>OX375872.1:30065676-30567461 GCA_947359465.1 Metellina segmentata
TTAGTCCTTTCCTAAGAATAAAATACTTTTAAAATATTCTATTGGTCCTTTCCTTAGAAAATATCCTTTGGAAAGAGATCCCATAAGTCCTTTCCTTAGAATAGAATCATTTGGAAAGACTGTATTTGCCTTTTCGGTTGAATAAAACAATTTGGAAAAATTCTATTAGTCCTCAAAATTTCATCCATTTAAAAGATTCCACCGCTCAAGGTCAAAACAGCTGCTTTGAAGTCATACAGAGGAGACTGTAGGTTGCTAAAAGGAATTATACCCCTCGTAGGGTTAATAAAGTTTTTTTTTATTGCAAACGAATTTAGTGCTCCATTGCCTTGACGTTAGGCGAACGCTGTATTGGACTGGTTAACGGTGTTTTTCATTGGTATCCTTGACAACCCCAACTCGTACCTTCTCTTCTGTTGATTCTAGCCTCAGTCCAGCTGATATGTGTGTGTGTGTGTGTGTGGTGTTCTATCTCTCTTAGTGAGTAGTGATCTTCAGCTCTAAGACAGCTCGCTGTCTAGTCTTCTGCCTTTGGAACAAGTTAAAATCCATGTACGTTTTGCTGTATTATGTTTTAAGAAGTTACAGACTAAATATTATTCCTTATGTCCTATTTATGGAATGTTTGTTAGTGTATTTGTATAATGAATAAAATATTTTGATACCATTATGACGATTTATTAGATTTTATGACGATTTTTGTACGCCACAATTATCCATCGAAGAATGGCCTTTGTTTAAAATCAAAAGATTCCCATTTCTTCAAAGTTGCAGGTAGAATCCAGGTACTGACATTTCTATCATCATGGTACGAGTGATTTCCTTGGATGACGAAATGTACAGCTGTATAAAAATTGAACCATTCCACCTTTTATTTGCGCATCCTTCATAATAGAGCAAATTCAATTTCGGCATTTTGAGTTGTATGCATGTCCCGCTATTCTACTGATGTTTGGCAATTTTAATTCTAAGAGTCTTTCAAATAATGAACCTAAGGGTGAACATTTTCAGTTTCATTTATTCAAGTGTTCTGTTCCCTTTTAATGTATTATGAATGTAATGCAAAACAACATTTAACTAAAAATTTAATAAGTCATCCTGCTATTTATTTAATACAATCCACTTCTTTCAGCACAATAGTAGACTTGGAGGATAACAGGAGAGGTAGCAAACTCAGACAGGATGGTTGTTAAGAGTGATACATATTCCAAGACTTGCCCTACTGTTCCACTCTTTTTCAAACAATTGAGTTGAAAACACATATATTAAAGACGAAAGGTTTCGAAACATCGTGACATCTTATCTCTCTCGAATAATAAGGGTGATTTCTTCAATTTTCTCTTTGCATGTCCAAACAGGTTTTGTTCTTTTCAAGGAACCATATTTATTTCACTCTGCGGAAAATTTTTCTCCGGGACATGAGTGAAATGTTTGCTTCGAATCTCTTCTGGTGTTGTTCTTTTGACGAAGGTGAAGTTCAAGGGCATACGATGCATTAGTTCGTGCTTCGGTTACGGGAAAATGTCTGTAATTATGTTTCTTTCCTCTTTTTGCTTATCAATCAGAAATGCTCTTGATTCATACCCCCGTCGCACTCGTTTTTCTGCCCTCGGCATCTACTTTTCTTCTATGTCAACAGTTGACGGACGCTTGCTATTGCTTATGAGTGTGGTAAGGACATGTATTGTGATCTCATTGGGTTGTACTCTAATGAATTAATGGAATGTGTAATTAACTAAAGGGTCCATCTTGTTTATAGCCGACAGAAATATGCTGTTGTTTGAGTGTGTGAAAAACATGAATTTTGATATCAAAGTTGTAACCTTACGCGTTAACCTAAAGTAATTAAGCTGGCTCGGTGGCAAGCTTAAACTTTAAGGAACTGGGTTCCTGATCTAGAAACTGGATTCCAATTTCCCAAAGCTAAGCACCAAAATTCTTTACTCCGTTTAGATAAAATGATAAGTGTCACAGTATAAGATGTGAGTGAACATCCAAAGTCTGAAGGGTTCATTATGCTAATATTTTACAGAAACAGTCTGTTTATGAGTGGGAAGAAGATGAATTATGCTCTTACAAAGTTGTCACCAAACGCTATCTCATAAACAAAGTTGCGTTGCGCTGACTCTATGACCAGCTTAATTTTTAAAGAACTGTGTTCCAGGTCTGGAAACTCGATTCCCATTTCACAATGTAAGCACCAAAATTCCTAATGTTAAGGAAAGCATGATTGCTTTTGACAATGTTATTTTTATAGTTTATTAGTATGTTGTCAAAGGTTAGTGGTTAGAGTTTATCTTTATGGATCTACACTCGTCTAAAAATACAGCTATTTGAAGAAAACTGTTAATTTCTCCCCATTCTCCCATGTTTTATTTCCGTGAACCGAAAAAGAAATGATTCATTCTTTTATTTCACCATACTTTGCGATATTTTTAACTATAAATATTCTTGATAGTTAAAGTATACTTAGAACAGAATTAAACTTTAAAACTATTTCTTCCTTCTAAAAGTCAAATCGTGACATAAAATTGAAAGAGTAATAATTTAAAATTTTCGATAGAATAACTAAATGAAAAGTACTTTTAACCTAAAATCAAGGAAACACGATCGTTTCAGTTAACGTTAGTTTTCTATTTTACTCGTTAGGTGTCAAAGGTTAGTGGTTAGAGCTGATCTTTATAGATCTATACTCATCTAAAAATATAGCTATTTGAGGAAAACTTCATTTCGCCCCATTTTCCAATGTCCTATTTCCTAGAAACGAGACCGATCCATAACATTAGGAATTTGCTATTTATAGTAAGGAAACTGACAGTTCAGTTGCGAAAGATCTTGGGGTAAAGAAGCCAAAAAAATGGAAGTTGACACCAAATTCTCTAGAGTTTTCCGACTCAGATTGCGCGAGCGAATTTCAATCTTGTATCCAATGTTTCAAAACGTTTTTGTTCGTTGTAAAAGTTTTTTCTTCATATTTACATCTGATTAATTTTAATTAAATCGGTAACAATTCATATTATAAAGTACTAGCATGTACGGGCATAGTAACTGAGTTGAAGTTTCTTAACCCTCCAAGCCCACGAGCAGAAAGTGGTTATAAAATGCAACGTACGTCGCAGAAAAAGTTTTCCTCAATTTTATCAAACTTTTGGCAGTATTTTTAATCATAAGGTACGGTGTTCTGCAGTGCAAAGCGCCCTCCTTTCCACACCTCTTTTTATTTTCTAGATACGGAACATTCTCCCTACACCGCCCAAATTACCACAAACACTTTATAATTAACACATCTTCTATGTCAATGACAAAATATTCAACTTCAAAAGTTATCGACAAAATTGCAAATTCTGAAAGTATGCCTTGGTTTTAAATAAAGTAAGTCAGTTAAATTTGATGATTGTCTTATTGCAAATATGTAATACATATTTAGCCGATAATTGTGTTTTACGTCTGTTATAGATTTTACTGCAGTTTTCAAAATTTGGACAAAATGTCTGCAGAACATTTACAATTGCTTTGAGTTGTGTTGCAGAACACTGAATATAATTCTGCACCTGGGCCTCCAAGTAGTTTCCACGAGATACCTCATCCATCAAGACCTGATCAATATTGCTATTTACAAAATATCTCGACATTAAAATATTTATAATTGTTTTACGATGACGAGATCAAGGTCTGGTGAGTTTTTCTCTGATAACGAGATATCTCGTCTATCAGGATCTGGGTCTGTTTTGCTAATGACAATATGTCGCGGCAACCACCAGAAAGTTCAATTCCTTTAATCAATTGATGGTAGTGACTTTGCTCACTTGTAATACCACTTTAACTCTGTTACAGCGATTTTTTTGCATCGATATGCACATTTCATACCTCCAAATGAAATAAAACAAGTCAAAAATATAAAAAATGATTTAGTATGCTTATTACTGGAGGTAATTTTATTTTCCAATGAAATGTTTCACAAAAGTTCACTCCTCAGTAGCACTACTGCAGTTAGATTTTTAATGTCCATTTTAACTGCATTCATTCACTTTACAAATCTAAATTTAAAATTTAATGTCAAATTAACAAATTTAGTACTGCTCTAGGTTTCCACTGTTTATATCCAATAACTTGCTTCATTGGCATTGAAATAGACGGCCTTTGACAAAACTTGCAACTATAATTAAGACTATCTTCTACCATTCGTGAGAAAAGTAAGCAACTATAAATAGGAATTTGTAATAGACAAATACTGCTTTGTTTTTACGGTTTACATCTTATAACTTGTTTCATTGGCATTGAATTAGAAAATCACGTTGATAAAAAGCGAAACTACATTCCAAGACTATTTTCAATTTGTTAATACGTCAATCATATTTTATTGAAAAAGATCGCTGACTCTTTTATTGTAAGACTGGTTTAAACATTTTGTAACAGGTTCACACGTGTATTTCCGGTATGAAAAAAAAATAAAATACGCTTTCCTTCACTTGTTAGGGGTTGACGACCCACCTTCTATCACCCAATAGAAGACTGGGCAAAAATAAGTAGTAAAGTCCAGGATAAGAAAGGAAGATGACCTTACCACATGCCGAAGTGAAAACATTTATTAAGTCAAGTACCTGCTATGAATTATTAAGTCAGATCGCTTGTGATGCAACCTGAACTGGATTGTTTGAGTATTGCTCCGTGAGTTACCTTTCATTGAAATGGAACGGTTTGCTTCGGTAGGAAGTGAAGAAGTTGTATTGCTTTAAAAAATATTTCATATTTTCATTAAGATATAGTGTTTCCACAAATGTTTGTTTGGAAAGCAAAAAATAATACAAATGTTTCCACGGGAAGATGGGAAAGAAAAAGAATAATGTTTCCTTAAATGTTAAATGGGAAAACAAAAAAATAGTTCTACAGATATTAGATTAGAAAACAAATAAATATTTTTACAGATATTAGATTAGAAAACAAATAATGTTTCCCCAAATGTATAGTTAGTAAACAAAAAAGTAATATTTCAACAAATGTTAGTTTAGTACACATAAGATAATAATGTTTCCACATATTGCATTTCATAAAAGCATTTCATATTTAAACGATAACAAAAAGCGAACATCTTCGTGATACTTCAAACAGCTTAAAAACAGTTATGACACACTTCAATAAATACATTAAATTATCGTTTTTTTATCAATGCTATTAAAGGGACTGTAGGCTTTCAAAATCACAAAATCGATTTTTTTTAAATTTTAGCGTGAATATTTAATTCTTATCAAACTAAATACCAAAAAGTATTTTTCAATTATGATAATTTTTTAGAGTTACATATGCAACATAAAACTTTTTGCACATAGGTTTAGTAGGTCTACAAATCTAGTTCTCAAATTGAGATGTTTTTTTTTACATTCTTGTGAGATTTCAAAATGCTCCTTATGCTTTGTTAATTTCCTTTAATTTTTTTTGGAAAATCTTTCCAACCTGTTGTATGTATCTAAGTACAAATAAAAATTCATTTTACTTCCAAATTTTGAAATTTTAGTTTAAAATGTTGCTTAACATTTGATTTTTCGCATAATTTTAGGTATTTTAGTAGAAGAAATCTCTTTTAGAGCTTTACAGTTGAGTAATACTGTTTCCAAATAGAGGTCATTTTATTTATATGAATAAACTATTGTGCGATTTAAAATTTTGATACAAAGAAAATTAATGAGTGTTGGACCTATCGATGTTTCTGAATTCATCAAATAGCTTAACGATTTTTTTGACCCTGTTTTATAAAATAACTTCGGCACTATAAACAAAATTTTTTAACTAAAAATTTTATCAATTCGTTTTTTAGTAAGTAGGTAGGTTTTAATTAATGTAGCACTGGAGTAACAAAATGGGCTATTAACGATGGTACGGGATCATACCCGAACGCTTTTTAGTAGAACATAAACAATCGGAAATTTTATAACAGTGGTTTAGCTATAAAAGTTTGTTATGAAATCCACTTTCCCCTTCAGTTTCAGATACTTACGTACATACGCGTAGTCTTTTAATAATCAATCACAAAAACCAAACTTGAAGATGTAACGTTTTTCCACAAATTTTAGTTTAGTATATACTAAAAACTAATATTTCCGCGAATGGAAATCTGGAAAACAAATAATGCTTTCACAAATATTTGTTTACATAGCAAAATTAATAGTTTTTCAACAAATGCTAGTTTGGAAACAAAAATATAATGTTTCCACCAGATGCTAGTTTGGAAACAAAAATATAATGTTTCTACCAGATGCTTCTTTAGAAAACACGTTGTGTTTAGTACGACGTGTTTAGTACGACGTACTCTAGTACGACGTTAACTAAAAAAACTAATGCCAGTACCAATACTTTAGAAAACAAAAAAGTACTATCGTTTCCACAAATGTTAACTTGGAAAACCAAAAATAATAGTGTTTCTCCAAATGTTTGTTTAGAAAACAAAAACATTGTAATGTTTCCACAACTGTTAGTTTAGTACGTTAGATAATGTTTCAACAAATAATAGTTTAGAAACAAAAAATATGTTTCGATAAAGGTTAGTTTTGTTTATGTTTGATAATGTTTCGACAAATTTTAGTTTGGAAAACAAAATAATTATGTTTCCACAAATGTCAGCTTGAAATACTACAAATAATGATCCCACAAATGTTAGGTTAGTATACATTTAATAGTCATGTTTTTATCGGCTTTCGGGTTTTCCTTTTTTAATTATATGCACGCTAGACACTAGACTGTATGCTAGACACTAGGAATTCTTAACAATCTTGTTCGGGTATAGAATTGAGTAAGCAACTATTATAATACCATTAGAACCAAGAATCTTGTCCTGTATTAAAAAAAACGCATTGAGAAGATTATCATATTGCTTACAGCTTCATACTAATCTAAAAGGTAAATAGGAATTTCCATACCTAATGATTCAACCCCATCGTTAGAAACCTGACCAATACTTGACGTTACTTTGTTACTTGATAATGAATAGACCACTCCCCTATTGCTCAGATCATTGACTTTTTAAATAGACGCTCTAACTTGAAAATTATCAAGAAAGTATTGCGATGGAGGTAAAACTCAACTTATATAAAATCTTAACCCTTCTTTGCATGATTTTTTCTTTATTGGTGAAATAAATCAAGGTGATATAATTCATGTTCAAAATTAAAGGAAAAATGGTTACAAAAATCTTAGTATATATTTAGCAAAAAACAATATGATGGTATCATGTGGTATTTTTTAAATTAAACGCAAACTTTTTCAGAAATTGATCTAAAAATAACAGAAACACATGTTACAAACCTTTCTTCCACTCATTTTCACTTTTTTAGCAATAGAAACTCAAATATAATGAAACAAAATTAAAAACGAAATCATACGTTTATTGCAACTACAACAAACAGCGGAATGACAACTTCAAGCTCGTTTTACTGATAGTGACACTTGCTGATTTTTGACAGCTATGTTTTTTTTATGCAATGGACATTAAAAAGGTATCCAGACACAATCAACTTAAAGTGAACTTGTCCTTTTATATAATTCTTGGGCATTCAATGTTATGATGGAAATTTCCACCACTATGCAAGGAAGGGTTAATACCTCAATCGATAGATACTGTCATGTGTAATTGCATCTGATAATAATAACTCAATGAAGTTCAGAAGATGGTAAACGATGGATTGCTTTTTACTTTCTAAATAGCTAAACATCAGTGAATCACAATATATTTTTACGGTAATTCTTCACTGATACTAAATATGATGTGATATCTATCAGAACAATATGTTTTTCTCAGCTCACTGATATAGATACTCGCACGTTAAATCAGGGGATACCCATCCCAGGGTACCCATGGAATTCCTGGGCTCACAATCTTTCTCTTTCTTATCTTCGGGAATGACATTGTCTTTCTTGTGGTTAGCGCAGCATTGCCACAAATATGGCCCTTGTGACATAAAACCCAAAATCAACCAACTATTTCTCGGTTTAAACGTGGCGGGTGTCATGTGTTTGGCCCAGATTATCCGCTTTGAGGCCTTGCGCCATAAAACCCAAATCAACCAACCAACTCAAATTATTATGGCACTCAACATTAAAAATAATCCAATTAAAAAACCATTAACACCAAGAAAAAATTTGGAAAAAAAAAAGAATCAAAGGAATGTTTAGAATTTCATCAAGGATTGCGCATTTTTAAGGTTATTTCCTCTTTTATGTCGAAAATTTCGTTTTCAAACTGCTAACTATTATGAATCGTAAAGCATGTTGCGTAAAAACGTGGTAATGACATGACATTCTGCGAGAATCTTTTTCCAGCGCAAACACTACAAAACAGACTGGTTAAGTATGTCATGATCACTAGTTTCCGCAATTAGAGAAGGTTAACATACGTTCAGTGAGGGAAATGAGACGGATTTTTTAAGTAAATTTACCTCACAAAGAAGCTTTTAGAGAGTTACGTTTATTAAAAAAGCTTTGAAAGACGTCTTTTAGTGAGGTTTTGAAAGGCTGTGAAGCACGTAACTTTTCCTCTTAAAAATACGAAACTATCAAAAGACCTTGTACCATATGAAGATTTATAATTTTATGGGTCAGACGACGTATTCTTTGGGAGGGTTTAAAGATGTTTAACGTGACTAAATTTAGTAAAAAAAAAACGATCAAGCTATGTTGGTAGGTAGATATAATTTACATTACTCAGGAGCAACACAACGGGAAATTGGCGACAATCCAGGATCAAAGCTTAAGGGAAAGATCCTAGTACAACACCACTTAATTTTGAAACATGGTTAGATGATGATACCACTCCAGAGCTGGCACTCCACTCTCCAAACTTCCACATCACGCCAACATGAGGACATTTGAGGTCACGACAGATTTAACATGCACAAGCTCCTTTGTACATGGTGGTCTTTGGTTGGATTTGAACTCGCAAATCTCCGGTTTAGGCTGTTGTGGAGCACGTCAGCAAGAGTTTAGGTGAATACGTCTTGTTAGAGCATAGTATTTATTTGTGTGCTGTAAATGAAAGAAAAACAAATTCAGCTGTGAATTCAGTTTTTATCTACAGCTGACGAGTTGTCCTTCCGCTTAGACTGAGTTCGATGTATTTCAGCCGGCTTTTCAACAAGTATATGCATGATATTGGGATTTAATTTTTTTTAAAACTGCGATTCAAAGCTTAACAAACAATACTATTCTATTTCACTTCCAATGCCTTAAAACGACAGTTATTGACACTAGCTTTCGTTTGAGACCAATTTCAACGTCTTAACACTTTGCAGTCCCGAGTTGTACTGATTTGAAGATTGTGTGTTTGTGTTTGTGAGAGGCTATTGGGATGCCAGTCCCAGCGGAGAGCCTCCAAAACTGACCAGATCTTGATCTTGATCTTGTCCATTTTAGTCAGTTGATTCAGATAAAAAAACGAAATATATCTCCATCAAACGGAATTCAATCCACATTCTTTGTGTAACGAGATACCTTGTTAATAAAATCATTCAGATATGGATGGACGAGATATCTCGTCGAAACCACTAGAAGTATTAACGAGCCTCGTATTTATAAGTACTTTTTCGGTTCTTTAGGGTTGTAAAAAGAGCATTGGCTGTGCTTAAAAAATACTTTCCAAACTGATCATAAATCTGCAGGCATAAAAACACTCGCTTCTAACAATCCAAAACGACCTCAATTGTCCAACTCAAAGAAAGCGTTTTTTTTTTGTCGAGGTAAACTTTCTCAAGTCGAAACACTTACACTGCTTCCTATGTACCGTGCAGCTTTGAATATAATTACCTCAAGCATGACTTATTAGGCATTACAAAATTGACAGCAACTCGCATTTTTTATCTACGCTATTAGCATGCGTAGGTTCAAAGAACTCTCTTTGATGCATGTAGCTAGGCGATTAATAAAAAAGATCAAAGGAAAGCTACTCTTGTAACTATTGCATACAATGCGAAGATTTGTAGGCGTTCCTGCAGATCACGATCTTCAAAGAGGACATACTTATTATGCATAACAAATCACACCTGCGTAGAACTATGTTTCTCTGTTTTCAAAATCCATTTGTGAAACTTGCGAAACCAGTTGCAAAAGATTTAGGATTCAAATGACGATTTAAAAAAAAACATAAATTCGAAAGGGGCAGATTCACGAATTTAAAAAACAAATATGTTCGAACGGGACAGCTGCTGCAGTATGCTGTAGTTCTTTGCATCTGCCCTTTTAATTGAAGTAGTTGTTTTTTCAGAATCAACGTATAGTGAACAAAGCTCAAATTATTTGTTTGGTTGATTATAATTCCACCTTCTAACTTTTAGTCTTGCCCTGCATATATCCCTACCAGTTTCGATCTCAGTGACCAATAGAATCTTTCCAAAGGTTTACAATCTAAAAAAGAAGAAATAGAATCTTTCCGAAGGATACAATTCTCTGTAAAGGCAAATAGAATCTTTCCAAAGGATTCTATTCTTTGGAAGGAAAAATAAAATATTTTCAAGGGATTGCATTATTAGGAAAGTAATAGAATCTTCCAAAGTATTGAATTCTAGTGAAAGTAGTTGTATATTTCCAAAGTATACTGTTATAAGGAAATCAATAGAATCTTTTCAAAAGATTCTACCTAATAAATAATCTCGTAGCACCTGAATAAATAATTTCGAATATTATTTTTATTACAAAATATCATAAACTGCTTTAAATATTTTTAAGCCACTTAATCTTTCCAAAGATATCGCTCACTCCTCCCAAAGATATTCTTATGCTCCTGTCCTATTCACATGAGAGGAGCGATAGAATATTTTCAAAAGATTCCATTAAAGAAATAAGGAATATAATCTTTCCAAAAGTAGATTATATTCTAATGGAAAAGATCAATAGAATATCTTTAAAGGTTGAATAAATCCATGGATGCTTGAGAAAATTCGTCATTGAGTCTTTTGTGGAGTAAAAGCAAAACTACACAAAAAAAAATTCGGAAATTTCGCAATGTTCAGAGGGTTAAAACTCTTTTTGGCGGGTATATTTGCGATTTTCCGTACTCAACAAGACTAAAAAAGATTTTATTGCTTATAACTAGGGCAACTTTTTTGCAACAAATGCATTTTATACATTTGTTGCATGGAATTTTAGTGCATTTCATTTTTTGCTTTCTGAATCAACACTTCGATCACATGTGTCAAAGTATTGCGGATCAAACAAGAAGTTCATGGAGAGGTGATGTTCATTCTAACAGAAGAAAGTGTAATAAATGGCAAGTAATTTAACATATTGGTTGGCACTATTGATGCAACAGAGGAAACTTGCTTAATATGCTGCAGAGTTTGCGAAATGAGTGTCGATCATCAATATGTTGTTCGCCTTGTAGATGACGCTTTAAAATCTCTGAATGTTGAGCGAAAGGATTTTGCGCTTCTGCTATCCGATACAGCATATTATATGATTGCGGCTGGAAACACACTCAAGATGCTATATCCGCGATTGCTCCAAGTTACTTGTGGGGCACACTTGTTTCACAACTGCAGAAAAAGTCCGCGGATTTTACACAACTGCGGACAATTGCATCGCTTGTATTAAGGTAGCCACAGTACAAAACAAGCTCCGAAAAGCAACTTTTCAGACCATCGGTCAACTGCCTGAGCCAGTACTCACACGCTAGGCTACGTGACTTCGGGCAGCATTGTACTACGCCGACCACCTTCCCACTATGAAGGACATTGCGAGCGGTTTCAGTGGCGATGGCATTTTAGTGCGAAGCTTAAAAAAAGCAGCGAGTGTCCCAGAGCTGCCAAAAAGTTTGCTGAAAATCAGAAACAGCTACGAATGTTTGATTCGTCTCGCAGAAAAATCGAAATCGAAACTGTACAAAATCTAGACAGCGTATAAAGATATCAGATCGATAGATTTTAAAGAAGATCCTTGCAACCTTAAAGCGTATAAAAAAACGATTGAAAAATAATATTGACCTGACGGTTATTGCTATACTTTCTCGAGATGATTTTCCCCCAAATCAGTATTTGCTACTGCAACAATGTCAGGCAACGTCAGTCTTTGTTGAGAGCAGTTTTCAATGTTAAAGAAATTTCTGGCCAAGGATCGGCCGTTCGACATCAACGTTCTTTGTATTTAATGATGTATTATAATACGGTTGCACACAACTAAAATTGTCAATAATTTTTTTTTTTCATTTTTTACGAATTATTTATTTTAGATTTTAATGTATTTAATTCCAAGTAATTTAATTTAATGTAATTCCAAGTGCAACTTTATTTCTCCATAAATGCAACTTAGTTAATGACAAATGCAAATTTTCCCATTTTTACTGCAACAAAAAAAGTTGCTCTACTTATAACTGATTAACCTGCAGTCCACAAGAGCTTTAAGGTGTAAGTATACACTAGGAATCAAAAGAATAGAATATATCGATACCTTTTGTTATTAATTCAAAATATTTTCGTTAGGTGTTCTTAATATGTAGAAAATTGCTTCCAAACCTTTAAACTCAATTTCTAAAGAACTATGTTTTTGCAATACGGTGCTTCGTTCAAACAATGATAACTCAACAATGACTTTATCTATTAAAATTATTTTTGTACAACTTCTATAATACAGTGGTTGTTTCGACTCTTAGTAAGTTTTTGTTAAAAAATGACTTTTTTAATTTTATTTTTAAAGTTAAAATTTCTGAAATAATCGTGATTTTATAGATTTTCTTGGTGGAAAAGTTGCAAAATAAATACCTTTTCACTATACGAACTTGTTTGAAGGTAAAAATGTGAAGAATAATAATACAAATAGTGAAGTTAGGAATAATTTCTAACAAAAGACTTTTTTCTGAACAAATTAGAATTTGAGATATCGCTGTTAAAAAACATGCAATTAGCTAATTATATCTAAATTAAATAAATAATACACCACTAATTCTGATTTTTCCACACTGAAATGAATTTAAGCATAAGCCAATGAGCTATAGTAAAAAAATTGGATTTTTAAAGTCAAAGTGTGTTTAATATCAAATACTCTAGTGTATACGTACATCGTAAAGAGAATATTTTAGAGCTAATCGTTGTTTTATACTTGTGTTTAATTTAAACTGCATACAAATCAGCTCAATTTTCAAATTTGTCGTAACACATATGCATAACCATCACATAGAATGAACCAAAACTTCATTCACTCGATTAATGTTAATTTGAAAATTATTCAAACTTAAGTGCTTAAAATGTATCGATTTTTATGGCAAAATAAACTAAAAATAGAAGATATTTGAAATTTCCGAATTATTTAATATTCATTCGATAGATAAGATAGCATTAATCATGGTAAGTATCAATAAATATGTAATTGAATTTAGATCGCACTGAAGAAACAAACCTTTTAATTTTGAACAACTTCAGATGGCGATATCAAAACCTGATCTGGCACTCTACTCTCTAAACTTCCACCCACGATTCACACAACGTACACGACAACTCTACCAACTAATCTACCTCAGCCTGGTAACATTCATGGAAAATTTTAAAGTGGTAAACCAATGGCAGTTTCCCAATTCATGCTTGAATCAAATTAAAGGTTTCAAAGTTGAGGTCGATGAGTCTTATTATAAAGGCTAAAAATTAATGTGGTTGCGGTATCCGAGTTGGTTGAGTCGCGGTTTGCAAACGAGTTGAGTGCAAATGTCCTCACGTCGTTGTGGTGCACAATTGAGTTGGTAGTTGAATTTACGTCGCACCGGAGTAACATGTTTGGCGATTATTTCGGATCAATCAAGAAAGGAAAGATCTGATGACAACTACTCGTCATTTTGAACCATAGTCAGATGACGAGCGAACACGAAACCCGATAGTACAAAACATGATTGTAGTTCGTAAACATGATATTACAGTGTTAACTCTTCTGTGTTTCTCTTTATTCATCTACCACCTATTAACTATATTTAATAAACGATCTTCTTTTCGATTGGCTCTGATAAATATGTTAATTTCTCCACCACTATAGACTGTCCTCCAATTGGCTTCCGGGAATTGGAGGACAGCCTTCTAGTTTCAGTCGTCTTTACAGTTTGAGACATAGCTTTAATACGTGGCATGACTCCCTTATGAGGTATATAAAATAATTCTTCTCTTCCTTATTTCGAGGATGTGGGATGAGAAGCATTCACGTACAGAGAGTAATAAAAGACGCTTTATTTATGAACACAAGAAAGTGAAAAGATTCCCCTTTACTGATGATGTACGTGACCACTTTTGAGTCTTATCACAATTGAGGCAGGTTGAGTTATGTTTCCTTTGAAGGTGGGTTGTGGAACTTACTTCGCACTGGAGAAACACAACGTGCTAGTGTTGACGGTCCGAAATGAATCCCAAAGGTAAAGAACGAAAGACACCTCTTAACCCTCTCAGTGGTTTCAACGAGGTATCTTGTCCATCAAGATATTGTCAGTTTTCTTCTAATGATGAGATGTCTCGTTCATCCAGATCTCTTCAGAGTTCCTAATCCATCCCGCAGAACAAATTAAACGATTGCAGAGAAGTGGTTGTAACATTTGCGAGTCGAGCATAGAAATGAGACAGTGGTAAACGTAAAATAATAATGAAATATGCAAAAAATGCGGTTCAAGCGAAAATGCAATCGACCTTGGGTCAGTCGATTTTTGAAAAGGCGTGAAAACGAGTTAGAAGGCTGATATACAAAAAAACCAAGAATGACGATCTCCATGGGTGGTTTCTTTCCCCGACAACGCGTTATTCCTGCAGTCTCTGTTGGCATCGAATGATAAACTTTGAACGAACCAGAATCTGTGCCCAAGAAGTCAAATGTGGAAGCTATTTGTTTAAGTCATTAATCCCTAATTTAATTAATAGACTCGTTCAGAACCAAGTGACTTGACTGCAACTCTCGGAAACCGGACTATACATATCTATATCCGTATACACATATATAGGAATTATAAAGTAGATTGGCAATGGTAACCTTTATACGTTCCCAGGATATATATATATAATGTAAACAAAAATAGTAGTAACGTAAACCTTAGGTCTACTTTCGTCTACTGGGAGAAAACCAACATTCATAATTTGATTCGTCCACGGGAAAGGCCCATCCCTAGAATCATTATCTGAATGGTCCCAGCGAGACATTATAAGACTGACAATTTTGCCATTTTTATCACCACTCTATAGAAATGAGCATTTGCACATTTACTCAGTCATCAGATGTTATATCGTCAAACAAGGAGATAAGATACCTAATCAGTCAACTAAGGAATTTTTTCAGAGACGATGTAAAAAATTCACTTGATGTGTGTGATTTCCAAATGAAATTCCAAGTGATTTCACGTGACTGCTAGCCCACCTACTGGTGACACTTTTGAACCTTCTCACAGCTCTAATTAAAAGACAATGTGGATTACAATTCTCGGAACACATTGTTTACGTTTAACCTGTCTCCTAATTTAAAGAATAGACTAGTTTAAAACCATGTAACTTAAATTCCAATTCACCAGAGCTGTACAACACCTTGAAGTGTGCTTGTGGTGTTAGGATTCTGTTAGGATAAGCCTATTGAATAAGCATTGACAGAAAACGTCTAACATAACCCTTACAATACAGCTTTATCACGCGAGTATGGAGGTTTAATCTTCTATTTCATGTTGTATACTATAGAATCTAAAAGCAAATGTGGAAATGCATTATTTGTATACCTACCCCCTAATTTAATGAATAGACTATCTCAAAACCATGTGACGCAAATGCAACTTGCAGTGTCGGACTGTCAGATTCATTGTTAAGTTGACAATATTGTGTCTACAAACAATTCTTAAACATTTAAATCTTATAATTTTGAAACTTTTACGAAATGATATATGAACCCTAATCATGTTTACCGAAACATGAAACTTCACACATTTTATTTCTTTTATATTTTTGGTGTATAATTACGTAACTTCGAAACTTTGACATATGTCCATATAGCATTAATGCGGACAGTAAACCTTTTGATATCTGTGTTCTGTTGAGCATGGCTTCTACAATCAGCAAGGTTCTATGAAGTATATTTGAATGTAACACATCTTTTGTTGCAGAATATACATACTTACAGAGCAAAGATTTCTTCGAAAGTTCAGCAACCTAGATATAATCTAATAGTGAGAACAATTTTAGTACATTTGGGAAAAATGTTTTAAATATTTGGCGACTGGAAAAACGAAGAGATCTAGTCTGTTTTACCAATTTTAAGCCTCAAATAAACACATCACTCTCTCTTAAAACCTATGTCACAGCAGTTTAGTTGTTCAAAGAACAAAAGATAATCTACTGCGTCGCGCGTTTAAGGAATACCAAATCCTGTATATCTCCTGTCTCGTATGCTAGAGAATAGCTGGAAATCTGAGCCTCTTGTTTGAACAGCATCAATTAAAGAACACCGCTGTGAACATAGCTTATCTTTCTCTATATTACATACACGATTCTATAATTCTCTCGACTCACGGTCAGTCACGCGAAAAGTAAAACAACGTAAATTAAGCGGGTGTGAAGGTCGCAGGAATGATTCACATTACTGGATTCGATTTAATTTGGAACGATCATCTACACTTCAAAGTGTTTCCATAGAAAAGAAGTTGGTGTGAAGGTCACATCTCTGATTAACATCAGTAGTTTTGATTTAACTTGGGGACTATGTTGTCCTCTTTGAAGTATTTCGATTCTGTTCCTTCAAAGTATTTCCGCAGAAAAGAAGCGGGTGTGAAGGTCACATCTCCTATTAACATCAGTAGTTTTGATTTAATTTGAAACGATGTTGTCCATTTCGAAGTATTTCAGCAGAAAAGAAAGAATATGTGAATATCGCATCCTATTTTTTATAAACGATCTCAGAAGTTACTGGATTCGATTTAATTTGGAACGATCTTCTACACTTCAAACTGTTTCCATAGAAAAGAAGCTGGTGTGAAGGTCACATCTCTGATTAACATCAGTAGTTTTAATGTAACTTGGGGACTATGTTGTCCTCTTTGAAGTATTTTGATTCTATTCCTTCAAAGTATTTCCGCAGAAAAGAAGCGGGTGTGAAGGTCACATCTCTGATTAACATCAGTAGTTTTGATTTAATTTGAAACGATTTTGTCCATTTCGAAGTATTTCCGCAGAAAAGAAAGAATATGTGAATATCGCATCCTATTTTTAATAAACGATCTTAGAAGTTACTAGATTCGTTATAACTTGAGACGATGGTGTCTTCTTCTAAGTATTTCCTCAGTGAAGAAGCAGTATGCGGTCGCATATTTGATTAACGTTAGTAGTTTTGATTTAACTCAAGACGATGTTGTCCACTTCAAAGTATTTTCTCACAAAAGAAGTGGTTGTGAAGGTCACATTTCTGATTAACATTACTAGATTCGATTAAACTTGAGACGTTGTTGTCCGCTTCGAAATATTTCCACTAAAAAGAAGCGGGTGTAAAGGTCGCAACTCTGATTAACATTAGTTTTAATATTTCACTTGGGACGTGTTGTCCAATACAAAATATTAACGCAGGAACAAAGCGGGTGTTGAATTTCCATGACTCACATAACTATTTAACTTGGGACGATGTTGTCCACTATAAAGTATATTCAACTAGTTACCACCATCACAGTCTCATCCGTTCAGTGTATCGCCACATAACCACTAGAAAGTATATCCGCCGGATAGAAGCGGGTGTGAAGATCGTGTTTCTGATCAATTTTTTCTGATTCGATTAAGCTTGGAACAATGTTTTGCACTGCAAAGTATTTATTCAGAAAAAAAGCGGGTGTGAAGGTCGCATCCCCTTGACTCACATTACTCGATTCGATTTAACTTAGGACGATGTTGTCCACTTTCCAAGCATTTCCTCTAAAAGATAAGGGTGTGAAGGTCACATCCATGATTCACCTTACTAAATTCGAATCAACTTGGACGATATTGTCCACTACAAAGTATTTCCGTAGAAAAGAGCGCACGTGGTAGAACTCGTTTCTGAGGGCATGAAGTAAGGAGAATGGCATTGTCCTTTATTCACGAACCAAAAGTGCGAATTAGTTCTCTTTTTAGACACGGCGGTGGCCTCAATCTGAATCACATTGAAAGTACTCCACGAACCTAAGTCTGTGTTTCAGAAAGAACTAGACATAGAAAAAAAGCATTCTATTCGGATTCCCTCCAAGGATAAGAGCTGAACGTGTAAATACTTAATAAATATTAATTGAATCCCATAAAAACGCCGAAAATTTTTCTACTCTATAATTACTGTAATTGACTTCCAGATGGTAAATATATTTGACGTGCCGCGTAAAGATGCCAACAGCTTCAAAATACGATGGCGTGTTTGATTTTTTTTATATTGGTAACAAATGAATTCTCACAACAAGTTATTGGCCAAAGATGAAACAAGTTTAACCGCTCATTATTTAAATGACAGACTGACCTTCGCTTGTTGCTGTTCCGACTCGTAACAAGAAACAAGCGAAGCTTGTCAAAAGATACATTTGAAACATGCACGTTTCCTTACGCTCTAGTTATTGTTGTTATAATTAGATAACTAAGTTTTATAACACAAATATTCAATCTTTAGTCTGGGATTAGCTTTTAAAATGAAATTATGTTGTGGGAAAAGAAACAATCTAAATTTCCAAGAAACCTGTCCTTTTAAACTTTTGAAATTTTCTATTTCTCTCTCTCAATAAATCAACAAAATATATTTATATTCAAGTGATAACTGTAAAAATAAGTCAATAAATGCAATTATCATTTTCAAATTTATTTATATCCCTGTCTAATTAGCCCTTGAGTATTAAAGGTCTTTACTACACAAAAGGTAGCGTACAAATCAAATCTTTTTCATCTTAACCCTCTTGGTGGTTGTTTCGATGAGGTATCTCACAATGGGCAATACTGACCAGATCTTGATGGACGAGATATCTTGCCATTAGAAGAAAACTAATCTGATTTTGGTCTCTACATCATAAAAAATCAGCAATGTCTTAATGACGAGATATCTCGTTATTACCAAAATTGGTCAGATTGTTCTTAATGGACGAGCGATATAAGTTGGAGGGCTGACCAATTTTGAGCAAATAGCCTTTTTCTGTATCGGACAATATCTCTCCTACAGTATATTGCATAGAAATATAACAATGCTTCACGATGTAGTATCATAATCCATGAGCATGTTTGTCTCATAAATTAACCTGTTTAGTTAGAAAGAGCTAGGTGGTCAAGGTAAAACAATTAATAATGTCTCTAAGTTTTGAGAATATCACTAAAATGAAAGATTTGTTGAAACAACTCAACTGTTAACCAAAATTTGAGTTGAATTTTAATTTTATTAACAAGATAATTTCCTTTTCGTACTTGTCTTCGTTCTTTAATTTTTGTAATCTTGAATACCTAAATGTCCAAAGCAAAAGCCATTTTTTTTTCTGACACTATAACTTCGGATAAAATATTAATCGAAATGGAGTAGGGTTCATCGTTGCTGAAGTGTCACAATCTAAAAATATAAATGCTTCAAAACGCAACACTTTTAGCTTACACACCCGAGTTTAAAAGCTTTAGTTGGTCAAGGTAAACAATAGAGAATCCCACCATCGCAATTAGCAAGATTCTAAACTTCCGTCGCCCATCATTAAAAGGCGATTTAAAGACAATACTTCATTTTTGGTCGTTTCAGCAGTTTCTCCGTTGGAATTGAAGCGTGGGTAAGTGTTCTGCTTCAAGGTCTGTCTGAAGTTCATCAAGGTCTATGACAGTCAACCTGTCCTGAAAACTTTCACCAAGAACTGAGCTTTAGGTAACAAGTCCGATAGCTGGAGTCATCGGGAACGCTTTAAACATTACACAAACTTCCTGGTACACGATACTTGAGAGCACCGTACAAACGGTCAAATTAGGGTCATTCAACTAGTAAGTCCACGTAACCTCAAGCTCAGAAATCAAAGTTTTTTGGGTGCGATGTAATAAATGTTGGCTGTCAGTTGAATGACAAGCGACGCATCACTGACGGCAAGGTATGTCATATCTGGGCTAGGGTCATAGCCTGCAGACACGACTCAAATGCTAGATCTTCGGGAGAGTGATTCATTTCTTAGAAAAAAGGTGTAATGAAAATAAGGAATACTCACTTATCTCATTTCCTTTGAGCCAGTTCTCTGAAAATTGTCTTCATGTTCTGGGAACTGAGATGGAAAAGGTTTGGTTTGATACTGATGTTTGGGGGAAATTGGCAAATATTTATTCTGATATCAATTTTAGAAATTGTCAAGAGTTTACTTCAAAATTCTGTATTCCATTGACACAAGCAAAATGCTCACGACAAAATTTCTAAATTAAAATGTTCTTCAGTATGGAAGATGGCAAAAGTTTGGTTTGATAATAACATTGAAGGGAACTGGTGAACACTTATTTTTATATAAATTATTGCAAGCGGTCATGAATTTATTGCAGAATTCTGTATTCAGTTGATACAAGCAAAATTCTTGCAACCCATGCATTTCTAAAATAAATTATTCTGTAATATAAAAGATAGCAAGAGTTTGGTTTTAGGTTGAATTGGTGAATACTTGTTCTGATGTAAAATAAATTCTTCTTAGAGGGCAAAAGTTTAGTTTTATACTGATATTGGGAGTACTAGTAAATTTTTAATCTGAAAAAAATTCTGCAAGCCGTTTGCATTCAATTTAAACAAATAAATACCGACCGCATACATTTCAAAAACAAATTACTATTCTGTATAAACGACTAATATATTCAGTATAATCATAATATATATTCAGTATTCAACCTAATACTCGTAAAAAAACTCGAAAGAATCGTAGACTACAAACAAACCAAATGAATCGGGGATTGAAATGCTCTTTTGGAAGTAAATCGATTCTTGCAATAGTACTTGCATAGTATTCAATTCAAAGAAGCACAAGGTCTAATTGTGATAGGTTTCTAAAAACAAATTTGTTGTAACATAAAAATACTATATTCCGGTGCGATAAAATGATACATACTTTGGACATACTTGATCAAATTTGAAATACTCCTGAAACACACTATAACTACCCTGGGCATGTTTCTCTTTTCAACTTTCCTTGTATATGTTCATTTACTTGACCGAAAAACATAGCTTGTCGCATCATGGTCAAATCTGATCCTAATGCCATACAAACCAACTACGCAATTTGAATAACTATAAGACATGGCTACTTCTCAGAGAATTCTTCAAGTTTTGTTCTGACCCTTATTTTACTATCAAAACCGTAAATAAATAATTTTTTCCGAGAGTCTGCAATATTCAATTAAATAAACAAAATGTCAACAATAGGTATCAAAACCAAATTCGTTAACAGTATAAAAGAATTGCACGTGATGCATAAAAAATGAGAAACTCATTTGGATGTTTGGTTAAATTTGGATTAGGTACTCCTTTAACTAATGGTAACATGTAACCGTGAGACAGTTTAAATTTTTAACGCAGAAATTCTAATGGAATACAAAATACACGCGGAAGGGAGCTTATTAATATTCAGCTTACATACTGAGACAAGCTCTCACATATTTATCTCACAATTAAAAACCAGTCTATGATCGCAATAACAATCCTCTTTAAGCTTGGAAAGTTGCCTTTGCAAATGTTCTCTTCACAAGAATTCATCTTTGCGTAACTGACACATATGATGCAAGAAACTTGAGCACATTATTTTGTTGAGAGCTAAAAATTTGGTTATATCTGAAACTAAAATACTAAATTTTAGTTTTATACCTACTACTGTTGAATGCTAGAATGTACGGGAGGTTTTTCTGTCAAGTTGGATACAGGTGGCGGTCGTGTTTTAGCGGTGGAACGTGCTTCCGAATGTGACGTCACGACTCGTATTTTGAATGCGATTTCTCAAATTAAAATTCGAAAGAATGAATTCCGAATTGATATATGATGTTGGGTCAACGACTGTTAGATTGAACGCCAAACGCTGCCAAAACGACGGTCAAGTTCATTTTAAGGTATCCTCGATATGTATCATACGAGAACAAGAAGAAGTAAAAAATTCGCTTTCTGTCTGTTTGTTCACACTGAAAATTTTTATAGTTGGGATGATGCCTTTACAAATATTCTCGTACAAGAATTAATATTTGCATAACTCATAGATATGATGTGGTATACTTTAACAAATTGTTTTGATTTTTGAACTTGTAGAATTTAATTACATACAAAGAGATTAGATTGAACACCAAACTTGACCAAAAGGGGATAAACTACATTTTAAGGTAACCCAGATATGTATCATGCAAGAGTATATGGCTAGCGGAAGAGACAAAAAAATTTACTAGTTCGTTTGTTCACACTCAAATTTCCTCTCTAAGTTTGGAAAGTTGCCAAAACAAATGTTCACATACAAGAATTCTTATTTGCATAACTCATACATATGAGATGAGATACTTTGATAAATTATTTTTTATTTTTGAACTTGGAGAGTTTAATTACATACGAAACTAAAAACACAAAATTTTAGTTTTCATACCTATTCCTATTGTGATTGCTAGGACATGTTCCTGACAGTAAAAATAATCCGCCAAAACCATGCCAGTCAAGTACAAAGTCCGCATACTCGTGTTCTCAACTTTTTAAAGTTTAAAAAAGAAACCTCGATATCAAATTTGATTAGGATAACACGAACATTCGGATAATCAAGGATTTCAATGTACGTCCTACTCGGTCGAAACGATACTTTTGATTTTGTATTCTATGAAATCCTTTTGTTAAGATTAGAGGAAAATAAATTTACACACCAAGAAGAGTTTCAAGCTGTAATCACTAATCTCAAGTGTTTTCAATTAGGAGTGTTGATCGATAGTCGATACAATCCTTTAACAAATTCTCGCAGCGAGGTAAGAATGAAATGTAGAACTGAAGAACAATAACCGCTGTTGAATCAGTTACTGCATATAAGTTTACTTCCGCGTTTCATTCACTTTTGAAACCCTTTTCCGATTCAATAAATCACCGGTTAGATGTTCTACTTGTGGTACATGTTGCATCGGATGACTAATGTTTCCTTTGGAAGGTTTTCAGTTCCTGTTCAAGAGTAAACATTGGGTTCTTTACATCTTCCCTTTGGATGCAAATTTTGATCAATATTCTTGTGTATGGTAAGACTCGCAAAATTATATTGGGTTGAAACACTTGAAATTAACCCACAAAGGTTTGTTAAATAAATATAAAACATAATTTTGATATGAATTTTATTTTTATTTCAATTTTTGCATTAAGCAACAAGTTTTTTTGAAATACTTCATCTAATTTCGAATTAATTTGTTCATCAGTGAGTGCTTCTCAAGTGAATCACGACTTTATTCAGTTTTGGAGACAGCAAAAATGTAGTCGAAACATCTCTCGATTAATAAATAATTAAGTAATTTAAATTTACAAATAAGAATACATTTTTTCAGGTCATTCTATCTTGTCTACGTCTTTTGTTCTAAAATTCATGACTTATAAATGAATAATATGTTTGTTCATTTTCAAATACCTAAATGTTCATCATTTTGTTTCTCTAATCACATTTTTCAATTTTGGGCTATATTATTCGCCTTAACATGTAATGTGACTTCCGGCCATAATTATTATTACTTATTATCGCTATACATGTATATATTTCTCAATAAAATCATGAAGATATTTAGTTCTGGAGACTTATATATATATAATCACAACACCTCTCGAATATTGCGTAAACAATAAAAAATTGTTAAGTTAATAAAGAACAATGCATTATGTATTAAGGTCTGCTCTACCTTTTCAATATCACTTATCCTAAAAATCCTGATTTTTCAAATCCATAAAATCTTTGAGGACTTTATTTCAACTACCAAAATATTCATTCTTCCATTTTTATCGTTATATTTTTCAATTTCATGCATTAATATTCACTTCAACTCTTAATGGGACTTAATACCCTAATTGTTCTAAACAATGATTGTAATACAAGATGTCTTCCAACTCAAGCAAATCATGGCGATATTTATTTTTTGGAGACTTACAAAAGTGTAGTCAAAACACACTCTAATATTATGTAGCGATTAATAAATTTTAATTTAATAAACAATAATGCATCGTATATATAAGGCAGTTCTACCTCTTCAACATAGTTTATTTTACAAATACTTATTTTCAAAACGCTAAAATGTTTTAGAGTTTGTTTTCAACATATTTTTCAATTTCAGGCATTCATATTCAACTCAACATGTAATGGAACCCTTCTTGTTCAAATTATTATTACTCATGAACTTCATTCTAACCATATCTTTTCACAAACTTATTGTTTTGTTGATCTGCAATATTTCCTCTTTTGTTTTTATTACGATTCGCGATTTCCGTTCTCCTATGCAGTAGATTGTTTCTAGAACGTTGTCTTTTTCACAACTGACATTGTTTGCTAATTCTGTGTTTACACAGTTTTATTTTGTAAACAACTGCTTTTACTCCTTTGCATCATTCTCTTTGTTCAGACTTTCCATTTTCGCTACTTGATGTAAAACTTCATAAACTACAGTAAATAAAGACTAAAAAGTGATTCGACAAATTTATTCAGCGTAAAGCATTGTTCGTTTTCTACTCATTCAAATTCTGAATTGCTTCAATAAGAATTTTCTCATCGAATGCTGCAACAGAAATATCTAGAACAAGCCACCTACTCTGCTGTGAAAGTTTAGTTGTTTTTCTTTGGCCATTTTACTTTTATTTTAAGATTCTTTGAAGAATTCAATTTTCTTAAACAACAGCTTTGTTTTCTTTGTTGGATTTCAACCAATCCTTGTTGTTAATAGTTTTCGCGAATAGAGACACAGTAAGTAATTATTATTTTGTTTTTGGAGGATTTGATAAGAAGTAAATGTATTCAGGAAATGAAAAGATTACTGAGAGAAATTATATTGTGAGATCTCAAGATAGGAATTAACTATATTTGCGGATTTCAACAAATATTTTCACAAAAGTTTTCGGAAAGGCAACATGTGAATCGGAATACGTTTTGATTACAGATTATCTCTTCGAAAAATGAAACTGAATGAAGAAATCGGGCATTATTGAATTCCTAATTTTAGACTTATACTTTTCCAAAGTAAAACAAGACGATCAACAGTTAATGTATTTTAAAACTGACGAAATGAAACACTGAAATGAATGAATGAAATGTCATCGGATAAAACACATGAACTTAGTTAAAAAAGAAAGCCCACTCAAGCATATACTAATAAAACAAAACTGTATGTTAAGGTGTAGATAGGTAGTTGAATTAACGTCGCTATGAAGAATTACAATGGGCTATTGGTAATAGTTCGGGATCAATCCTGAAACGATGTTAAACATACAGCAAATTTTCAAAAAACCCAAAATTGATCGGAAACGTCACTGAAACTAATGTATAAAAATACGTGCACCGTCGCAATTCTTTAGGACTCACTTAAAGTAAAAGTATATGTAGATTCATGAAAACTAATAACACGTGTGGATATTTTTCCAGAACCGACAAAACGAAACTGAAACTTGTGCACAAAAATTAAACAGTTTCGTTTTTAATGCTTTTAGATTACTCAAAGAGAGTAAATAGTTATTTTAGATTCACAAGGTAATGTCTCGACTCAGACTAACAAACAATCCGTAAAACTCGTGGATATAGTTTTGTACTTACTGTGAGACTTACAAAAGCAACAAAACCTTTTTCATAAAAGATCAATTACTCTATTAAAGAACAATAAGACTCACAGAGAATAATAAACAATCCATACAGCTGCAAAAATATACCTCTAGTCTTACACATTAATAAACTAAAACTGAAAAATACATAAAATAATTAACCAATAACACTTCAAGTTTAATCCGAAAAATTGAAAAACTATTCATATACCTCTCTACTATACTTTTAAACTTTACGAGAGGTATACAAAATGAAATCGACAGTAAATATTTACAGTCATGCTTTTCTCTTAGCTCAGAAAACGGAACTAGAATTCAGACATCGTAGGAAAACTTCTAATAGCAGACTAACAAACCAAAACTGAAAAAATATAAGAGCATCAACAATAACTGCATAACAGTCTATACATTTAACTTTCGGATATACTTCTAGCTTCCATGAGAGCCTGACAAACCGAAGCTGGAAAAAACTTACACTCATGACTCTGCTTCGAGTTTGACAGAGTTTAAAAACTTTTAAAATGAACTACTCTAGGATATGCTATACGCGCAGAAACTGACGAACCGAAATGCAAATAGTAAATCAAAATACTAACCACCTTTGCTCTACCTTTAGAAAGGCTGTGACGGAATCATTATTCGTCCGATCACGTATGTATTTCTATCTTCAAGGAGAAGGTGGCAATATTAAAAAGAAATTAATGTACAACAAATGAACGATCGTGCTCTACTTTTCTGACTCAGATTAAAAGAAAGTATTCGTGTAGAGAAGTTCGCGGACATACATCTAGACCTACAGTACAACAAAACGAACTGAAAATAATCGGCGAAACATTAGAAATAACTCTCCACTCTTAGTCTCACAAAGATTAGGAAGCTTCATCATTCTTCTAGACTCACTAGCGTAATCAACTAAAAATGAAACTGAATCAAAATGACTTTGACTCAAACTAAAAAAGTTCATACAATTTCTGATATACAATACCTAGCAGGTAACAAACCGAAATGAAAATAATGTATAAAAATATTACCACTCGCGTTCTGCCATTAAACTAGCAAGACTGAAAAATTATCCATATAGTCGCGAATATGCTTTTATTTTTAAGGAAGTGATAAAATGGATAAGAAATAAATGAGAAATCGAGCTTCACTCTCAGATTCATTTAAAAGTTTGCATATGTTGTCCGCGATGACAAAGATCCAGAGATTGACAAAACTTTTTAGTCTTACGGAAATTAAAATAAGAATTCATACCCATAGTGGGTATATTTCTAAACTTGAGGATTAACAAAGCTAAACTGAAAATAAATGATAAAACAAAAATAACGCTCCTCTCTAAACATGCCAAAGATTAGAAAATTTTTCAATTTATTAATTTCTAGGCTCTAAAAGAGAGAAACGAAATGAAAACGAAACTGATATAAAACAAAATGATCAATCGCGCTTTACTTTTTGATTCCGACTAAATCATTATTTATACAGCTTGTGTGCGGATATGCATCTATACTCGGTAACTGGCAAACCAAAATTAAACTAATATATAAAAATATTAACAATCCTCTCTACCTTAAGAAAATTATTCATACATCTCTCAATGAGTTTTCTCATACTCTCAGTTTCTCTCATACTCAATGAGAGAAACTGAGAAGCAAATGAAAACTATGTATAAAATATCAGAATTACGCTCTACTTTTAAACTCAAACTATTCATACAGCTCTAGGATATTTATATTCACAGAGATAAACTAATAAGATATACGAAAATAGTGCGTATAAGAATTAACAATTCCATCTACTTTCAGACTAAAGCCACGAAATCTATTTATACAGCTCTCGAATAGTCTAAACTCACAGAGAGAATGATTAACCGAACTGAAAATAATGTATATACGAGTATTAATAATAATATTGTTCTAACTTTAGACTCAAACTAATAAAACTATTCACGTCTATCACGAAATCGCTATACTCACAGAAATTGACAAACGAACTGAAAATAATGTATAAAAATATTAACGCGATCCTTATGTAACTCTGAATATATTTATATAACTCTGAATATACTATACTCACAGAGAGAAACTGCCAAACGTACTGAAAATAATGGTTGAAAAAAATTATCATATCTACTCTTAGACTCAAACTTAAAAAACTATTCACGTAACTCTCAGTATCGCTATACCCACAGAAACTGACACACAAACTGAAAACAATGTATAAAGACATTAAAAATCCGGTCTACTTTTAGGCTAAACTAAAAACAAACATTGGAAACGTTATCCTCACCGAGAGAAAATGACAAACCGAATCAAGAAAAACAAACACTCACGCTCTTCATTTCTCCAAAATAAAAGATGGGCTTCTGCACCATATCGCTCATGAGTCCCTGGTTGGCAGACTCATCCAACAGAATCCTGGACTTACTCTCACTGTCGGTGGCCAAGGCACATCGGAACAAAACGACACAGCAGGTGACAATACTCAGAAACATTCTCGTAGGGATCATCACAGGAGATTGAGTGTGGAAGGAGAGAGAGAGAGCGTTTTACCTGTTCTGCGGAAGGCTGGCCAAGATTTAAAAGGTTAATGATGTTGCGAGTTCTTTTTACCGGAAATTTCCACCGGGTCATATAGGTGAAAGAATAGAAGCGCACGAGTGACTGGTCAGGTGGTGCAGCCAAAGGGTATATCTGCTTCGGGCATCTGTCATTGATTGGTGGAGTACGTCTTCAATGTATCAAGTTCAAAGTACGGATCGGGAAAGAACCCTTTTCGAGGCTTGGAGCGGTGTGTTTCACCCCTAATTTGCAACATTTCGATGCGTTGGATTTGGGTTCATTCGTGAGGTTATTCCCTTTGACGCTCTAATAAGATAAGAGTTTTTCAATTTTCAACCTTTAATTACTGAAAAACGTTGGAAACATCTCAAAAATGCCTTCGGCGGATTTGATGGCTATCGATAGAATTATCTCATTGACGTTTATTAAAAACACTTCACCTAATATCAGTTCATTATTAAAAGCTCTGGGAACGTGTCATAAAAATGCCTTTCTCCATATTCACTATTCGTAGAGCCTCAATATTGGTTAATATTTGAATTTCGAAGGATTTTATGACATTCGACGGAAATATCCCATCTCTCCAACGTTTATTAAAAATACTTCACCTAATACCAGTTCATTATTGAAAGCTTTGGAAACATGTCATAAAAATGGCTTTCTGCATATTCACTATTTGTAGTGTCTCGATATTGGTTGATAGTTGAAATTGGACGTATTTGATGACATTCGACAGAAATATTAAATTGCCGTTTTTTAAAAATACTTCACCTAACATCAGTTCATTATTAAAATAATTAATATTTGGTTAATATTTGAAATTTGACGGATTTAATGATATTCGATAGAAATATCCCATTGAAGTTTAATAAAAATAATTCATATGATGCAATCTTTCACTACAACAGTCTCTCATACTAACTGAAGTTTTTAATTTGCATTACATAAAATATTTCATGTACATATCTTCATCGATACTCGCTTATTTGTTGGAACATATCCCATGGTTGCAAGAGCAACCGGAGGGTTGCGAATTCAAAACTATGTATAGCCTCTTAAGACTGTCACGCCCACAGGGACTGGTGCACGCTAAATTTGCCGTAGCCTCAAGGAATGTTTGGAGAATCGAATGCCAGTTCAGGTGTTCTCGTCATCTGACCGTTGTTCAAAATTACGAAGCGTTGTCCTTGAATCTTTATATTGCTCCAGTCCACTGTTATTAACTACCTACTTACTACCTCGTAGCAACTGAAAAATTTAATTGTATTATAGTATAAAAATATCTCACAGCAATGCCTTCGTCGATATTCGCTATTTGCAGTATGTCCCATTGTGTATGAATGTTGGAAATAGGACTTATCTTATGACATACGACGAAAATATCCCATTGAGGTTTACCAAGAATATTTCACCTCACAGTAACACTCTCATAACATTGTTACATCTCTCAAGGTAACTGAAAATTTTAATTTTAAAATATAAAAGAATATTCATTATTTGTAGTATGACTTATTATTTATTATGAATGCGACATTTTAATGTCGGATAAGGGACAAATTTGATGACACTCGATGGAAATACTCCATTGACTTCAAGTAGGAATATTTCACCTCTCATAGTAACTTTAATTTTTATGATATGAAAATATCTCAAAACTATACCTTCGTGGATATTCGCTATGCAGTGCCTTATTATTAGTTATTAATGGTACAGTTTAATGTTGAAAATTCGATGGATTTGATGACATTTGATGGGAATATCCCATTAACGCTTACTAAAAATGTTTCACTTAATATTTTAATCTTTCGTAATAACAGAAATTTTTATGGTTATATTTCCACAGTGTTAATAGTATCTTTTATTTTGGTTATTAATGTGATGCCTCTATGTCTGTGTGTGTGAAATTAGATGGGTTCAGAGGACATCCGATGATATTATCCCCTATTTTGTTCTCTAATAGAATACTTCGCTTTTAATTTTTAACCTCTGAAAGAAGCTGAAAAAACATACTGATGGATTTAACATACGGAAATGTCATTTTATCAAGTGGTTGATTTCATTAACCATCGCACATACTTACAATACCACTCAAGGCATCTCACAGCTACTAAGTTATTACTTTTTATAGGTTACTTTTTAGTTTTTAGTTAAACTTTTTAACTAGGTGTACTGTCAAGATGCATAGCACTGGTCTCTTGAATTTCGATCAGGGCATTTCATAGATGAAAAATTAGAATCTCGTTCTCCTCACAAGATGAAAACGTTCAAGCTGTCAAACTTATTTCTTCCACTGTGAAAAGTATTTTATAAATTGCTGGCAATCCATATTTAATTCGGAAAGCTTAAGAATTTACTGTTTTATGTCAACTGTTAAAGCATTTTATTACACTATTAACATTATTTAATTGAAGTGTGAAATGTATTAAGCACTTATTTCGCTTGTTTTCGATATAATTCTTGTCTTCGACACTTATGTGAAGTACAATTATTTTTACATCAATCAATTCGCCTCTCACAAAGAAAACTTTGTTGGAGCAGATTTTATTTTGTTAATCGATTCATATTTTGAAAAACTGGCAATAAGAAATTGCAACTTTTGCGTTTAATTTTTAAACTTATATAATTCGAAAGTTACGAAATTAATTGTGATTATTTTAACGACGCTTTTGTCATAATGATAACATTTTTCTCCTTAGCTCATGAAATCCTAGTTAAATCGTTTTTAAATTTATAAATTAACTCTATTTTCAGCTATCACATTTGAATTTCATGAAATGAAAAATATATTTTTTAATTTGTTCCTCTTTGCTAAGTTGTTTTATAACTATTTGTCCAGTAAAAGTTTTGTTTTTATAAGCAGCAATGGGGTGGGGGGGGGGTGGGGGTGGGGGGTTATTATTTACTATTTAATGATATTGTATGGATTTGAAACCTATTATGGTAATTTCAGTATATTAAGTGGTTGATTTTATTAAACTTAGATCTCACTATATTCTGTCGATTTAAATCAGAGCTTAATTTTATTAAGCGGTAGATTTTATAAACCGGAGGTATCAAAAATATTGTATAATTTGCATATGTTCCCAGGAATTTCATTTTATTAAGTGGTTGTTTTAATAACCGCAGATATCCTATTGATATTGTATTGATTTGATTAAGTTCCTGGGAATTTCCTTTAATTAACCATCTGGGTTGTTGTCTCGATATGATATCTCGTCATTGGTAAGCCTGATCAGATCTTGATTGATGAGATATCTTGTCTTTCAACGAAAACTGACCAGATATAGATCTCTCAATAATAAAAAAAATTAGTTGTATTTTATTTACGAGATATTTCACCATTAAAAAAATTTCATCAGACCTTGATTTACGAGATATCTCATCATTAGCAAAATTCATCACACCTTGATGAACGACATATCTCGTTGAAACCAATTAGAGGTAAAACGTTGAACTTTATTAACCGGCAGCATCCCAATGTATTATATTGATTTCAATCATCTCCCAGGAATTTTAATTTTGCTAAGTAATTTATTTTATCAGCCCGTAATTTCCCAATGATCTTGTTTAATTTGAATCTGGTTTGGGGAATTTCATTTTGTTAAGCGGTCGAATTTATAAACCGATAATTTCCCAATAATGTTGTATGGATTTTAATTCGCTTCTGAGAATTTCGTGTTATTAAGTGGTTGATTTTATTAACCCATGTTTTCTATAGTAATGTATTGATTTGAATCCGCTTATGGGAATAACGCGTGTCGATTTTCCAATGGTATTGTATTGACTTGAACCGTTCCTCGGAATATCATTTTATTAAGCGATTGATCTTATTAACTAACGGTTTCCCACTAATTCTGTATGATTTGTATCCGTTTCTGGGAATTTCATTTGATTAAGAGGTTGATTTTATTAATTGTCGATTTCCCAATGTTATTGTATTGACTTGAATCTGCTCCTGGGAATTTCATTTTAAAAACCGGTGAATTTTATTAACCTGCTACTTTACACAATATATTCTACTAAATCCGCTTCTGAGCAATTTATTACACGTTGGTTTTACTGGTGGTATCCCAGTGATATTGTGTTGATTTGATTACGTTCCTTGGAATTTAATTTCATTAATCGAAAATAATAACAAAATAACTATGAAATTCTTCCCGCTTGCAGATTTTTGTCTGAAAACAAACTCTCTAACCCACGTGAAAGCTGGAACATTAAGAGTTAATGTAATCAGCAATGGGTGTTCACACCAAGCGTAAAGAAGTCAATGGAACCAGAATGAATTTGCATGAATACTTGAACAAGGTTCAACTTCTTGAATAGGAATGAACCTTGAGTCTGAGAAAATTAATGAATTCCATTTGGGTGTTTTTGAGGAAGTGTCTAGCAGTGGAAATGATTTGTACTCAGAATGGAATGTCCACCATATATATGCATGTTTCTGGGCAATAAAAGATATTTTCACCTTACTCTGGGAGGTAAAAACAAAGTATCATATTGGGAGTGAAAATAAGACGAAAAGAGCGAAGTGAAGGTCGTGTTTCTTTAAGGCACGTGTATCAGACAAAACCCTTCCTTACCTTTTTAAGTTTAATTTGGATTATTTTTGAAGGGAGTTCAATTTATCAATTAAATTACTCATTGAATATTTAAATTGCTTCATACGGTTTGATACAAAATAATTTTTTCTTCTCTCTCAAATTGTATAATAATAATGCATATAATTCATAATCGATGATATCGTGTTAGTGTGTGTGATATATAGCACAAAACGTATACTCATGCTAAAGCTACCTTAAATTTTTAGATGAAAGTTGGTTACACACTTATCGCCTGTATAATGGTAACGGCGATAAATTCTGCAGCATCAGTGGACAAATCCATATAGGTTCGGACTAAGAAACATGCAAATTTGTAAACTTTTGTTTTATATTGTGAGCAATATATTATATGCAATTTAAATCAATTGTTTTGCTTAATATTATCCACTCTGTGAACATTTGTTGTGAAGTACACCGTGTCACTAAAAATGCGCAAAACTTTTCAAGATTAAAGCTTCCTTAAATTTATAACAGAAAGTTGGTCACTCTATAATATAATGGTACCGGTGATAAGTTCAGCAGTATCAGTGAACAAATCCATATATGTTACGTCTAAGAAACATGCAAATTTGTAAATTTTGTATGTTGTGAGCTGTACATTATATTCAATGCAATTTGACTGTTTTTCTTAATATTATTCACTTTGTGAACACTGTCGGGACAAAAGTTCCCTTAAATTGATGACAGAAAAATGATCACTCTACGATACCATGGTATCAGAAACCCCCCCCCCCTATGTGAAGGCTGTGATTATTAACCCTTCTTGTAGTTGCCTCCACAAGATGCCTCATCAGTAACAAAACTGACCAGATCTTGATCTCGTCGTTATCAGAAAATTGGCAGTAACTTGAAGACAATATATGTGGTTATTAGCAAAGTTGGTCAGATCTTGAAGGACAAGACAACTCATCATAAACCACTTTGGAGGATTAAAACAAACATTACACACATGTTAAATAGGGTGAAAACAGATTCGAAGACTCCCAAGCCCTTCCGCACTTTAAAAGAACAATACCACTGATGTGAATCACGTTACCACTGATAATCATCACCAATTCGTTATTGTCACTTATAAAGCAGTAGACAGATCAAGGGTACGCTAAATTGTTCCAACAAGTCTCGGTATTGTCTCACCTTTTGGAAACACTGCCCGCGTAGGAAGAGATGTATCTTTGTGGAACGACTATATTGATAAATACTCCAAGTCCATAGAAAAAAATACGTGCGTAACGTTAAAGGGCTGAGAAACAAGCAATCGGTTTTTGAATAGCGTCATAAATTCACGCGGTATCTGAGTAATTCATAAGCATTTTATGACAAGACAAACGCAACAAAAGCTGATGAATTCTTTATGCAACTGTAAACTGCAGTGTATTTAGGTTGCAGCTGATATGTAGTAAATTAAATCTGCTAAGAAAATACTTTGAGTTACTTAATTATATATCCTTATTATGTGTTTCATTCCATCCCAAGAGGTTTTAAAAATATTATTTCATCGAAATGAAATACTTCATCTATTACGCGCAGGGATAGCTACTCATTAAGGTATGAAGTTGCTAAACAATATAAAAGGAAATATTGTTTAAGGCCCTTCACACACATAACTCTTTTTAAATTAATAGTTAATTTTACTTACTCCCTTCTATATTCATAATTTAATTCTTATTCCTATACCTTAATTCTTATAGCATAACAAGCTTATCTCATAAAAAGTTACAAATATTTAACAGCTTCAATTTTTAAAAAAATGTTTCGAAATTCCTTCTCTTTAAATGTAAATTCCCATCGAATATCTTTCTTTCTTGATTTTCCTTGTGAAGTGTTTCGATTGTGATTTGCATGTACTGCTATTATCAATTTTTTTATGAATATTTTTCATAACATACAATGAAAAACAGTAAAAAGCAGTCATTTATTTTTTAAGAACAAAAATTATTCTGCATCTTTAGTCCATGCATAAATTTTTCAAATACATCATAGAAACAACTATAAAAATGTTTTGAATCTCTCTATGAATAATCAAAATGTCTTAGAATTTCAAATTCATTCTAGTCATGAAAAACAAAAAAACGAGAAAAATGTTCGTCAATTGTTTCGTCAAACATCAAATCACCCAGATAGTTCAAACCCTAAAGCCTGGATTTGTTACCTTGCGACTTCTGGCTTTTTTCTAAACCTAAAATCACCTCTAAAAGGGGCTGCGGTTTATCCCATTTGGAAGAGCAACGGAACAGCTACCGGAGGGTTTCGAGTTCAAAACTTGGTTCAGCCAAAGACCGTCGTGTACATGAGGGGGCTGTGGCACTTAAAACTGTCTCAAATGTCCCCATGTTGGCAAAGCGTGGAAGTTCGGTGAGAATGTTGTCAGCTCAAGTGTTATCTAGTAATACCGTGGTCCAAAATTACGATTAATTGTCCTTGGATGATCCCTTCGAGATTAATCCCGGACTGTCACTAATAGCCAGTTGTGTTGTTCCAATTCGCTGTTAATTAACAACCTACCTACCAACCATCTTTAAAAGGGATGGGTTTTCAGATCGTGTGTGTTAAGGAGCAAGAGTGGGCAATAAGGTGCTAAAAATGCGTGGTAATATGAAACTGTCTTTTGGATATTAGTAAAGGCTACATCGCTACTAAAAGGTAACTAGAATCTACTACAAAGCTACTAAAGTATTATTATTGTGCGGTCGATGCTGAACATATTGTATAGCATTGTTACCCAAGGGAAATAGAAGGGAGTTGAAAAGCAAGAGTGGGCAATAAGATTTTAAAAAAAATTATCGCCTTAAAATGTTTTAAGTAAACGCATATCTATTTGACCATGCCGATGCATTCAACTCATTGATGCATTGTCGCAAGACATACATTGTTAAAAAGCAAGTTACAAATGATCCGTTTAAAATCACGACTACGCCGCGACTGTTAGCATCAATAGATTTGAATACATTTCCGACTGAAATTTCCGCTATCTTGTTTTTTTGAACATACGTACATTTAGTACGGAAACGAGTATTTTAACTGAAAAGCGGAACTGACTACAAATAGTTGACAGAGGAGATTTAAAGATACTGCTGATGAAAATAAAGCCTTTTTTAAACATACTGATAGCACACCAAGCCCTATTATAATATTTAGTGATTACTTTTCGATTAACCTATTGGATTGATATTAATTACCAATAACATTGAGTCCATCTAGTATGTTTATGCACAGTTTATATTCCATTTCATTAAACAGCTTTATAATTACCAGTTCCCAAGTATTTCCAAACTAATTTTGAGATTTTTAAATTATACTCGCAGCTGCATAAATATTTTGGTGAAATTGAAATGTTAGAGTAAAAGTTACGCTTTTAATCTATTATTCGTTGAAATGGAATTTTCCAGAGGATGGGACCAAAAAAATTGTCTTTGCAAGGGGGCAAAAAAGTTGGGAAACTATGCTGGAACTCATCGGATAATTTTTTATATTATTTCTGGTTTATTAGAATCAATCATCAATTCAATAGAAAATTTCTCAGAAGCCATCAAAATAATATAACACTTTATATTCAACCCGTAATACGATGTAAAAATGTTTCCTTTAAAAGTATACCCATCACCTACCTGAAATAGACTAACATAGTCAATATATTTCCAATTAGGTAATCATCACACATAATTGAGAAAGCCATTCGCAATTTAAAGACATATCATTTGCTTCCTTTAAGAATACAAATTGTTACTGAGTTAGAATAAAATCACAAAATTAAAGCGGGGTCTAGATCCCCTTTGTATTTAAGTAAAAGCTCTACCGTCATACCTACCTCGGAGGCAGTCATAAAATTATCTTCTATCTAACATTATTCAAGATTTATCGTGGCAGAACCAGGTCAATCGATTTTTATTTATGTATTTCAATAATAGTATGTAATCAAAGAATCTCAGCTCCTAGCGAATATGTTGCAAAAGGTAAACCCTATTACCTAATTCTATCATGTAAAAATTCCAGCTACTGTAAAAACAGTTCAACACCCTTGAGTGAGGGACGAACTCAACATCAAAACGTTCGGTCCATTTCAAAACTTCGTTAAATCTGAGTTGTTCTTTGAGAAGATTATTTATTAGGAATACATGCATCAAGAATGCTTTATATCTCTTTAACGAATTCCGATATATTTTGCCTGACACACACACACACAATTTGATTTTCTTACCGCACGCAATCGCAATTAGAGGTCATTAGAAATATGTGTTATTGATGTATTGGAAATGTGTGTAAATGATTTATTTCTCTTCAACTTATTCCACCATGTGAGCTTCTGCCGTGCCAACAATCTTAAGTTAAGGTCAGTGAACTTACATAGAAAAATAACCTACTCAACATCATTCCAGATATATCTTAGATATACCCTGGTCAATCAATTTTTATTTATGGGTTTCAAGAACGGTACGTAATGAAATTATCTAAGCTCTACCAATAAAATTTGATTCCAACGTGTAATAATACCTGCTGCTGTGAAAACATTTTGCTATCTTGAGTAAGGGATATAAAACTTAACGTCAAAACTTCGGTCTATTTCAAGACTGCCAAGTCGTTACACGTGTAATATTTTCAACAAATGTTTTATAGAATTTATATGTTAAAAATGTAGAAACTGATTCATGCACTCCAACATGCTAAGCTTCTGCTGCTAGCACAACGTCAAGTCAAAGTCATAAAACTTTACATCAAAACATACATAGTGTCTTAATTGAAGATGCATACTAATCTTCTATTAAGACTGAAATGTCAGTGTGATGTTTTGATCATATTGATCACAACAACTGATCACTCTTTATGCATGTTTTAAAAGAGTGTATAAATAATGCACGTGTAGTTCATTGTAAAACAAATATTGTTCATTGACAGACATAAGAATGCATGGCAACATCGACGGAACTCATTATAGAAATTTATCATTAGCGTAAATAGTTTAAGGGACGCTTCAATGGAAAAGAAGCATCATTAATATTGTTTTCTGTGTTCTAAACACATTGTATTATGTTGTAACATATGTTTGAGATCGTAGCCAGCATCATTATGCTTTGTTATAGTATGTTTTCTTTTGGTAGTGTGCTATTCAAATGGATGGAGTCCAATAAATCACGGATGAACCGTAGAAATTCGCTCAAGAATGAAATGTGAATGAGTCATAAACATTTTAACGTGCAATTACGTTCAGGTCATTGGAAGTGAAAACCAATTTATGTTTAGAAACATCCGCAGTCATTAACCCTTCTGGTGGTTGTCTCTACGAGGTATCTCGTCATCACAAAAACTGACCAGATTTTGATGAACGAGATATCTTGTCATCAGAAAACTGACCAGATAGTAAACTCGTCGTCATCAAATAATTGGCAATATCTTGAAGACATGTGGTTATTAGGCAATATCCTGATGACGAGATATCTCGTTATTGAAAAATGGTCAGATCTTGATGGATGAGATAGCTCGTCGAAACCACTGGGAGTGTTTTGTATCAAGTTTTAGTTTAACAAGGAGTAAGTATATACAGTATGGGAAAAGATTCTTGGCAATGTTGCCACGATACAATTATTTCACCCATTAAACCTCTAGCGTCACGAGATTCCCGAGTTAGTGTTGCTTTACCCCAACACACTTAATGGCTAAATATCCATGCTAAAGAATCCATGGTTTCTTTCAGTCTTTAGAAAGATTCTATTTGTCCTTTACTTAGAATAGATTCCTTTAGGGCGATTATATTGGCCGATATAAAAAAGACTCATTGGTAAAGATTCTAATGCTTACATTTTTTCGAATAGAATTCTTTGAAAAGATTCTATTGGACCTTTTCATCGAATATAATTCCTGGAAATATTCTACCGCTCATTTCCCTAGAACAAAGAAACCCTTGGAAAGATTATATTGCTCCAGTTCTTTAGAATAAAGAAACCTTCTGAAAGATTATATTGACGAAAAAGGTTAAAAAAGAGGTTGGTTGCCATGCAGTGAAGACTGAGGGATGCAAGATGGAATTATGCCTCAGTGGTTTAATAAATATCCATACGTGCCTCTCAAAAAGCCGATGTGCATTGCCTTCCCACGTAAGCTTGCCACTTTTCCTAGTGACCCTGAAATCTGCAAGCAGAAACGGGAATATAAATCATCAGTAACAGTACAATAAAAGACAGTAAAACTCTTCAGTCGGAATAAAACTCCATAATCGGAATAAAAATCTACACGCTACATGCTCATAAAGTCAGCTTCAAGCCCGCTTCAACTCTTCCTTAACGCAAGCACAATCCACTCCTTGCGCATATAGGGCAAACTATAACCAAAACATCCTGGAAATTTCCACGTTTCGAACAACATAATGAGTCAGAATAGCTTTTTAATGTTCCTTTGCTTGTCCAAAGCCATTACGAGTCAATATTCGAGTCAAGATTGGGAGTCTGAGTTCTACATTTTCGGAATTGCAGTTTTGTGGTCCACTTCTGAATTAAAATATTCTGTAAGGTCCCATTTCCCTTGACCTTGACAGGCCGTCATAAACCGTGCTCGAATGCTGCTGTGCAATTTATGAGGGGAAATAAAACGTATCCCGTCATGTTTATATCATAATGATTAAAGTCATTATTTGCATCCAATGAAGAAAACACTGCCTGTCCTCTTTCTTTAATATTTATGATAATTTCTCGCCCTAGTTCAGCGTATTGTTGTAGCTCGGTGTTCTTAATTTTGGCTGGGTTCTCATTATCAAAATAGTTTTGAGAAAATAGTATGTATCACATTTATTTTTATGGGGTTTGATTCAGGAAACTTCTACGGGGTCAATGGTAGGTAGGTATTTTAACTAATGTTGCACTGGAGCAACACTGCGGGCTATTGACGACGGTCCGGGATCAAACACGAAGGGAAAGATCTAAAGACAACACCACGTAATTTTAAATCCCGATCATATGACGAGGTCACATCTGAGCTTTTACGGGAACAATGGAAAAATCAAGGCATTAGAAATGAGTTACCTTAAAAATTTTGTAGTTCAAAATTACGAGGTGTTGTCCTCAGATCTTTCACTTAAGAGATTGTTCCCGGACCGTCTTCAATAGCATGTTGTGTTGCTCTAGTACGACGTTAATTACAAATTACCATTACCTTAAAAATTTTATGGAATTATTAATATAAATGAAGATACCACTCTTATTCTTCTGTACCCAACAGATATTTGCGTATTGTATATGAAACCAGAATTTCGCATCACATTACACGACATTTTAAGAAACATTTAAGTAAAGTTTACAAGGAAATTCTGAAATATTCCTCCATTTTTTGTTCCCAAAAATTTGAAAAAAAGTATTTTATCTAACCTGTAATAAATTAGTTACTTCTACTGTACTTATCTCCGTTAATCTGGGGTACTTCTCTACTGTTATAAAAGAAAGTGTTTGTCTGTCTGTTTGTTTGTTTCTTGTACGCAAAGTCCTGACTAATCTATGGCATTTACAGTAATGGGATTTGGCACACAGGAAGTCTACATTTTTTGCAATTTTAGGGTTGCGATGAAATTTAAAATTCAATCTAGAACATTTTAAAATGAATTTAATGAAATTTAATCATTATTGAATGCAACAGCAATAAAGGTGACAGATTCAAAATTTATTTTTTTCGTTTCCGTTTTGATTTTGCTCGGAGAAATGATTTTCCAGTCAGTCAATAAAAACAAATAATCTTTTAACTGGAGTCAATTAATTTCTTTTTTCTATCTCCAAGACCGTTAAAGATAGAGTAAAAATTTCAACGGATTTGAAATCTGCGGAAAATTTCACTTTTAATCGATACCTAAAAATATGATTTTCTTTAAATAAATAATTTTTAAATTGAACACATCTTTTATATTTTCGCAAGTGATTGTGACGTCAAGTGAACTTTCGCTTTCAAAAATAAACAGATTGCATCCTCTGCCCTTCGCGTTAAAAAAAAAAAAAAGAAACATTACATTTCCTGCCCTATTTCATTTCAGCGAATGAGAGCAAAAAAATAAAAAAAAAATTTGACTGGGATTGTTATAAGTTCTTTTTCGTAAAATCGGAATCTTTGAAGATAGATGGAAAATTTCAACTGATTTGAAATCTGCGGAAAATTTTAGACCAGATTAATACATTACATCACGGCGTTGCCCCTGGTGTTGGTTTGCGAAGCATATCAACACCACGGGTACGGGCAACGCCTGGCTAGCCACGCAGTGTCTAGTGTAGAATAAATAAGTTTGGTCTTAGTAAAATATATCGGTTGTTGGTTAGTTGTTTGCTTGAAGGGTCATATTTGGTCAAGCTGCGCTAAATTCGAGACAGACAACACATTGAGGGAGGATGAAAAAGTAGAAGGGTAGACGAGGGTAAAAATTGCAAGGAGGAAAGTTCACTTGAGTACCTAGGGGTTGTGATGCCCGTACAGTTCTAAAGAAGATGTGCCCCTGAGTGCGTAAAATAAAAAAAGAAAGCTTTACTTGCTAAGTTAAAGTAGTCTCTCAGAAAAGGTACCTTGAATGTAGGAATGTTTATTTTGAGAAAATTGAGTTTAAAGTTTGAAAGTAGAGTTTTCTAATTGAGTTTATAATTATTGCATTCATATATTTATTTAAACTTATAATAGATGATGCAAAAACTATAAATATACATGTCGAGGAAGGAGAATTGATCAATGAACAGACTTACAAATTAATAGGTTCCCCCATCTCACTCTCTCCAGCACTACATTTACCGGTATCGGTCAAACGATAATAAAACCCATCGGACTTTTTCATGATTCGTTAGATATCGATAAAACCACCTTCCAAACTCGAATTCATGTAGTCAAGAATGAATTTATCTGCGTTGAATCGGAACTGACTGCATTAAACAAGGTAATTTTTACATTGGGAAAAATGGAGTACGTCTGATAAACGATGAACGGGACTTTTAAGTGAACATTGTAAATACTCTAGATGATGAAACGGACATTGTTGATCTTTCACATTTGTCGAACAAAAAACAACGCAATGAAATTAAACAAATAATTACTAACTCAAACCAACTAAAAGTAAAACATCTAAGTTGGAAATGTTTATTGTGCTATCGGACGAAAAACCTGTCTGTCAACGTCCACGTAGGTTATCGCTTTCCGAACAACAGATTGTTCGTAGGTAAATCCAAGAATGGCTTAAATACGGCATAGTTCAACCAAGTACTTCAGAGTATGCCGCACCGGTTGTTTTGTGTTAGAAAAAATCATGACAACCAGAGCTGTTATGACGACTCTTGGAGGGGGGGAATCGACTGCGCAGCTTGTTTTCCAAAAGACCCCACAGAGGTTCAATTATATTGAGATCAGGGGACTGAGGGGGCCAGATGAGGTGCTCTGTTTCATCGTCGTGTTCATAAAACCAGTCTCGGGCAATTCCACATGTGTGAATAGGGGCATTATGATCTTGGAAGACTGGTCGTTTATCAGGAAACACAGTTTGCATCATTGGGTGAAAATGGTCGACCAGAAGACTGACATAATCCTCTCCTGTAACACGGCCATTCAGACCACGACGTGATATCGCACCCCAGATCATTCCTGAACCGCCACCATGCTTAACCGTAGGCCGAAGACAGTCAACTTGATAGGCTTCTGGTGGCGTTCTCCAAACGTAAACACGTCCATTTGTCGGGAATAATGTGAACGACGATTCGTCTGACCATATAACATTCTACCATTGTTATTGTGTCCAATTTTTATGCTCGCGACACCATATTCGTCGCTTCAAGGCATTGCATGGTGTAATAAATGGTTTTGAAATAGCTGCTCTACCATGAATATTTGCCATATGCAGTTCACGCCGGATAGTTTTTCATGAAACTGCTTCCTGTAGATGTGTGTTCATCTCAGATGTTATCTGGGATGCTGTTGTCTTGTGTTTTTTGCCACAATCCACTTCAAAACCCTTCTGTCTCTGTCATTCAACTTCGATTTTTGACCACTGTTGTGTTTTTTAAATGATGTTTTTCCCTGTTTCAAATATGCTGACATTACAGTCGACACTGTACTTCTCCCAACACATAGAAGGGTGGCCGTTATCGTTACTGATGCACCAGCAAGACGGGTCCCAACAATCATGCCTTTTTCGAAATCAGAGAGGTCAGCCATAACGCAATTTTAACACAGAAATATATTTCGAATCCAACTTATATCACTGTTAGTAGCAGACTGATGTGTGTACTTTCTCATCAGCTAGGTGGCACCCTTCACCGCTAGAGGGCAGGAGTATACGAGAGGTTTTATTCGAGTGCTACATATATTATAAGTATTCGGAGAGAGAAGTTACATAGCTAATAGTCATACGGATATTACATAGAACGTGGTCAAAATATTTAAAAAGTTAGCAAACATTAATAGATCTATGTGCATTAATTTCTAGTTATTTTCACAATTTTAATTCATATAATAATTGCATACAATCAAATTAATATTTGATAACTATATTGCTCAATTATAAAGCAACAAGAAAACATTTTTACGCTGAAACATCAAAAGTTTACTAAAAAAGCATAGATTAAGAAATATTTCAAACCAAAATTTTAAAATTAGGGAGCGTGATTAATTTCTCTCGTTTGAGCTTGGATTGAGTTTGAGCAAGGGATTTCAATGATTATCCAAAACAAAATTCAAGTAAATCAGCTCAAACCAATGCACAGAGAATATTTTCAAATAAGAATGTCAAAAAAAATCTTAAAGAAGGAGAACGCGATTTTATAGTAGACTTACTATACCTATCGTTTATGTCTTCGATGTTGTAAATTGTCGGCTAATATGCGATACCTCGTAAGTGCAAAATACCAATTTTACAGGAGAACAAAAAACTGTGTATCAAATCGAATTCTAGGTATTACGAATGTACATTTTCCCATCTTGTTGATTTGACGAATACGAGGTCTCACTTCACCGATTCGCTTATTTTTTACGAAACTCATTGTTCGCAATTTATAGTCGTATGGACGGATAAGAGAAATTGGAGCTACCGAGGCATCAGATATAAGCCGACGAAATGCTACGCCGTCTAAAATGATTTTCCATCCACATAATTTGATATAAATTAATATTCAGGACTAAATTTTAAAAATCAATTGATCGATTTTGGCAATTTTTTAAAGTCTATTGTCCTCTTAAAGGAGAAATAATTTGAAAGAACTAGTACTTTTTTATGTGCAGGAAGGTACAAATAAGTTTAATTCATCCCACTGGAGAGTTTTGAAAAGTTCTTTCAACAATTTGCCAATAAGTCTAAACATTACAATGCCGTGCAAAATTTAAAGAACATTGTTTTCAAAGGTCACAACCTCGAAATTAACACTCCTGGTGACTGTCTCGACTAGGTATCACGTCACTGTCAAAACTGGCCTGGTCTTGTTTGACGAGACACCCCGGTATTCGAAGAAAACTAACCAGATATCTTGATCTAGTCATCATCAAAGAATTGGCAATATCTTGATAGCGATATATCGTCATTAGCAAAACTGACCCGATGTCTTTGGACAAGAATTCTCGCCATTAGAAGAAAACACAATCACGATCATTAGAAGAAAACTAACCAGATCTTAATCTCATCATCGTTAAAGAATTGACAATTTCCTGATGGCAAGATATCTCGTCATTAGCAAAACTAGTCAGATCTTGATGGACGAGATAGCTCGTCGAATCCGCTTGAAGGGTTAAATGAGATTGCTTGTGGAGATTTGCATAACCGAGGATATTCAGTAGAAAGCTGGTGCAAATTCAAATTTTGGGGAAGTCAGACGCTGGTATATAGGACGGGGTATCAATCCGCACCTCATTATGTGTATGCCAACACGGTACAAAGTCTGCATCTGTGTTTGAGGTGGTTATACAGTCTATAAAGGAGATAGCCTCCTCCCTTTCTTTAGTCTTCTGTTGCTCTTCTGTCTCATGGCTGCACGTGTAGCCACCACTTTAGTTTCAAAGACTATTTTAACAGTTCGTTTTGTTTTAACTCATCGTTTTTTTTTTCAGTAACTCTCGACGTACCTTTCCTATCATTTTCCCTCATCCAGGTCACTCCGCTGCAAAGTAGCAGCTGAAAACTTGACCGTTCCTCAAGTTCCGCCAGTGTATAACCTTGACATACACCTATCTAAACCATTACGTAGTAATTTGAAGTTATCCAATATGTGAAATAGAAAACTCCCGGTATAAAATAATCTAAAAAAGAGGAAGGCTGTTTATTTATCGCACACTTCTAACCGTCTTATAAATTAAACTCAAGGTAAAAGTCGTTGAGCAAGTTTTAATTTCTTCTTTAAAAGCATTGTACTGTAAAGAAGCAAGTTTGAATTATAACTTCAAAACAATGTAACTACGATGTTAGTTGACATGTTTTACATTTTGCGTTGAAAATGCCAAGTCTGACAAATTGAGCAAATTAAATTTCTGTTGGTTTATATTTCAGTTTTTATCAGGTATTAACAAGAAATATTAGGCACATTAACCCTTCTTTGCATGATTTTTTCTTTGTTGGTGAAATAAATCAAGGTGATATAATTCATGTTCAAAATTTAAGAAAAAATCCTAGTTAAAAAAATCTTAGTATTTATTTATAGAATAAATTTAGCAAAAAACAATATGATGGTATCATGTGGTATTTTTTAAATTAAACGCAAACTTTTTCAGAAATTGCTCTAAAAATAACAGAAACACATGTTACAAACCTTTCTTCCACTCATTTTCACTTTTTTAGCAATAGAAACTCAAATATAATAGAACAAAATTAAAAACGAAATCATACGTTTATTGCAACTACAACAAACAGCGGAATGACAACTTAAAGTTCGTTTTACTGATAGTGACACTTGCTTATTTTTGACAGCTATGTTTTTTTTATGCAATGGACATTAAAAAGGTATCCAGACACGATCAACTTAAAAAGGAACTTGTTCTTTGATATAATTTTTGGGCATTCGATGTTATGATGGAAATTTCCACCACTATGCAAAGAAGGGTTAATGTATTGGGCTTTTTTTTATCTTTGTATAATTGATATTTCTAAATCTTTTATTCTGAATTGAATAGCGAATGGTTTTTACTTTTTTATTATTTTTTCCTGTACAGTATTATCTGTGTTACAGAATTTTTAAACGACATTTAATTTTTGATTTATAAAAGGGATTTTTAGTGTAAACAAACAGACCGTCTGTGAATATTTTACTACCAATGTCCGAATACTTTCACATGATACATATCGGGATTATATATATATATATATATATTAAATAATTATCTTAAGATAATTGATCTTGCAGTAACCCGTTTGTTGTGACCTGGTATCTTCTTTCTCTTGTATACTATGAGAAGAATTTTGAGTTAACAAAAAATTCAATCAGAAAAGAGAAGATTTCACTTTCGCCACCCAAATGCTTTCAAATAATACATATATCGAGGTACCTTAAAATACATTTTATCATTGCATTGGCGAAGTTTGAACTTTTTTCTAATTGAGTTGACCAATCAACTATAGCATTATTGATTCGAAAAATTCATTCTTTGGACTTTCAGATTGGAGACGAAGAACTGAGTTTGAAAAAAAAAAGCCAAGTGACGTTACGTTCAGAATACGTACTGGAAGTACGTTCCTCCTTAAAAACAACACTACAATTAGATTCCAAACAAAGGTCTCAAAGATATCGGTGTTAACTAGGAGAAATTCTTGTGGTATCTCGAGATATACTCGTATCACGTCCATCAAGATCTAGTCAGTTTGCATTTTAATGACGAAATAACTCGTCAAGACAAATACCATGATGGTTTAAAATGCATGAGATACATTACCTTGCTAAATAAATGAATTATTTGTGTTTAAAATAATGACGAATAAGGAAACACAGATTTATCTGAGTTTTTAATATCCTCGATTACACATATTTCGGGAAACAAAACTAAATGCAAGTACAATTTTGATTAAAATCATCGAGAAAATTAAAATAAAAATGCTAGAGAAAAATTCAATATTCACGCAATTAAATAAACACTCTACAGAGTTGATGATTGATTTTATTTAAAAAATGGATGCCTACAAATCACAATAGATTTAGATTTTTATTCTTTGCAATCCTTTTCCTTCTGGTTAACTTCAACCAAATTCTTCTGGTTCAAATCCCGTTTCTTCAGAAGGTCATACAATTCGGTCTTCTTCTTGTCGTCAATGGTTTTTGTACGGGAAAGAATGAATACCTCTTCTGCAATAAACAAATTCATTGTACAAGTACATACACACACAAGAAAATAATCTCAGAATTATATAGATATAATTTACATGTAGTGTTATAAAAAATTATACACAATATTAGCTTAACCCTACAAGTGTTTACCATGAGATGTCTCGTCCATCAAGATCCGACCAATTTTGTTATGATGAGATATCTCTTCAAGATATTGAAGATTTTTTGATTATGACAAGACCAAGGTCTGGTCCGTTTTCTTCTAATAATGAGGTATCTCGTCCATCAAGATCTGCCCCCATCTTTGCTAACGAGACGAGATACCTCTTCGAGCTCTTCATCTGACCGTGGTTCAAAATTACAAGTATTGTCCAGGAATCTTTCCCTTCGGTGTTGATCCCAGACCGTCACCAATAGCCCGTTGTGTTCCTCCAGTGCGACGTTAATTAAAATACTTAAAATACATACCTACATCTTCGATGACAATTACCAGGAGTATGCTTTATGCAAACATATATTATTTACAATAGTGAACCGAAAGTAAACCAAGTGGTTTTATGTTAGGAATTCAGTAACTGAGAATATAAAGTGTAATTTGACTGTGTTAATTAACAGTTTGTGCGCATTATAAACTATAGAAATATTACTTCGTATTGCATATCTTGTTTAGTAAGCTCTCTTGAAGCTAAAGATGGCCATGGAGCTATAAACCAAACCTGATTGCAATTTTAGACAGTCTTTCAAAATTTTCATCAAAATCTAGGAGTTATTCCTTAAATACAAAACTTTGAAGTTTGAGGTTTTATATAAAGTAGCATAAATTTATCAGATACTGAGTGTGGTGGATTATTTGCCATAATGTCTAAAGGAACGCTATGTACTCGTAATTTTGCTCAACCATGTAAATAATAATTTCAATTTTATACACAAGTGCATAAATTGAGAAGGTTTTTTTTTATTTCGTATCAAGAAAGGTCACCTGATCTCAATTCAATAGAGCATACTTAAGATGCTCTTGGAAGTAGCAATGAAGCCTACACAACACTACCAAGAAACGCAGAAGAGCAAAGACGTGCGTAAATGAAACTTATTTGAACAGGAACTCTTGGACAGCCTTGCGGAAAACATGTCTTCACATTGAAAGACTTGTATTAAGGTCCGAAGACAGAATATTCCCGATTAGGTTGCTTTTAACAGATGCTTATGACACTAATGACATTGTCGAGACAACCAAAGGAGGGTTAAACATTCTCGATATACTTTTTAAGCAGAATATTTGTTGCAGATGATGGTTGGTTGGGTTATATAGCACAAAGACCATATTTGGCCGAGCTGTTGCAGGTTGAAAATAGATCTTTATCACGTTATAATTCTGAGCGCAGACGTTTTCTTTTTTTTTAACCTTTATCTATTATAATTACACTTTATTTGATTTTATAAAATAAATCCTTTAAATTTGGGATTTGAAATCAACATAAAATTCAAAGGAAGTTATTAAAATTTCTTTAAATAAAACTCATACAAAAAGGTGTGTAGCATAAATATGAACAGTGAAAATGTACAGTAAAATCCTTCAATAATCCAAAAGAGGAAATGCAGGCTAAACATTCGTTAATTATGCATAGATAACTGTGATGTTATAAATTTTATTCGTTACAGTTTGTAAACAAAAGAAAAGTAAAGAATTCATTATGATTTAAAGGAGAATAAATGTAGTTGAAAAAAGACAGTAAATTTTAATAATGAAAAGTAGAGGCAAGTAGAATCGTAAGTACTCTTAAGAATGGAATACTTAGTATTTGAGTACTTGCAAGAGAAATACCGAATAAGTATCAACTGTGAAATCAGGCTAATAATCAGAACAAAATAGCGTTTTGTCCAGATTTTCCCAGCATCGTAGCACTAGAGCTCTAGAATTGTAACAGTGGATTACAGTTTGCACCTATTGTAAGAGGAAACCAGTGAATCGTTGAATTACTATTTGTATTTGGTATTCGAGTAGTTTGGTATTCACATACTTTTGTATTTGAGTACTTTGTATGAGTATTATTGTACTCGACTACAATAGAAAGAATCGAGTAAACAAATACTTTTAAGTATCGAGTACACGAGTACTTTGCATTCGAATATTTTCATCTCTAGAGAAAAGTAGAATGAAAATTAAACATTTACAAATACAAAATCACAATTACCAGTGTGTGAGAGTAGAAGCTTCTGGCAAGAGAACAAGATTGCATGGCTCTCATAATCAGTATCAATCACCCACATGTTCCATTTTCTGGCCAAGACTGAATAAAAAAAGGAATATAATCAATGTAATGAAAATAAAGAGTAATGACAATATTGTATACATATATAATTGAAAAAAATAAAGTTAAACTCTTTAGGATAACTTTATTAACACAAAAGTATAATTAAAAATCAGTTTGGTTAGTTGGGTTTTACGACAAAGGGCCATATTTGGCTTATTATTATAAGCCATTCCAAACACAAGACAGTCAAATAATGGGCATTCCTTAGAACAAAATTCTTTGGAAAGGTTCTGTTGCTCCTTTCCTCAGAATAGAATCCTTTGAAAAGAAGATTATAGTGTTCAAGAAGGTCAAAATTGGTTAGAAGTCGAAAGATACTTTGTTCACCATTTGAAAGAGAATTTTTGAGACTTGTCTTTCACATTAAAGACGTGTAGTTAATCAATTAAAAAATATATTGCTATGTGTATGCGAATTAAACAAATTTTAAGAAAAATTACAAACTATATGTCTGTTCTTAAATTTCCGTTAAAATTAAAAATGTACCCAATTCTAGTTTAAGGTCAAAATGTAATTAGTTCACCATTTCGAAGAAAATTTTCGCGACTTGATAATGTTTCCCATTAAAGACACAGTTAATCAATTTGAAAATATTATTATGCGTTTGGGAATTAAATAAATTTTAAGCAGAATTACCTACAGTTTGCTTATTATTGAATTTTCGATAAATATAAGGAACACAATAATTTGAGCTTATTTCCTTTGATGTTTAAGAATTATAAATACGTGTGGCTTGTGCGCATTTGGTTTATAAAGGACTTGAGAAATTTTACGATTTACCTCTGTAAGTTTCTAATCACTTAAGTGTAGATGAAATAATTTTATTGTTAGGACACACACACAATGGTATAATTTCTTTGATTTCAATTCTTTCAAGTACCTCTGTCTTAGAAGGACAATCTAACTCAGATTCAGAAATTTTGTTTAAAAAACTACTCATTCAACTTAGCCTTCCTTTAACCTTTTTGTTTACACGATGAAGATTGGATTTTCCACAAATTCGACTATAAGGTTTGAAAGTAGAAATAACTTGAAACAAGCACGGATGCCTCTTACCTACACAAAAATGAATTACACCTAAGATTAGTGATGATTTTATCCTAGCTGTATTACACGAGCATATAATTTGAGAGAGATAAGATTATACCTTCAAAAATTCCGACAAGTTTTAGTTATGTGAAGGTTAGATAATTTTATTGTGATTTCTTACCTGTTCCCTTCAGAGGACTGACAAGAAGCTTTGCTGGCTCTTCCTTCTTTGGTGTAGTGAGATCGGAATATTCAGTCTTGGATTTGTCTCTGAAATAAAAGGAAATTTTAAAGCCAGACACTGTTATCTTATGCATAAGTGACATCAGATTCTTTACATCTTCAGTTCGGGCTCCCAGAACTGAATTGAATGAAGACTTCTCTTTTACAACACTTGTTGCTCTGCTTTACTAGCATAAATATGTAATTAAACTATTTATAATATATTAAACGCGTATAAAATTAACTATTACACTGCACGTTACAGAATATTAAAGAAAAAAACAATTTTTATTCCTTTCACCTTCTGGCCCTGGTATCAAAATGCTGGAAGAGTCCTCTCTCTTTTGAGAGGGGTGTCAGTCCGGTAACAGACAGGGCGACCCAAGAAACTACTTTTCGTTGGGACATGACTAGCTACCCCGATGGCGCGATTAGAGCTGTTCAATCAATCACCATGCCTGTTTGAAGAGTCACACAGGGTCGTGGCTTTCCAGTTCACCCTGTCCATCACCTACCTAAGAAACAACATGCTGACGAGGTGGCGCGGTTTGTAAATCGCAGATGGTTGACTGTCGTGCACGATTCGGTTTCCAGCGCTACCCCGTGTAACAGGACCCATGTAATTGAATTTACCCACCAGGTCACCCTGTCTATCACCTACCTAAGATATCTTTATTCAGACGAATAAGTTACTTTCTGCCGTGCTTGTTAAAAAGGCAGTACCTCCAAGTTTGGTCATTACAATTAATGGTTGTTAACATGCTGCGTACATAAGCATATGTTATTTTATAAAGCTAGAAACAGTATTATTTATCTCTAAGACCAAGAAAATAAGTCCGGGAACACTAAAAAAGTCGATCACTAAATCGAGACTTTCATAGCGATCCTCTATTACAAGACCCACACAGAACAGAAAATGACTTGTGGAGGCCTGTACAGTGATACATTTAAGGCAAGTTGGAAGTGCCTTATGGCCCTGAACGAAAGATAGAGAGAGATAGGACGCGTGTCCTCTCACAAGTCTAGAAAAGGGCAGCCTGACATCCTCTGTCACTTGTCATAAACTCATGTTTATGTTAGAAGGCCTATTCAGTATTATGTTTTGGGCAAGTTGGAAATGCTTTATGGCCCTGAACGAAAGATAGAGATAGGATGTGTCCTCTCATAAATCTAGAAAAGGGGCAGTCTCATATCTTCTGTCGCCTGTATATTTGAGCGAGGTTCCAAGTTGGTCTCTATAGTATACTAATACAGGACACAACAGTGGATTATTTGTGGAGGCCTGTACAGGATTACATTTTAGGCATGTTGGAAGTGCCTTATGGACCTGAATGAAAGATAGATATAGGATGCGTCCTCTCACAAGTCTAGAAAAGGGCAGTCTGACCTCTTCTAGCAACTATAATAAACCGGTGTTGTTAGAAGGCCTACTCAGTGTTATATTTCGGGCAAGTTGGAAATGCCTTATGACGCTGGACGAAGGATAGAGGTATAATATGTCCTCTCACAAGTCTAGAAGATGCTCTAGGGTGTGATCTCCATGATACTAGATATGGGTTGATTGACTCTCCAAATTTGATTATTCGAGCTCTTTATGGCTAATAACTCTTGGTTGGTTAGTGGGCAAGGTATCTGAAATAGCACGACTTTTCGCCTCTTTGACCCACGTATGTCCAAAATTTCATTATAAGAAACAGAAGACTTAATAAAGGATTGATTCAGTGATATTTTTTTTCTATTGTTTAAAGTGTTGATAAGTCCTGATAAGAATTTTGTCAAGTGTTGATGAGTATCAGATACTTATACATGTAGCATGTAACAAAAGTCAATACAAAATTACCAAAATAGGAATACTGCCTTTTCGACTAGCAGGTCAATACAAGTCACATTTCAAGGAATATAACATAAGTCATTGATAAGGGGTATGCTTACACAGATTTTTTGTGAGTTATGGGGTTTTAGTACGTGTGCTTAAACTCATTCTAAGAATGTATCAAAATTAAATAGTCTAGCTAAACTTAGTTTAGCTAAATTAGTGTTATTAATATTTTTAATTAATAATGATAATATTATTTGAACTAAAAATTCTAGTTACCACTACAACTTTTAGTAAAATTAATATTAGCGTTATTCTAATTATTTTCCTACTCAAATGAAAATGAGTACGGTAATGTAATGGATTCCAATACTTTAGCGCCTTCCCTGGGCAATGTATTACGCCGTAGTAAAGTTTAAGTACTTGATATAATCTATTTTATTCTTGTATATGTTATAGTTAGCATATTTTTCAAGTAGCTATTCTAGTTAAATAATTGAGTTAAAAATAAAACGTGTGCAGAATAGTTTATGAATTTTTATGTTACATATAGTATTCATGTTCAGAGGAAAAAAGAGCTCTGTATACTAATTCAAGAAAGCGCTTCACAATCTGAGTTTGAGATCTTCCATTGAGCAGCTTTGTGTTGAGTCTTTGTATCTTTATAAACGTTACAAATCTTTTTCAGTTGCAAAAATACAATAAATTAGCAGAAACTCCGCATCAAAACTTTTCGTGCGTATTTTTGAAACTAGAATACGTTTCAAGGTTCATTTAAGAAAACTAATAGACAGAAGTGTACGGTAATGTAATGGATAAAGCGTGTCACTTTCGGAACTTAGAGCGCTATTCCGACTTTTAATGAAACCGTAACATGTACTAAGCTATGAAGTGAAATAATAGAAATGGTTTTTCTATTCTACCAACGTCAATCTAAAACAGAAACTCAATGAAGTGACTCATTATGAGTCATCTCAGCGAGTTCGTGTGCTCGAGCTTTGCTGCTAGAGATTTACTATGGATTTTCATTAGGATAAAAGTTTTTGAACTTTAACTCCTCTGCATATGTAAGTGTAACATCTGCGCTGAAAGTAAAAACTCTCCATGCACGTAAGGTATTTACTAAGGTATTTACCAAAATTGCTATATTTCGCACGAAATTATTAAGTAATTAATAAATAGTAATTTAGCATAAAAATATATGATTCAAAAAATGAAAGGAAAAAGACAAACACATACAGTTTGAAAATAGATAAAACATAATATTTCATCGAAGCAGATTCGCTATTGCATGAAATTATTAAAATTATATCAACCTCTGAGAAACAATAATACAGTTTAAAAATCTATTTGTATCAAGTGGTTACATTCTTTTAAATGGTTTCAAGGGCATAACAAAACAATAATTTACAGTTTCTGGTGATCTATCTGGAGACTTGAAAATCAATGCAAGAAAATAAAACGGGCGAATCAATTTTGTTGCGGAGAAGGATGCAAATGGTTTTTTTATGCAATGTCTCTACGGAACTTCCAAGCAATAAAAACGAAATGGTTTAACAATTCAGAAGAGAGTATACTTGAATCCCACAAATTTATTCTGCATTCTTTCGAAATCTGATATGATAATCGTAATAAGGATTCCAAATAACCTATCCATATTCCTGTCCCTATATAACTTAAACATTGTCGTTCAAAATTCCTTGGGGTTGATCCGGGCCGTCGCCAACAGCCCGTTGTGTTGCTCGAGTGCGACATTACACTACCTAATATAACATTATAACATTAATAACATACGTAATATAACATTACCTAACATAAACATTAAATAATAAAATTATCGTGCTAGTATTACAAAATCTCTAGTTTTTCTATTGATACAACGTAGTTTACAGTATGCATATTTCATAATAGAACTTATGTGGTATTTGAAGAAAAAACCGCGAATCCTAATGAACACCTAAATCAACAAAATAACTTTTTCTTAACCCTCCTGGTGTTTGTCTCAATGATGTATCTCGTCAATAGCAAAACTGACCAGAACTTGATGGACTATTCATTAAAAGAAAACTGACCAGATTGACAATAACTTAGTGACGAGATATCTCGTCATTAGTAAAATTGGCAAGATATGTAACTAGGACAAAGACTTGGCCCCACACGTATGTTGCCGCACTTGTGAATGAAATATTTCAGTGGTTTAATGTAAAAAAAAATGGAATGTCATTTGCTGTGCCCATGATTTGGAGGGAGCCGACCTGTCACGTTGATGCTTGTTATTTTTGCATGGTACCACCAGTTTCTGTAGGCATCACCAAGAAAAATAAGTGGACAGTTGAATACTCGAACATACGATCTGCTCTGCGTCCTGTCTCGCGTGGCAAAGGACTTATTCCAGAGCCTTCTACAGATTGTTCTATTAGTTCAGACGAGGAGGATCGCCATGCGTTCGCGAAATCTCCTAAACCGTCAGCATCAGAATATGGTGGCACTATGCATGATGACTTTTCGTGTTTTGATGAAACATCTGCGCCACATAAACTTAGCTCGGATGAACTGAACGATCTTGTTAGAGATTTGGATCTGTCCACAAGCAAAACAGTATTACTGGCCTCAAGACTTCGACAGTGGAATCTTCTCGAACAAAATGTCCGAGTAACTTAATTTCGACATCGTCATCATTCCGTCGAATCTTTCTTTGAAAAAAAAGAGCCTTGTGTTCTGCTGCGATATTGATGGCTTACTACAAGAACTCGGCATTGCACATGTGCCCCCATCAGGACATTGTCAAGATGGAGCAACGGTACCAGGGAAAATGGTCCTCATCAATGCTGGCTGACTATTGTTGGACACTCATCATAGATATTCCCCTCGTCCATCATAAACGACAGGCAAGAAGAAAGCAAAAGTCTGAAGAAGATTAAGGTATTCTTAATATGTATTATAATATTTAAGTATAAACATTTTTTTCTCAATAATGCGTACACATTACAAAACAACCGTAGCCAAATCAGCTATTCCTTTGTTATATTTTTTGGTGCATAGAATTAATTAGGAAATGGCTATTTTCATCTCGGAATCAGAAAGATTTGAAATATTTTTTTGCCTAGTGTTATTAATGTAATACACATTCTCGATGTACTTTCTTAAATATTTAAAGGTACCACCAATTTTAAGAGTTAAAAGGAATAAAAATTTTCAAATCTATTCTGTTTGCTTATACTTTTTGGCAACATGGTTTTATGTCCAACGCTGAGACTATTTTTCAAAATGACTCATTTGAATTTCAGTTACACATTTTTTAACTAGTTGCATCATTTCTCTAAAATGCAGCTATAAAAATAAAACAGGGGAAAACATACGTCACAGTCGAAATGAACTTATGCAGAAGGGAGGCCTTAGCTCCTTGCTTCTTCTCAATAATGAAGGAAGAGCATTTCTTGGAAACTCTGTCAACAGAAGCACTTGCCTCTAGAAGGTACCAAGTTCCAGAAAACTGAAAACAAAAAACATTATATAAAAAAGTGGGCTTTACGAAGAAGATAACATTTAAAATATATAAAAAGTTTAACCTCCGAGGGGCTAACACGCATTATTTCACCTTGCAACCCTTCAGTTTTCCTTCCACTACTTATAACCAATTTTGACCTAGACAAATACAATTTTTTCAAAGGATTCCATTATAAGGATATGTGCAGTAGAATCTTTTTTAAATTATTATATTTTCTTTGGTGAGAAGAAGTAGAATATTTTTAAAGTATTCTTTCTCATGAAACATACAATAGAACATGTAGCAAATTATTCTGTTTTGATGAAATGAGCAATGTAAATCGTTCGAAAGTATTGACTTCGAAGGAAATGGGCAAAAGTCTTTCCAAAGAAATCTATTTCGAGAAAGTGAGCAACAGAATCTTTCCAAAGGAATCTATTCTGAGGAAGTGAGCAACAGCATCTTTCCAAAGGATTGTGTGGAAAAGAACAGCAGAATCTTTTTAAAGGATTCTATTCTGAGCATTAATTCTGATCTGAAATTAGCAATACTACACTTCCAAACAATTCTGTAATCAGGAAATATACAATAAAGTATTTCCAAGGAATATATATTCTGTTTTAAGGAAAGGACCAACAGAATCAATTTAAAGGATGAAGATATCCATTGATTCTTTCACCCAGTAGATGTGACTATTTAGTCATTTACGTGCGGTTTTAGCAATATTATGCAGCAAAATAGCTTAAAACATGCATATTTAAACTAATCTTTATTGCTTAGTTAGTATGGATGCTGTTGGGAAAAAGCAGTAACAAAGTACTCGAAAATTTAAACCCTGAGAGGGCTAAAAAATGAAGTCCAAACGAGTAGAGCTGCATCACATAAAATCTCTTCATCTCGAGCAAATAGGCCCTAATGCCGAAACCCCACACTAATTCAACATTCCCAAGTTTCTTAGTTTTTAATAATTGAAAAGAAATTGATGTTATGTGTTTGTTGTCGACTGCAGCAGCGGACATAATCAATACAGTCGGTACTTACAGGATTCTTTCGCCTACTAACTAAGCAATAAAGATTAGTTTAAATATGCATGTTTTAAGCTATTTTGCTGCATAATATTGCTAAAACCGCACGTAAGACCTTGACAGTAGTAAAATTATTCAGTTGTCTGATTACAGAAGAAAGTGAGAATCGGGGAGATAGAAATCAGCTCACAGAAAAGAAATATGAGCTGTTGAAGTAGGTGTTCAAAATTTAACTGTGATAACGTGTGCTTTTGTCCATGCATTTTGTAGGGGATAAGAATTAACACGAGTGCAAAAAAAGTAAAGAAAATGCTGCTATATATTTGTGAATAGTTTTTCATTAAGGCGTATAAAATCCGTTTACACAGAATAAGAATTGCTATATTCATCATAAATAGATCGAAATATAAGATATGAAATGCGAATAATGACAGTTTACCAGGAGCAATTAAGAAATTAGGGCAGATATATGCGCTGGTCTGCTAGTTATAATTATTTTATCAAACATCATTTAAAAAAAAGATAAAGCTTTCTTCATAAATGTTTCAAATTACAACCACAAAAAGTGTTCATGCTTTCAATCTCTAAACCTAATGAAAATATTCTGTCTATATGTTCTACACCTAACTTAAACACTCTAAAATTCAACGTGATTTTGTTTCATTTATGAATCTTGAGAAAAGCATTTACTAAGACTAAAGAAAGTTTTCATAGGATTAATTTAAATATACGGTTTACATAGGGTTTAACAGTCAGGATATCACACACCATTTAATATTAGCGTGACAAAGACCATTTGTTTTACAGCCCTTAGAACTTATTAGCCTTCATTCACAAATTAAAATTAGTGCCGTATGTAAATCTGGAAACCAACTTTGTTTCCACAACACAGGTAATCTACCCAAGGCGTTATTTTATTTTCGAATTATCAGATCAGGTAATTTAATTAAAATTATCAGAATTGTCCACCATATTTTAAATTGCAGACTTTATTTTATTCTAATAAAACTATCGTAGAAATTTCAACACAGCCCAAAACGCCTTTGAAATCTGTACTGGACTGAACTGAACATATCATTTATGGAGCGACCGCTCACAGCAGCTCATCTCACTATAAAAATGGGGGAAATTGGTGTGCTTAAATGTAAACGTTTTGAACAAACTTTAAGTGGAATGGGCTGGAGCGGAGCTAAATTCTGAAACATATCTAGTAGCAAGTTACAGTCCTGAGTATTACCGAAGTCGAATGAGCAGATATTGATCCCTGGAGTAACTGATACAAATTTTCGAAAACAAACATCAGTTCAGTTATGAAAATATTACACCTAGAGACAGGGCCTTCGGTCCAGGTGCTACATCAAAATCCACCCACGTCAAAATGAATTAAAGTATTAGAGAAAAATAGAAGTAGGTAGGAGTTTTGAATAAACATTTAAGCGAATATTATTTGTGATGTAATCAACCGTCCAGTGGAGTCCTATCCCGTTACAGGTGACAGAACGCGTTCCTATATTTAGACTTGCAAATTAAGCTGTAAGGGAGAAATCAGAGGAATCGAAGTCTTGCACTCCATGATCCAAACGAAACATTCCACAACGGGGCTTCGGGAAAGTTTCAAACTGTTGATGCAGAATAGTTCAGATCTTTTCTGCGAGCTTTTAGCAATTGGGTTGCATTGAAATCTGTAAGAATTAACCCCAGTTATAAAACTCACCTTTTCGAGGTCAAAGTCAGCCTGAACTTTAGGAGTAGGACATGATCCAATAGCTGCCAAAGCTACCGAAGAAGAAAAGCACAAGAGCAATAGTTGGGCCCACATGTTGATCACTAACTTATCACACTGACAGTCCGTAACGATTTTGAGGAATCTAAATATATATAGAGATACCCTCTTCAACGTCATGTCTATTTTTCAATGATGCTGTATCACGGACATTTGTAACAGGTGTACCTTTATCTCACATATCCAAGCCACTCATGGGTGGGAAATAAGCCATATGAAAAAATGATTCTCGAAATCTTAGCGCTTATATCTTTGAGCTCATTTGTTTGTATAGTGATGTTTTAGGAGAGGTACTTGAAGAGTTATTTTAACCTAGATTACGTAATAGTGACAGAGGGTATTTCTCAAAACTACTCCAAAGTTTAACATTTTCTAAAAAGAATAACTGGTTGAGGTGTTATTCTTTCTTTATGTCGTAATTCACTTCTGTTTTTTTTATTTGAACTCTGAACTTTAAATCGGATGGGAAACGCAATTCAAATCTTAGACTGAACTTTGTTCTAAGTTATATATTTATTATTTACTTTTGTCTAAAATTATTTTTAGACTTCATCCGAATAAGTCATTTATCTTTTGAGAGGGTTGTTCATTACAAACCTAGACAAACTACAGAGGAGAAAAATAATATTCCGGTTTTGAACTTATTTGATGTATAGCCGTTTGGGTGGTTTGGCGCTAATTTTTAATATAAGAGACATGCTGAAATTGCAATTGAGTAACATGCCAAATTGAGTCACAGATTTAGTTCGAAAAAGGTTATCAACATTAGCGCATAATATGTGTTTAGCTTTATTTATTTATAGATACCAGGGGTAGGCACGAGTGAGGTCATGAGAGCCGCATTACAGTTTTTCATATATTTTAACGAGCCGCATCTTAGGTACATAGTATTAAATACACAAATTGAAATTTTTAATTTAAGTTAAGTAATATGATTACATATTTTGCACAAGGCTTAAGTGCTATGTAAAGTACACATATAAGAAAATACAATTAAGAGAAAAAAAATACAAAATAATTATTTCAAACTTTTAATAATTAAAATATTATAAAAATGTATTAATAATCGAAATTCTGTGCGATGATGATAGGTCAATTGTGAACGATATTTTGACTTCACGAATTTCATTGTGGAGTACAAAGATTCACATCAATATGTTTTACCAAAAATTGAAATTAGACGGCAAGTAGTCAGAGCCGATTCAACAGCAATTGATTGCGATGCGAGATGATGTGATTTGGCACACACACACACACACACACCTGTTTCAAAGATTCGGGGCTCTCACTCTTTGAGACAGTTACTTTAAATTTATATTTAAAAGAAAATAAAATTGTTTTTTGAAGATATTTAGTGTTTTGTTGGGGTATATGATATCGATATCAAATGAGAGGAAGAGGGATTTTGGTACATGATATCATTTGATATTTTAGGGAGGGGGGTGGTCTTAAAATCACGAAAGATTGATATCAAGATATCTGTTTTGGTGCTAAAAGGGTCAGGGTCCAAAATTTCTTAATTCAAATTAAGGTATCCGACTACCTTTGGAGAAGATTTTTTGAAATTATTAAAAATGTAACTTTTTTTCTGCATTATATTAAAAAGTAGGGCTAAAAAGATGGAACAACATTAAAAAAATTTATTTTGTATTATTTTTATCTATTTTAGGTATGAAAAACATATGAAATATAGCAAAAATTAACTCTTCCGCAAAATATGATAATTCAAAATTAAATTAAGGTCTTTTCAATTTGTATGGTTTATTATAAAGATCAAAGTCTCTTTAAGGATTTGGTCGATTCTCATAGTTGTGTAAACCAGTTCCATAAAAGTTAGCTGGGTTTGAAAGAGAAACAAGTACAAAATCGAAAATTTGTATGCAATCAAAATTTATACCAATAACAACAAAAAGCTAATTGGTTGATTAACACAGGAGTGGACCAATCCCTTTATCTACTTCATTAAAGTATTCCTACAAATTTGTATCATATTTGAAGTATAACTTTTTGAGTTACACTATTTTGCGTAAAAACAAAACACTGAAAAAGTGATTTTGAGATAAAGCTAAATATATACTTCAAAATGGAAACACACCTACCACATAAAAGTGGAAGTTCAAAATGACCCTGTTTTGTATAATTCAACATCTGTATCACCTAAATAGTTTATCTTTTTTTTCTTGTAGCTCGCAAAATTTTCCTACGCTTCTTCGCAATAGGTGTTGCATGCTGCTTGGAATCATGGATTCTAACGCGATTCAAACAATGATAACACTTTGTGGCGAAATAACCAGGATTTTAAATGTTCAGCTTGGATAAAATGCTCATACAGCCTTTATAACCATCATTGTATTGTATGACGGCATCATAGGCCCCCTAATTTAAGAGTTTTCAGGCTGACGAAAACCTCCTTGGGAACTCTCTGCCAAATCACCCCATTGAAGCTTTCATGAGTTTTGCCATGCAAACACTTTAATAAAAGCTCCCTGTTGCAAAATTCTAAATATACTGGTTTCATAATGTGTAATATATTAGTGGGAAGACCAATATGCTTCACCTTTTCGGGCTCCCTCCCTTCGCTGATGGCTCGTTGGTACAAACACCAACTATTATCACCAATGGGAGAAAGGCACTTTCGGTTAAAAACTTTTCGACTTGATCTTATTAAACTACCTGTAACTTAAGTTCTAAGCAAGATAGAAACAAAATTTAAACAGATTTGGAAAGATGAGAAATCAGGGTTTTATTTTATATGAAAATTGAAAAATCGATAATGTGACTGAAAATCGTGTTTTAAAGGCAGTCGGATTGCACCTTAATAGCTTGATATAGAACTTAATCCTGTTAAACTATCAGTAAACAACATTACATTAATACCTTAAACATGAAGAAAACAAATTATGTTCAAATTTACGGAGAGTTTTAAAAATTAAAAAAATTCAGAAATTCCCACAATTTAAACAGTTGGACATCGGCCCTTTCAGCACCAAGATATGAATGGTGATAAAGGTGATCAATTTTTTTTTTCGGTATGGCGGGCTCTGGCAATTCTAGTCAGGGTCCTAACGCCCTTGCCAAAGGTAGGACTAGGAGCCCCCATGTGAAAATATATACAGACAGAACTAGTGCTAAAACTAAAAAGCGTATAACTGGGATTTATAATGAAAATTTTTTTTAATAAACTACATGGAAAATTGTAAAACTTACAGCTTTACTTTTCTTCCTTTTCGCAAAGCAAATTCTGTGATTATGTCGTAAAGTCCATATTTTCTGCCTCCTTTTGTAAAATGGGTGAAATAGCAATGTTTGTCAAATGGTTCTTTCCCCGTACTAGATCGAAGGAATTTTTAATGTTTCAACTTACTAAAACTGCGCTCGCAGGACGCCACTGTAACCGGTAAGGTCAATAAAATCCAGATGGAAATTTCTATGTTAGGATATTTATCTTTAAGAGAATATTTGCATTAGACACTTTAACAATTAATATCGATATAGAAGAAGTCAAGTTTGATAGCTGACTATATTCTCAATGAGTTCCACAACTTGAGTTTTGAAACATTGAATTTCATTAATTAAGTCTTAAACATTAATATCCTTCGAATACTGAAGCTCAAAACCCTCCTTTCCTTTGACTAGAGTATTTAATTCGTCGGGGAAAAAAAGAAGAAACATACTGACACTTCTGGGTGGACGGCATTTTTTACTGAGAGCTTGCGCAAACCGGCGCCCTAGGCGGGGGCCAAAACCTTCTTACGGCACTGGCCAGTGCCCCCCTTCTTAGCGTCCGACCGCATCTGTCGAATAGGCCTCTGACCGGCTCTGCAAGAGCATTCTTTTAGTCTGGATATTTTGATTCTGGCATGAGTTTCCAAAATTCAGTTATAGAATTAGATTTGTGCTGCATCTTCAATGCCCTGATCCTCTTTCATCTCTAATAACTCCAATTCCCCAACCACTTTTTCAACAAGTATTATTTCAGAAATTGAAAATCGATCTTCAATAATATCACAAATAAATGGGTTTACAAAATGTGAGAGTTCCAAGTGTTTGCAAATGTTCTAGCATATCTGTAAGGATGCACAGATCTACTTTTAAAGCGATTACGTACGACTTGTACACTTCATTAACTGATTCAACCGACCTACTATTGAAGCGACGACGTACGAATTGAACACTTCACTTACTTAGTCAATTTAAAAAGATTCGTGAAAACAGTTCTGAAATAATAAAAAATACGAATTTAAATTTTCAATGGGAGCTGCACTTAACTCAACGAAGAGCCGTATTTTCCCACCCTTGCTCTAGTATGTCGTAAATTTAACTACCTACCTACCAAAAGGAAAAACAACAAATATTTTAAATTCATTTTTGGAATTTAAAACAACGCGTATGCTTTGATGAGAGGCATTTTCCGTCGAGATTAGTAGTAGTGTTTTTGCAGCAGAACTTGTGCTTCCTGTAAGAATTCCAGACATGATGTTATTTTGCTTGGTTTTCCAATTAAGATTTAAACACTTCCCACTTAAAATTCCAAAGAGGTAAGTAGGTAAGTAGTAAATAAACGTTGCACAGAATCAACAGAACGGGCTTGTGGTGACCAATTCCCAAGGGAAAGATCCAAGGAAAACTCGTAATTTTGAACCACGGTCAGGTAACGACAACAACTCATATGAACTGGCACCACACTCTTCAAACTTCCAGTCCGAGTCCCAGAGAAATTTATTGCAGATGCGAGATGTTGATTTGGATCCCCCCTAACTCTTTCAATGATTCGCCTTATTGTTTCACTCCCCCTTAGAATAGATCTTTCCCTTAAGGGATTGATCCCGGACCGTCGTCAATAACCCTTTGTGTTGCTCTAGTAAGACGTTAACTAAAATTACCATTACCATTACCCCCTTAGAATAGCCTGCTGTAAAATTAATTTACTATTTTATTGAGTCTAATGCGTATTTTATATTGCCAGGCTTTTTTCTGCTAGGCCTTCATAAGCGAATGGTTTTGTGATATTGTAACACATCCGTTGTACTTAAAAATAGTTATGCCATGGTAAGTGGTTAAGACACCCTGTAGACGACATAGACATACAACATAGGCCTAACTCTGAAATTTTAATTACATAAAAGCAGTATGCAAATAATTAAATCACCAACAAATAGCACAAAATAAAATGTATCAAACTTTCTGACTGAACTGAATTCCGGCTATCACATTTTAAGTACGTTTGATTACTATCGATTTTAATTCAATAACAAAGGCAAAAACTAACACTGAACGATAGTTAACAAAACAATAATCTTAGGCGAATAGTCTTAACACTAAATACAACGCTTTCTTTTTTTTCTTCTAGCAAAGAAAAAACTAAAGCAATTTACTTTTCAACAGAAGTGTGAAACTTAAAAATCGATCTTACAAATGTCCTGCAAGAGCAGCGTGAATTTTTTTTGAGTTATTTTAAATAATCGGGAAATAATGAAACAGTGTAAAAATATTATTTAAATATGCTGCAAAGAATCTTCTACTGGATGACGCTTCAAGGAAGCATGTCAAACTCCGCCCACAGTTAGGGACAACTGAAAAAGTTGTTCAGGGCAGCTTGATCATTGAGCCAACCTCATCTCATTGGTTGAAAAAAGTTACGTCACTTATCCTCCACTTTGAGTTTTAGAGTATATAAATAAAATAAGTACCTACGGATGTAAATAAACAAGACAAGCGGATGAAGACATAGTTAACCGATAATACATGCTTTTTGGTTAAGTCAAACTGTTATTTATTATATTAGTTTGAACGTTTTCCCGAGCTCTTTACTTTTATTTAGACTTGGCATTATCAGGTATAGTAATTTTTTTGTTTCGAGCACAATCATATTGTTATTTGATGATTATTCCAAACAACGTTTTGTGATGGATTCCGATCACATCTTTTCGATTTGCAGCAAGTCATTCAAGACAAGTTCTGGAATGTTTCGGCATCAAGTGCATCTGCAGTCACCAATGCTGGTAAAAATTGCCTGGCGTGCACAATTTGCAGTCTGACACAAGCTTTGAAGAAGAAGCTGGAAAGTCATTTGTTGGATGTACATGAAATACAATTTATCAAAGAAACAGAGCAATTTAATTCTGAGGTTGAATTTCTTGCCTTCAAAAATTAAATGGAACAAGCCACCAATTCTCTATGTTTACTCAAGAACTGTTTACATTTCAAAACCTGTCTGCATCACATGTTCGTGATCACAGTTCATCCCTGCTTTCCCTCCATCATGTTTTTCAAGAACTGTTTACATTTCAAAACCTGCCTGCATCATATGTTCATGGTCAGTTTATCCATGCTTTTCAAGAACTGTTTGAATTTCAAAACCTGCCTGCATTACATGCTCGTGGTCATAGCTTATCCCTGCTTTCCCTCCATCATGCTTTTCAAGAGTTGTTTATATATCTGATGCATCACATGTTCATGGTCAGTTTATCAATGCTTTTCAAGAACTGTTTATGTTTATGGTCAGTTTATCAATGCTTTACAAGAACTATTTATATTTGTGGTCAGTTTATCAATGCTTTTCAAGAACTTATTACGTAGTTGGATGCATAAGAGAGAGAGAGAGAGAGAGATGCAAGTAGATATAAACTTAACAACTTTATTTATCATAAGATCATGCTGGGGATATTTCGTCACCTCCCGGTTACACATCTTCGAGCCAAGTGATCGCATGCACAAGAATGCTACGTCACATATCGGTGTCGTGCACCATGAAATGACATTGAATAGTGGTGCCATCTATTTACAGAAAATAAATATAAATTGGATAAAAATAGATTATTACTACAAAAGTATCTATCCAGTGAATGAACTTAGTGAAGGAACGACAAAATGTCAGAAGTAAATATTAAATGAACAATGATTTCAAAGAGGGGAAAAATATTTTTCATATATACTGTTCTTGTGTTCCCTGGCATATATAATTTATATATCCCCCCATATATAAATTTGACATATTTGATCAAAATGCAAAGAAAATAGTAATCTGAATATAATAAACGATTCACTTGTGTATGCCATAATGAATATGTATCCTTGAATATAAAATGATATAAAAGATAGAGAAGTTATTTACTGTATAAAACATTAATATGTTTATACCTTGCAAAATTTTAACTGTTATAGATATATTGCAATTTTAAGATTATATACAAAATATTTTAACCTATTTCAGTTATTAAACTCTTATTAAATTTTACACATCTGCCAGATTTGGTCACTTGAGTTTTTATAACAGTCTCAGGATTTTCAGGTAACTTTTCTCTTGGTCGAGTTTCGGGGTAATCAGTCTCATGCAAGTCATTGAAGATAAAAGCTGGTTTTACTCTATTAAGTGCTACACAACTTTTATTTCCATTTAAGTCGATACAGATGTATTTGCTCTCACGTGAAAGTCCTGCATGAGGACCAGTGTAGGGTTGTGACGTGGATGGACTGACTTTATCCACTCGAAGGAACACATGTGAGCAGGTCTTTAATTCTGGGTGCCCAAAAACTTTGGATTTCACATGATTAGATGTAAGGGTGGGTTTGATGCTCTTCTTCCTTTCTCGCAATCGCTGAACAAAATTGTTTTGGGAAATTTTATGCAGTGAAGATTCTGTATACAAATCTGCTGGAAGTTTGAGTAAAACACCATACACTAAGTCAGCACTGGATGCATTTATGTCTGTTTTCACAGCAGCTCTAAGTCCAGGTAAAACGGCAGGTAAACATTCAGTCCAGTTAGGATTTTCATGAGCATTTATAGAACCTTTTAGGACACGGTGAAAACGTTCCACTAAACCATTTGACTGGGGGTGGAAAGCAGTTGTTCTGATTCTGGTAGTGCAAAGCATAGGTATTTGTCAACTCTCGAAACAGAAAGGATTCACATTGTCGACCTTGATGTATCGTAATGGTGGAAGGACATCCAAAACGGTAGATCCAACCACTGAATAGAGCACGACATACAGTTTCTGCCGTGATATCAGCAATAGGCATTACTTCAGGCCATCGTGTAAATCTGTCGATGATTGTCAGACAGTAGGCTTGCCCTTCTGATGGAGGTAAGGGACCTATCAAATCGATGTGGATATGTGAGAATCTTGCATCAGGTGATGCAAAAGTACCTAAGGGTGTTTTTGTGTGCCTGATTACTTTTGATCGCTGGCATGCAATGCAGCTTTTCACCCACTAAGATTTTCTTCATTTGAGGCCACACATACCTAGATGCAATTAGTTGTGTGGTTACTGCTACACCTGGATGTGCAAGGTTATGGAAGTGTTCGAAAAGAGTTCTGCGAAAACTTTCTGGGACGAATGGTCGAGGTACATCAGTAGAGACATTACATAAGAGTTTGGTATTTGTCACTGGACTGGAAATGTATTTAAACTGTAATGATGAACAATCAGGATCAACTGTTTAGGCATCAGCAAAAGCGTTGAAGTCCAAAAAAAAATACATCGGAGATGGGACTGATTTCTAATCTAGATAGAGTATCAGCCACAGTATTGTTGACACCACTGGTATGACGAATGTCCGTACTGAACTGAGAGATGTAGTCAAGATGCCGCCACTGACGAGGGCTGCATTTGTCAGGTTTCTGTTTAAATGCATAGATGAGAGGCTTTTGGTCTGTGTATATTGCGAATATACGACCTTCCAACATATGTTGAAATCGCTTTACAGCTGTATATATTGCCAACAGTTCTCGGTCATAAGTGGAGAATTTCTGCTGACTTTTTGAAAGCTTTACAGACATAAAAGCAATTGGCTCCCATTTGTTTTCATGCATTTGCATTAGAGAACCGCCAACAGCAAAATCGCTGGCGTCAACCCATACACTTAACTTTGCACCTGGAATAGGATGATGAAGAAGAGTTGCTTCAGCTAAAGCACTTTTTGCATCTTTAAATGCCTGTTCAGCCTCCTCAGTCTATTGAAGTGTATCCTGGGATTGCTGCGGGTGGGTCTGTTTGATTTCTTCTTATTTTTAATTCCCTCTAACAATTTGTTTAAGGTGCTACAATGTGCGCTGTTTTTGGTATGAAACTTCGATAGAAATTTAAAAGTCCAAGAAATCGCCTTAATTGTGTTAATGTGTCTGGTTTCGGAAACTTTAAAATGCAATCTACTCTGTCTGTTATCAATGCCAGATTCTGAAACATTATAGCCTAAAGATTTTATGGATGAAAATGAAACGCCAAAAATACATTTAGATGGTTTTAAGCAAAGACCATATTTCTGCAAACGCTCAAATGAAATGTGGAGATGCTCGATATACTCCTTTGGAGATTTTGAAGCGACTAAAATGTCATCAACAAAGGCATAAACAAAATTAAGTCCTCGAGTTACCTCATCAATTAATCTTTGAAAAGTTGCTGCAGCATTGCTTACGCCAAATTGCATTATAGTGCTCTCGAATAATCCAAAGGGTGTTATTATAGCACTCTTATGGATATCTTCAGAGTTTATTGGAATCTGGTGGTATGCCTTAATCAAATCTATATGAGAGAATATTTTTGCACCATGTAAATTAGATGTAAAACCCAAAATGTTTCGGATTGAATAGTTGTCCTTAATCATTTGAGCATTAAGTGCTCGGTAATCCCCAACTGGTATCCATTCAGCACTGTCTTTCTTTGGCACCATGTGTAAAGGTGAAGCAAAAATTGCTTTTGGAAGGAAGCATGTGACCTAACTCGATCATATTTTTAAATTCGTCCTTAGCAATGCGTTGACGGTCAGGTGCTGTCACAGGAGGACCAGTTGTTTGTATATAATGGACAAATGAATGTTTGATTTCTTGGTCTGGGCGAGGTGGTGTAGTTATCTCTGGAAAATCCATCAATAATTTGTGATAGATGCTGTCGCCTGAAACCATTTTAATAGAATGGATTTCACTGTTCCTTAGTATGCAAGGAGCAGCAATATTAGTTTGGCAGTCAATCAACTTTTTTGAGGTTAAGTTGGGCATTATATTAAAGTTACATAAGAAATCAGCACCAATTATAGCGTTTGATACATTTCCCACTGATGTGTTTCTTTTTTGTAGTTTTGAAGCAGGAATGATTGAAACGTCAGATCCTGTGTCAATTAAAAAATTCATATTGGTACAGCGATCGCGCACGAACAGGCGACTAGAGTTTAATGGCAAGGTGGTGGTCGCCTCTACACCCGGCAGTCGTTTTTTTCAGAACTGCATGGGGGAACGCATTTTTTGTGTTTTGGGCCAAACTTGTGGTGATACCAACAGTTGTAAAGGTGTTAGATCGTGATTTACTGCTTGCATGTGAAGCGCGGTTGCGATGAGTACTGAGACCTCTACGCACCGAAATTTCGTCTATCCGCGTGTTTAGTTTTTTTATTTCCGCAAGCAATCAATCTTCAATGGAATCAACTGAGGATACAGAACAAGCGCTTACCGGCATTGGTGTCACCTCTATGATTCTGTCGGCGATGTCCGCTGCTTTTTCTAGGCTTAACGGTGTGACCGCTGCGAAGGTTGACTGCACGAACGTCGACAAATGTTGCAAAAAGAGTTCCATCATGAGTTCCTCCGGAACGCTGTAAGATTCAGCACGCCGCCGCATGACGCGAAGTAGATCGCTCGGTCTGCGATTGCCCGTCTACTCGCCCACGAGAAGTTTCCTGATTTCTTGATGGGATGACTCGCCTCTCTTTTTAATCAGCTCGGTTTTCAAAACACCGTAAGGGTCGTTCTTGTCGGGGATGGCGATGATGTCCCGTATCACAGTGCCTGTTTCCGGTGGTAGGTGAGATACGATATAGTTGAACTTGGTTCGGCTTTCCGTGATGGCTCTTAGAATGCCTAGTTAAAAAATAGGATTCGCACATCAGAAACCATAGAGCAGGATCAGCGAAGTTGTAGGTAGGTATTTTGACAACGCCGATTTCTTGTCATGTTTAGATGATAGATGACCACGTGTTAAGCAAAAAAAAAATATGATGATCCTTCAATATGGGCAAAAAATAAATTCAGGCATCCGTTATTCCAGTTGTTCGCATTCAAGGGTCACCATTATTACGTAGTTGGATGCATAAGGAAAACAGATGAAAGTAGATATAAACTTAACAACTTTATTTATCATGCGATCATGCTGGGGATATTTCGTCCCCTCCCTGTTACACATCTTGGAGTCAAGTGATCACATGCACAAGAATGCTACGCCACCTATTGGTGTCGTGCACCATGAAATGCCATTGAATAGTAGTGCCATAATATTTACAAAAAATAAATATAAATTGGATAAAAATAGGTTATTACTGCAAACTGTTTATATTTATGGTCAGTTTGTGAATGCTTTTCAAGAACTGTTTACATTTCAAAACCTGCCTGCATCATATGTTCGTGGTCACAGTTTATCCTTGCTTTTTCTCCATCATGCTTTTCAAGAACTGTTTATATATCTGCGGCATTACATGTTCATGGTCAGTTTATCCATGTTTTCAAGAACTGTTTAAATTTCTAAACCTGCGTGCATCACATGTTCGCGGTCATAATTTATCCCTGTTTTCCCTCCATCATGATTTTCAAGAACTGTTTACATTTCAAAACCTGCCAGCATGCCATGAACTCTGCCTCTGTCGTTGAATTGGATATGGCCTCCTGTAGCTTGCTTCGCCACGTAATTGCTATTCAACCGTAGAAAGAAACTACACCTCTGCGAGACCTGCGTGTTTCTGCACAACTGTTATCTGCATCACTAAACAACATCAGGCTTCTGTCATCTTCATTATTGTGCACAATGCCATGTCCAATGGTATTGTAAAGGTATCTTAATGAATGCACGATTTCCCAATCAGTCTGTTTGGTTGTCCAACTTATGAAGCACCAAACTCACTTCGTAAGCAATATCTGGTCGAGTCCCCATTGCTAAATAAAGCAAACAGCCAACTGCTGATTGTTATGGAATTTCACTTCTTGGCCGGGCATGAATAAAAATACTACTGAATTTACCAAAGTGTGCGACAAAAATAAAAGCTATTGGTACACAGTCGTCTACCTACACACAGTCCAGTAGAAAAGGTGAAATCAAAATTAAAATAAAATGACCTTTAAGAAAAAATTCTAGTTGAAAATGGAACTAAATATTAACAGAACTCATTCTTTTACAATTTGAAGCTGCCAATTTAAAACTCTAATTCAACAGCCTACTATGATAATAATTTCATTAATCAAATTGTTTGCTAGTAGTACTATTTAAATCAGATACTTATTATAAAACTAATTTTCTGGAAGTTTTAATGCAAACGATGAATTAATTAGATGAGTTTCTGGTAATTTTGACAACATACACCAGTCATTCCTTTCGAGATATTTATATAAATATGAAAATATCAGATATATTTAATAATTAATATATATAAATAATCGGATAATTATAAAGAGGTTAGCTGGAACAAAAATATCTTTATTTTTCAATTTTGTGAAATAGTTACTTAATTCAACAAGTGTGTTCGGAAGCGAATGCATTTTAGAAACTGCTGCGTAAAAGGTAAACAAACTTGTTTATACCTTTAATTATTTACTTATACACTCAAACCCAAAGTAAAGGATAAATCAAGTCACTTTTTTCAACCAATGAGAAGAGGTTGGCTCGAATGATCGTGCTGCCCTGAAACGGCTAAGATAACTGACACGCACCGATGGCGCTGTAATTCATACCTTCACCGAAGCTTCTGCATTTTACTGCTTTGTGCCTACTTGTATTTAGTGAAGTGAATTAAAGGTTTGTTTACCTTTATTGTTTATTTTGACATGCAGCATGATTTTGGCTATAGAATGTGTAATCAGTCGTTGAAGTGTATGAATACTGTTCAAATTATGTTGATTTTTACCTAGTGTGTGTGAAGTTAAATCTAAAATATGTATTTTTCTTTCTTTAACCGATGTCTCCCATTTATTTTCCTGCAATGTATGCGGGATGTTTCGAAACTTGTAACAGGTTTTCGAACATCCCGCACACACATTATTAAGAAAGTTATTTTTACATTTATTTTGACGTCAAGTATAAAGAATTGTTCTGTGCGGTGTTCTTGCGAAACAAGGTACAAGTCAACTTTAGTCTCTTGTTGACAGCAGTTGAATTCATCTCCAAAAGTTGGTTGTCATTCGAACAGCCAACCCAATAGTCAATCGGTTTAGATCAAGTAAAATAGCAAAGTAGGCGAAGAAATATCAAAAGGAACTAGAAGATCCTCATTTCAAAAGTAAGTTTTTTGCTCTTTAAACCACAATTTTACAGAATAGAAATTTTTATTGATTATTAAATGATGCACATGTTTATTTTATCATCAAAGCATAAGTCATTTTTGTATCACTCTTCTTTTGAGAGTTACAATTGCAAAATAACTCAACTTTACAAGTTGTAAGTATAATTTAAATGTTGATATGGAATAATTCTTCGTCTTGTTTATCTTTTTATGTTTGCGTGGTTTTTAAATTCAGTTTTTCAATCCGAGTTAAAATAAGGAATCTAATTGAGCATGATGTTGTGTTGCCTTCTTAATTTAATAAATTGTATGATTAATGCTAAAATGCTTTTGAAACTTACTTTTATTGTCAAGTGTTTGTATTTCAGTTGGTTGCTGTAATTTTAGATAGAAACCCTGAATTTGAATAAGAGTATGAAATAAAAATGCAGTGAAAAATTTAATACTGACCAAAAGTTTAATTAACTTTGATTGTTTTTTAATTTTTTTTTCTAATAAAATACTTTAATTTTTGGCCATTTTTGAAAAGTGAAGTTAAATGTGAAGCTTCTGTAAGTGGTTACCCTGGCTACAGATTCTATTCTTTTTAACTGCTTTAGCACAGTTTACAACTCTTCCTCAAGAAGATAAGATTCCTACAGAGAGTTGAACCCTCCATGATTTCATGTAGGGACTGAAACTTATGGGATTGGAAGTTGAACAAGCGCATCAGATCTTGTGGTTAAAATTGTGCAGCTGTTGTCGTTTCAGTCGTCACATTGGAATCACCTTTAGTAGAAAACTTTTTTTAGTATGTAAGAAATCTTTGATAAGTCTGAATATGTTTGATAAGTCTAAAAAGTTTGGTAAGTCTGAAAGAACCACATTACTCATTCAGTATTTGGTTGCTAAAACAAGTGAATAATCCATCTGTGTACTAGGTAACTGAAAGGGAAGTGTTTATACAAGACTAGAAAATCTTTGTTATTTACCTAGGTGTGAGTGATCGAGGTTTATAAAGTCCAGTGCATTAAGCTCCCCTCAAAATATTTTAAATGCTAAAAAAAAAAAATGCTTAATACTAATAATGTAATTAGCATACATCAAAGTTTTGTTTCTTGGGCTGCCCTATGTGACTTTTTGTTATTATTTTTCAACTTTGGCAACTAGGGATAACTTTTTAAGCACTAAAATAAAAAGCTAGTTTTAGTTGACCATTTTTTTATTAGCCATAGCCTAGCCATCCTTTATTGACCATTGGTAAATGGTCACTAAAAATGTAGTCCTTTTTAGTGGGAAACGTAAAAAATGTTTTCAGATTTTTCTTTGGGGAGAAAATTTTTAAATGGTTGCTTGTTTTAAAGGTTTGGCACCACACCCAAGGCAACCACAAAATAAAAACAACGGAATCTGTGATTGCTTGATTGTCATGAAAAATTCACAAGGAAAAGTTTTAAATATTTTAGTTTAAATTTCTAGGCGAGATCTTCATTGTCTGTTTCATACTTAATTAGCACATTTTGTCTTTTAGCCAATTTCATTTTGTGTCTGAGCCATAACAATTGCTACTAAAATAGGGTTTGAAAATAGACCTGTTACTACTTTTATAAATTTGCTACGATTTCACCTGTGCTTTGACTGGCAACCCTTAATTTAAAACTTTTAGATGTGTCTGAAAAAAATCATTAAACTCATTGTTCATTTAGTATTACTACCATTTAATTGTAATTGAAAAATGGAAAAGAAATTTGGACTCCTCCAAAATCTTTTTTGAATATGTGCCTGATTTGTACGTAAATAGAAAGATGTAGTAAAATGTTTTGTTATTGATATAAATTCAATTGTTGAATAAGTATCTAGTAGCTATCTATAGTATTTTGAACCAGTTCAACTTTTTGCTTTGAAGGACACCTGGCAACCCAGTTACAGATGAATAATATCACTTCCACCTTGCAAAAATACATTCATCCTATGCAAAAAAACAAATTTGGATTCTAAGTCTGAAAGTGCATTCAAGGAAGATCTGGATCAAACTCTGTAGAGGTAAGTATTCAGAGGTTTAATAATAAACATCCCTATAAATCTTCTAACATTAATTTTACAATCCACAGACAAAATGCTAATTTTTCTTCTATTTAGCTGAACCAGGGTTCAAAATTAGCAGTCAGATTTATATTATAAAGAAGTACTATAATAATATTTTGCACTTTAATGGTAAAGAGATAATTTTCAACATTTTTTAGGATTTTAATTTCATCGAGTGTTTTATTTTAATGTTACATGTTGGAATTTTACTTCCCAGATGTAGTTTGTTTAGATACAAATGAAGAAAACATAAATTGTATTCACATCAGATCATATTTGTTATTGTATCATAGAGCTGTTCAAATTGAAATAAATCGGAAAATAATTATTTGCAGTGATTTCTGATGCATGTGGCTTTACCACTTTTATATTTTAAATCTCTTTAAAGTGAAACTCAGTTGGTATTAAAAATTCAAAATCTGGATCTGGTTTCAGAAATAACGGCAGATCTACCAAGTTCAGGTATCTGTAGGAAAGCTGATACAATGCAAGGGGAAAAGTTTAATGCAAAACGTCTGAAAGGTTCAGAGGTCTGGTTACCAATTGATTTTTTTAGACCCTCCAACTATCTGTATTCTAATCTGTTGCAAGTACAGCAATCTACTGTAATGCCGAACTAAAAAAGGTCTACAAAAGAGTTAAAAGGTCACCAAATGCAAAGTCATCAAAGTCCATGCTTTATGGCGTTATGCACAAGTCCAAGTTAAACCGCAGTTCAGCAATAATCCCCGGATTATCAAAGAAACTGTATTCACAATTCCTGATCCAAGGTTCAAACTGCATTTTCAGTGTCCTCTGAAATCGGTGGATTAACTCTCAGTTCAGAGTTAACGCATACACAGTACAATCTTTTTGGAAAGGAAGCAAGATATTTTTAAACAAAACAAAATGGACGACTCACCCCATTCTGGCTTACTCTTATTTAATTACTACTATTTCTTTTATAGAATACAAAGCTCTTGTAAAAGCGTGGTATTTTTTTAAACATATTCATTTTATTTAAAAATGTACCATTTTTTTCTTTCCTCTTTCAAAACATATTTTCACACACCAAATCAGCAGGTCGCTCATTGCAGAGCTCACCATCTAACTTTTTTGTGTTACGTATGAATATGTACAATTTTAAAATCAATAGAAAAAATCAATAGTCTTAGCTTGTAAAACTCGGGAACACACATCCACTATAGATAACACTTTATGCCTCCAAGTGAGAGTTATAAAAATGTCCTATCCAGTTTTTCCATCTTTAATTGCACATCACTGAAAAATGCCAAAAGCTCTTGCATTAATTGAAATAGATTTTTCAGCCATTGAGTGCAATACGTCTCAGTGGCAATTTCATGCACTGAAAAATGTGTACATTGGAATGATTACAGCAATCTGCTGTGCTTCAGGATAAAGAACTGAGGTCTTAAAACAGGGATTGAAGCAGAATTCCGAAGAATTTAGGCAAATAATGCAAATGATGAAATTTAACAATTAGAGAAAGAAATTATGCAAACTGAAAAGAAAATGAAAACAGTGTAAATCCCCAATCCAACCACATTCGGAGACAATTTTTTTAAAATACACAAATTGGTATATAATTTTTTTACCAACTTCATTTGATGCATAAAACATAAAATTTACATTACGAAATGTTTTAAAAGTAATTATTGATTTTTTTCTTAAAATTTCAAGTATTCCGAAAACAAAAATACTGAACACAATATAGAGTATTTGTTTAATGTTCATCTACTTTGACGTGATTTATGGTTTGTCTTTATTTTATAAATCTTGTTTATTAAACAGCTTATATGTTAAGCTGAATTTTTATACTTGAATCGTCTTTTCTCGTGATTAGACTAAGCAATAAAAAAAGTGTGATTTTATGGTATAATTGCATCTAACTTGACTCATAATCATGTAAAATCAGATCATGCATTTATTTTAGAAAGTCCCCTAAATGGACCTACAAAAATTTAGTAGACACCCTGGAAAAGGATACTTTATGATAGTGGTATGTCTGATAGTATTTTTTTTTTAATTTTCCACATTTTGAGTTATGATGAAAGGTGTGGTGTTACTTTATTTCCATGGGAATTACTATATTGATTGGTGAGTTGATAGAAATGTATTTCAAATGACTCTTTCTCATACTCCTTTGCAAGCAAAAATGAGTAATGATTTTTGTGCTGTGAGATAAGTGATATTTATGTGGAAAATTTAATAAAAATAACCCCAATATGATGTTTCTAAACATACTGATTACACACTTATTCACTTACATGTCCTTGAGTTTCCCCAAAATAACCTGTTGTATATCTATTACAAATGTACTGATAATAGATAGTGAAATGTATGCAAAATTAATTATTTCGAAAACACATACATGTGTAAATGAAGTGGAGTATCATTTGTACCAACCCAATAATTTTTCCTATTCCCAAGTTGGCAGCCAGTAAGTGCCTTAAGGATATTATTAGAGGTCTAAGGAGTTTTATATACCATATGCATGCATTTCATGTGCACACATTATACAAACCTACTTTGTAATTTTTATCTTTCAGTTCTTGGGTATTCAGTCACAACATAAATATGTTTACAGGGTATGAAAACATTTTGATTTTTTTTAAATCATAAATATTGGATTTATTTCATTTAAATAGGATTGTGATTTCAATTATTCCTTGCCTGTAGAAGCTTAAACTTGTTGAATATGAGACACCGAAAAAAAAAATTAGTGGGGACCGAAAAAAGTTTGTAAATGTTAATTGGGATTAAAGAAATGCAACTTGCACTAATTTTTATTTATTAGTGATTCAAAAAAAAAAAAATCAGCTATCTTCGTTTGCTTCATTATAGCACTCTGGTAAACATATGCTTCCATAGAGTTGATGCTGTTAAGCATCTCAAAATTGTCATCTGCTTTAAAACAACGTAGTCCTGACAGTCATTCTGTGACTTCTTTGATAGTTAACCTTGGGATGACCTCTATGCATTCTTCTTCATCAAATTGTTCTTAGGCATTCCCGTTCAACACCTGATTGATGGTTTCATCATCAGATATCTCCTCTATGCATGCTTGAACATTCTTGTCTCCACAATCAGAAAATCATGAAATGTAAGGTTTTCAGGAACTCAAGGATCCTTTCGACTAAGTTCCTGGATCAAGGCTTCATCAGCACTGAGATCGGAATCACTCGTTCCTTCCCCTCCGGCCTCTGCCCCTAAAACAACTTGAGAGGTCTGAAATCTAACCTGTCTGAAGAAATTTCACCCTTTCCTGTCAAAATTTTCCTGTCTAAAGGCAAACAATGAAAAGAAAGCGAGGAAACTGAATTCCTAAAAAGAGAGAATATGTAATTTTGGTTTGTAAATCCGAAGGGAAATTAACATGATTTCTATGGTATACTTTTTGGGACTAATGTAGTAGTTCGTAAAAATGCGTTGTTCATACGTTGGAGGTTTATAAAAACGAGGGTCCACTGAAGTATTCTTCCAGAATTTGCCAATTCAATTGTGGAATTTGGAGCTTGCAATAAAAAGTTCATTGTAATCATCATAAGCATTAAAATAGCTTTCTCCATAATCTATTTTGACTGCATACTCACTCAATTATCACATGGGCTTAACTCTTGCATTTCTAATTTCAATTCCATAACTGTAGAATAGTTATGCTAGCAATGTAAAGAACTTCTAGTGATCAATGCATGAAATTTTTCAATTAAATTAAAATAAAAATAAACTGCAACAGTATTGAAAAAAACAGAATAAAAATTTTAAAGATGGCAAGTTTTATGTTAAAAATTGTATTATGTTTTTTTATTTATGTTCAAAATTGTATTATGTTTTTAAAATTTATTTTCAAAATTGAATGCTTTTGTGATACTGCAGAAAACTTTTGCGTTAGGCGCTTTTGCTAAAACGTTGCAGCTAGGTTTTTTTCATATACAGATTGCAATATTAAATAACAGGGATAATTGGTCCCGAAAATATGCCACAAATGGAAAGCTGGTCCCAAAAATTTATCTTCTCTTTATTATCAGAAAAGTCCAAGAGAAGATTATCATCATTTTTCTGGCTCATTGTTTTATTTCCATTAAAATTATGTGCAATCAGATGGGTTGAAAATTCCAATATAATTGAAAGGGCTATTACAATATTTCCCTTTCTAAAGTTATATGTTAAAGGTGTGAAAGATCATCCTCCAGCCACAAAAAACTTTTAGACTATCTTAAGTTCCTTAAAAGGACGTTCTTCTTGCTAAGCTGTACTTTTTACAATCTGTTACCTCAGAATTGGAGACATTCTTGATTTACTTTCAAGAATTCTGAAGAATTTAGGCAAAAGGTGGTTGCAGCTGAACTTAAACAAATGAGAAAAAGAAAAGTGCAACAATACAAACGTTGAAATTGAACAACTGGACAAAAAAATTATGTAAACTGAAAAGAAAATGAAAATGGTGTAACTCCCCCAATCAACCACATTTCGTGAGTTTTAAGAGAGGAAAATGGTACAATAATAGTTTTTCTGCAATTGCACTGCACGTACATCACCTACCTAATATGGATGATATGTTCATGTATTGGCTCTTGCACCATAAAATGCTACTGAATCGTCATGATATACTCAACCCAACCCATCATCACTAGTATGAATGTTATTGACTTGAAAGATGAAAAGACAATAATGAAACTAAAATATAAAATATAGAATTAGGGAAGTGTGGAACTTATTCAGACCTTTAATACATACAATGCTATTAAAGAGGAAAACAGTACAACAAAGAGCATTTCTACATTTGGTGGATATCATGCTGTACATCAATTATACATAATATGAATGTTACTGAAGTTTAAGAATGAAAAAAGAAGTAAAATGAAACACTAAAGTCATTGTGGACTAAATAAAACTAGGGAAGTGTTCAACTTATTTATTAAAGCCTAAGCACATATTTAGCACATTATTGAAAAAGGAAAATGGTCGTTAAAACAGTTTTTCTTCAATTGCACTGCACTTACATCTACTGTACATAATCTGAATGGTATGTCTGTATATTGGCCCTTGCACCATGAAATTCCACTCAACCATCCACAATCTTTGCATCATAAAATGCCAAAATAATCAATCATCCATAGTATCAATATTTTCGAGTTAAAGGATGAGATAATACGAACACTGAAGTAGGCGGTTTTTACACAAATTGAAACATGCTTAAAATAAAAAAATTGCCACATTTATACCCTTGTTGTGAGACAGGTTTTTTGACTTGGTGCCCTGTTGGTGAAGATACCCTTCACCATTTTTTGTTAAATAATTTTCATCAGCATTAAATTATTTTCATTAGCATTTCAAATTGCAATTTTAACGTTTAAAATTCTTTTTATGCAAATAAAATACATTTTTAAAGTTTCCCTATGGATACAATATGAAATTAACAATATCTCACGGAAGGCGATTTTACCATAGTAGAATTTTCCCTGTCGGGCTCCTATTATACATCAGGGTGGTACCAGTACCTGCTGAATAAAGTGTAGCTAAAAAATCCTGATAGTCTTATTGTAAGGTCAAGATATACAGAAGTATTACTCATTTATAACATACATAGGGCAATTTTTGAAAAACAATTCTTTAACTCATCCCCCCTATTTGTGGCTCATTAGCACACATTCTGAATGGTACACAGGCCAGATAAGAGATGATCTCCATCTAGTATATTGATTTGGAAGTCCTCATTCTTATATATATATATATATATATATATATATATATATATATATATATATATATATATATATATATATATATATATATATCATTATAATATTTATATCATTATAATCCTTATAATGTTACATATTATAGGGCAAAAATGAATATAAATGCATAATTTTTTTAAGTGAAAAGGACATAAAGCTATGACTTTGTTGTAATCAAGTTTCTAATAGAAGTAAGGAATCTTGATATCAATAGTATTGCTATCTAGAACTAAAGGCCCCGATATTGATGCTTATTCTTTCCCATACTAGTTTAGATACAGCATAGTAGTACATTAAGGAAAATCTAATCTCCGTAGAATAAGTTTTTTAAATTTCTAACCATAGGTGCAGCTGTGGGATAAAATGAACCACCATTTATTTTTTTACGTTCATTGAAGATACCATTGAATATTGAATAAAACATGAATTAATATGCATAAAATTTGCTGAAAGGATTGTCTACTATTTCTACATTTTATCTTATGATATCATATCCCTATAGAACTGAAATGTTTATTATGTTTCTTAAGAACCATTTGCCATACCATTACTAATATTTTACTTTTGCAGATAAAAATTATTGAATGGAACGATGAAATGGAACAACCAATAAAGTATGAAAACTTTGAACTGAACTTGGGACATGCCTATGAGCACGGTGCATAAAACTGTACGACGAAACATCCTGCATTGCTATCCATACAAAATTACCCATATTCAGGAATTGCTTCCTGCTGACCTGCCAGTAAGACAAACTTTTGCTCTAGAATTTCTTGCTCACATGGAAGTGGACAATGAATGGCCATAGAACATTTTGTGGACAGACAAAGCCCCTTTCGATCTCCAAGGACATGTCAATACTACTCAGAATAGCACAATTTGGACAACGGAAAATGGAGATGTGATAACCTAGTTGACATATAAACATGGAGATGTGATAAGATAATTTATTCATGTATGGTTAGAGATTTTTTCAGTTGAATACACTTGTGTTAAAATTTAAATAATTTCAATAAAAGCATGTTTAAATGTTGCAGTAATTTAATTCATCCTGACAATATCCTTTAACCTTGGATCTAAATGGAAAGAATAATGCTTTTTCTTTATTCTTGAATGTTTTATATTTGTTTTAATCTGAAAAAATACATTATTACCAGAAATATACTTATTCAATTGTGATTAAGAATGAAAAACATGATAAACCTAGTTGACATCTGTACCTTGAATTCTAAAGACTTAAGGTTCTATGAATATTTGAAAATCACATTTCTTAGTTTTTTTCAATTCTGCTTTGTGTAATGTTGATATTAAATGATTAAAACTTCCATATTTAGTGATTTATTATAACAATAGATAAAAGATGAATATATTTTGAATATGATATTGAAAAATGTTTCATATTTATATACATATATTTATCTCATGAATAAATCCCAGGCACTGAGATATGGTTACACATGAACCATTCCTTAAATAGTCCAAAGATGTGTATAATATAGGTCTTTATAGATTCGTTCTTTCTATGTCTTTTTCTTGTGGTTTCTTTGTGCTTTTCTTGAAGTAAAGAAATGTTAATCTTGTCGCACAAACTAATGTCTGGAAAAGAAAGTTTCTTATTTAAGTTTGAACACATAACTTTGTAAGTAAAAAATACTACAAGATAATTTTTCAACTTAATGTAATCATTTAAGTTTTAAAAAATTGCTGTATTTCCGTATTACAGAGTTGCCAACGCTCCCGATCTTCCATCCATCTCCCACTTTCCGGATTTTCCTCAAAATTCTCCCGCTTTTCTCATTATTTATCGATTTCTCGTTAAACCTCCGGTACCAACCAACTGGTAATTTAAATTATCTTTCATGGATGAGATTCTTCCGACTTTTCTTAAATTTTTGAGAAAATGACCGATTATTATCATTTTAAAAAAAAGCCGACTTTTGCCCTTTTTTGTCTTTTATAAACGTAAAATGAGACATATCTCGCAAACATTGCACTCCTAAATTTTGCCAAGCTGATGGCTTGCAAAATCTTCTTTAAAAAGAATCCTTTGTGAGAAGCTTATTACTTTAAACATAGACTGCAGCTATTTTTTGCAATGGAAATTTTCAAAATGATGCTTCTTTTAAGGGCAATATTTATGATTGTTTTAATACGTTAAAATTATTAACTCATATTATCCAAGAAATAATTTAAGTTTTATTTGATTTAAAATGATTTTATTAGAAAAAAAAAAGAATTTTTACGGAAGAATATAAGCCGACGGAAATTGATTAGAGGTTTTGAAAAAAGGTATTTTATGTTCTAAAATAGGTTGTAGATTTAAACTGAATTAAGTTATATTTTATTTACCACAGGGGTACAGCTTCAGACTACATTTATAGCTGTGGCAACGGCCTTGGCGCTTTTTTTTTGGCGGACTTCTTAAGTCGCTGAGGAAAGAATTATCTCGAATGACAGGATATTGAAAGGACTTTCTAGAATATTCACAATGAAAATTTTAAACTTTTCGCTTGGCCGAGGTTATCTTAAAATCCGCAATAATCGTTTTTCAGATGGGTTATCTTAACCTGTCATTACTCGCTACTAGAAGTGCGCCAAGACCTTTGCCACCGTTATAAACGTAGACTGAAGCTGTACTTTGAAACTGTTTTAAAATTAATCCCATTCTACCTTTATTTGATGCTCCAAATACATTATTACAATCTAGGATGCCATTAATTCATGTATTGCAGCCTATGATTTCTTATTTTTTTTTCAGGAATATTTTGTCTAAATTTGTGAAGGCTTCAGTAATTTTATCAACATATTCTGTTTTTCAAGTTGAGTATAATAAAACAAGTAATCAAAAATGTGGTGAGGATTTGGTGATAGGATCAGAATCTGCAACTACTAAAATATTACAAAAACTTGCAGGGAAGGATGAAAAAAAAATCATTCTATTCTCATGTACAGCAGTATTTTTGTAAAGTATGTGATTATATCCTACACAAATTTCCCATTAAAGATGAAATTATTATGCATGCTACAGTTGCAGATGTTTCAAAATTTCAAGAAGCATCCTTTTCGGATGTGAAATTTTTTTAAAGAATTCCATCCATCATTAAATTAGTGTTTGGAGAAGTAGATTTGGATAAATCAATGGATTTATTAGAATCAGAGTTTTTTTCTCTACAATTAGAAAACCTAGAAGATGTGACAAAAATGGTAAGAATTGACACTCAGTGGTGTTCATTTGGAAGAATAAAGAACTTGGAAGTTTAAAAAGCTGTCAAGGTTATGTTGGCTATTCTAACTATTCCACACAACAATGCTGAATGTGAAAGAATTTTTAGTATAGTTAATAAAACTAGAAACAAGTTCCGTTCAAATATGAGTGATGATACATCAGAAAAAGTCTTAATTGCTAAAGTTAAGTCTTTAGGGTTGTTGCCATGAGCAAAAGTTTGAGTCTTCTTTTTAAAAAAAAGCAAAAATCTGCTACTAGAGTAGAGTTTTGCAACATGTTTTTGGAAAAAATTATTACATTAAAGTGGAAAGTATAAGGGTATGTTACATTCATTTTTTACTACATTGCATTTATACATGAATATATTTGTTTGTAGTAGGTTATTAGTCTTAATTGTTAATTATGTTTATCATATTCATTCTTACTTAACTATTTAAAAAATTTATTATTAAAACATCTATATTTGTTTTGTTGGTTTTGTGCTAATGGAAATGTACAAGTTTTTCTTTATAAGTGGTTAGGGGAGTGAAATGTCGATAAAATTTCTCCTGATTTCCTATGGATCAGTCCTGATTTTTGACTTCAGAAGGTTGGCAACTCTAGTATTAATATTGCAATACTTTAAACTGGATTGTACTAATATGTTATTATCTAAACTTATTCATATTCTATTTGCAATCCTTTTCGTTTTTGGAAATTATTTTGTTACCACTGTTTATTTTTTAATTAAAGCAGACAACCTGTATTACAATAAGTAATCATTGCTCAGAATGGGAAATGGAAAACAGACACTGAGTTTGAATTCCAGTATGGGTGTGGCTGTTTATAGTAGTTTGGAATCATGTTTGAGCCATAGGTAATAGTCTAACTAGCTCTTATGTAGCAAAAAAAAGACAGGGTGATTTGAAATTCCACAGCCAAACTTTAAAGAGTAATAGTATTAAATAAACACATTTTGTTACAGAATATAGGTTTACAACTTATTGAATGTAAGCCCAAACCTTGACATAGAATTGTTGGTAAACATGTGATTGTTGCATGGTGATTGGGTTGCATCCCTAACATGAGTATTGTGCATGTAAGCATTCCCACACATGTAAAATAAGTTTCATATGTGAAGGGTATGCTGAGAAATCTGACTACTGGGCTCTGCTGTAGAAATCAATGAGAAAGTCAGCAGAGGATAAGCTTTCAGTTTCTGCACTCTACAAGGAAGGGATGTAATTGCTGCTTGTGAAAAACCTATCATGATGGATTGGCCCTCACCAAGGCTACATGATTGTGTGTTTGTACAAAGAATTCTCTCAACTTTGTGTAAATTCCATTTTTGGAGTGCTCAAACTTCTAAGTCAACCCATGTCATACCTGCTAACGTAAAGGGTTCTAATATTCTACAACTGACTGTAAATGCTTTGACACTTGCCTATCAGGAAAGTGTTCTCTGTACAATCTGAGAATCTCTTTCCATTTCCATTGGCTCATATGTTGGATGCATGTCTACTATCTTGGAATTTGTGTAATGCTCCATCACATGCATTTAGTATAATGACATAAGAATAGATAGAAAATTATGAAAATAATTAACCATTGATAACACACGATTTGTGAATTCTAGCAATCAGTCTTAAACTAATTTCGTCATCCACATGTTTGAATATATTCAATATTTATGCTTGCAAATATGCAAAGTTGGGAATTTTAGAAGAAAATTCTAATATAATATTCCTCTTGTGCTTTTTGAATTAAAGATACATTTACTTACCATACAGCATTCAACGACAACTATAACAAATGTTGCATATTCATAACCAATAGAATCTATCAGAAATCCCCCTAGGGATGGTCCTATAAAAGCTCTGTAAGAAAAATGAATAAAAAGTATTGAAAATAAACTGCATGTGTATGTGATGAACATTGAAAATCAATTTTAATTTTGGACTTACCCAAAGCATGCTGATGAAAACAGTATGCCAGAAATCATGCCATAGGTTCCAACTTCATCTGGAAATCCTCTTTGTCTAGTAAAGAAAGTTTCATGATTTAAAATTAAAGAAATGTTCTAAAGAATAATTCTAAAATTCTTCAATCTGATCTTAAAACAAAAAATTATGTCCTGCTGAGTTCTTAGTTTGGTTCAAACAGTTTTATCAACTTTTGTCATTCTCGTTTTACAAAGCATCTAAAAATTAAAACTCGTCATCTAACCGTGGTTCAAAATTATATAATGTCCTTGGATCTTTCCCTTTGAGTTTGATCCTGAACCATCGCCATTAGCCCACTGTGTTGCTCCTGTGTGACGTTAATTAAGATACCTACATAAAAAAATGAAGTACTTATTTTCATAATGATATAAAATAAGAATTTGGGAAAATTGATTGCAGAAATATACATTTATTCGCAAACCAAATGGGAATTTCTAATCTATTGGATAACAGCTATAACGGAGTTGCCCATGGTGTTGGTATGCGAAACAAACCAAATGGGAAGTTGTAGCCTATTGGATAACGGGCAACGCTCATTGTCAAATGCGGCCAAATTCTAATTGCGAAGAGATCCAATCAGCGTTACGTCACAATCTCTTGCGAAAATATAAATATTTAATTGAAAAATTATTTATTAAAAGAAAATCAAATGTAAAAGGTATCTATCTGGTGTAAAATGTTCCGCACATTTCAAATCCGTTGAAATTTTCAATCTATCCTTAAAGATCCCGATTTTACAAAAAAAAACCTAAACAATGCCAGTCAAAATGTTTAATTTTTTTGCTTTCCTTCGCTGAAATCGTATGAGCGCAGGAAATATAATCAGCTGATTTTTGGAACGCGAAGGTTGACGTGACGTCACAATCTCTTACGAAAATATAAGAGATATATTCAATTTAAAAATTATTTATTTAAAGAAAATCATATTTTTATGTATCAATCTAATGTGAAATTTTCGCAGATTTCAAATCCGTTAAAATTTTTACTCTATCTTTAATGGTCTATTAGATAGAAAAAGAAACCAAAAACTCCAGTTAATACTTTGTTTTTTTATCATCCACTGAAAAATCGTTCCTCCGCTAAATCAAGCGGATGCACGGAAAAAATAAATTTAGAATCTGTCATATCTTTATGCTGTTGCCATTCCAAAGAAAACAAGTATAATTAAATTAATTTTTAAATGTTCCAGATTGAATTTTAAAATTCGGCGCTACGGAAAAATTGAAAAAAAATCGGACTACCTGTGTGCCAAATCCCATTACTGTAAGTACCATAGATTCGTCAGGACAATGCGTACAGAAAACAAACACTTCCTCTTATAACAGTAGAGATAAACACTTTGAACAAGGCGTTCTCTTATGCAGGTTTTTGTGTACGTTAACTCTAGTTACATGTGTTTATATGCCTAAACTCCCTTATCTAAAATTTTTATAGGCAATTGAGGAATTGAGTAGGAATTTTCATCTAATTTAAAATTTCATGCAATAGAACATTTCACCTACAGACGATTCCTTGGGAAACAGCATTATAATTTATAAATTTCACCAGTTATGCTCTTGCTATATTGTCATTTCAGCATTATATTGCTGTAAAAAAGATTTCAGCAATAACCGAATCACAAGTGTATTTAGTTACGAAAAAATGCTTTTCATATTTGTATTTCTGCACTGAATTTGAATATAATGGTAATGGTAATTTTAGTTAACGTCGTACTAGAGCAACACAACGGGCTATTGACGACGGTCCGGAATCAATCCCTTAAGGGAAAGATTCGAGGACAACACCTCGTAATTTTGAACCACGGTCAGATGACGAAGCAACACCTGAGCTGGCACCCCACTCTCCAAACTTCCACGCCAACCCAACGTGAGGACTTTCGGCCACGACAGATTTAAGGTGCACCAGCCGCCTCTACACCATACGTTTACAAACATTCATGCCCGGATTCGAACCAGGAACCTTCCGATCTAGAGGCTAACACCTTAACCACTATACCGGTTGGTCGGCTGAATTTGAATACAAGTTATTCAGAATTTCTATCTATGTTTATCATAATGTACTACGATATTTAAGTAAGTTTCTTGGAGAATTTAAAAGAAAGAGTTTATATATCATTGTGAGTGCTAAAATCTTGATTGATCGGTTTATATTAAACAATAATGACATAATAACTAAATTAAATTTATAAAGCATTGTGCTTATCTAAGGTAATATGCTTTCTCTTATAGCAATGTCAACCACATTCAACTTGCTGTTGCTAAATTGGTAATGTCAATTACTGTAGAGCTCGTACTCAATGGGCAGTCATTTCTGGTGCTGTACTTTTCCACTCTATTGAAGAGTTCAGGAATGTTACATGTGATTAAAGAACTAATATTTGCTATTTCTTTACAATGCAACTATAATAATTTTTTATTTTCGGAATTTCAGACTACTTTTTTGAAAATTTGTTGATTTTTCTTATAAATTGACAGGTCAATAAAAGCAAAGAGCAGGTTTGCATTCATTGGCTAACTTGGCACTTTTAAATTTTTTTTTTATCTAAAAAGTGTACAAAGTATCTAAAAGAAAGTTTAATTTCTTTAAATATTTGTTTTCTCTTGGAAGTTTCTGAAGCTATTATTTCTGAACTGCTTTTGGTGACAGCTCCAAGAGTAGTACTTTTGTATTTTTAAGAGTTGGGATGATGTTTCAATACAATGATTCCAGGAAACTACAAATATGTTTTTCTGCCTTGAACTGATAGCAAATTTCAAAATATCTCCACTATGCTCATGAAAAGTTTGCATTATTTGCATTCCATGTCATTTTGATTTTAAAATTAGTGAATGGTTGGAATGGAACTTCTGTATTTATGTGTCAAAATTTCACATGGTTGTGTTACATCATGCTTTAGATCAGGGGTGGGCAAATAGTGGTCGGCGGGCCGCATGCGACCCGTGGAGAGTTTTTTGGTGGCCCGCCAAGACAATCAGAAAAATTCACCTGTGGTTTTGAGTTCCACAGCCTCACATCTTTTTGTTTTTTCGCTCAGGCATCGTTGGCATATAAGTCAGCTATCTCACATTCATCGCTTATCACTTCTGTTTCCTGTGTGTTGAGTTGACCTTGACCTTGCAAGGACACTCGTTCTCTATACCCCCTCCACAACAAACCTCTCTGCGCGAGCACATAGCCCTCATTCCTTAAGCCCGTTTGCAAGTGTATCGAAATTTATCCCTTTCTACCCATAGTTAAATAACCAATTCCTTATCTTGTCTTGTTTCACCTGGTCATTTGGCGAGATGTCGTCTCTCCTTTTGCACCCTCCCCCTCGCTAAAATAAACAGACAACGCAGAAAGCCTCTGATTGTGTTGTCACTCCCAAGGATATCTAAAAAATAAATGCAACCCCCTGGTTTAGGATCTTCCCGAGGTGATTGAACGGGAGAACGCTTGCTGATTGAGCCTTCTTTGCTTCGCTCTGCTCCCTGGCTTTTCACAGGGCTCATAACCATGTTTGCGTCTTCGTGACCATCTTCTGATTTGTTTTCCGTTTTTCTGATGCGTACATCTCATAGGATGTCCAGAAGACTTGCCTATTGGAACCACCCTTTTGAATCAAGAATAAAGGAGGAGATATATTTGAGAAATTAAATTAACTTAATGTAACATTACAGGGAAAAGGGTTTGGCATCCCCAATTGGGCCATATATGGCCCGCACGACAACAACAACAACAGGGAAAAGGGTTGGTTGCTCATGAAATGTCGAAGCACGTAAAATCTTTCAAGACAAAACTACGCCTATTTGCAAAGCAAGCTGGGGAAGCCAATTTTTGTCATTTCTCTCTTTTAAAATACCAAGAAGTGCCTGAAAATGTTTCTGCCAAAATTAAGGATCACCAGCAGAGTTTGGAGGACGAAATTACGAGGAGATTTTAGGACTTTAAAAAAATTGTGCCTGAATTCAATTTGCTCTTCTCCCCGATCACTGCTGATATTGACACAGTACCTGAGGAACTGCAGGTTGAACTTATTGACGCAGTCAGATCATATTCTGAAAGAAATGTTTAGTAATAAGACATTGGTTGACTTTTACAAATCCTTGTCTGGTGAAAAATTTCCCTACATGAAGAAATTTGCTGGGAAAATGTTCTCAATATTTGGCTCAACGTATATTTTTGTGAGAAAGTTTTTCTTGTTTGTATATCAACAAGAGTAAGTATAGGTGTTATTTGACGGATATTAACTTGCATGCTACAATGAGAATATCAACAAGCAATCTAACTCCTGATTTCAAAAAAATTGTAGAGTAGTGTGATAGGTTACATTTGTCTCATTAAACTAATTCTAATAATATGTGCTTCTCTCTCTCTCAATCTATACATTATTTTATATTTTTATTATTATGTTATAATTTTATGCTTCATGATTTTTACAGAACAATTTATTCTTTATCTGGAATGCAAAGTTAACTTGTGAATGCAATCATTTTAAAAGGTGCGGCCCTCCGTTAACTTCCGCTTCCATGAAGTGGCTCCTGAGCCTAAATAATTGCCCACCCCTGCTTTAGAAGTTTCTTCTGCTTGACAAAGATGCATGAAGTAAAAACGAATGATTCACTATAAGAGCTTAGTTATGTTAAAAAAGTATATAGCTATCATGAGAGAAATCAAACATTTTTTAGAAACAATATATTGAGATATTTTTAGAACTCGTTTATGTTGGACTACTACTGTTGGTCAGGAATATTACTGAGGCCAAGTATAAAATCATACACTTAACATACACTCTAAGAGAAAAAAAGGTTTCACCTGGAAGGAGTAGACCGGTATAAATGAAATTTGGAGAAGTGATACATCTGCGTTGGAGATGCAAATTATCAAATTTTCAGAATCGTTTGAGCAGGTTGAGCACCACGCACAAGGTAGCTCTTTAATACGCTGCATACCGGGGCATAAAAGGACATCTAATAGCTCAGCAAATTCATTTCGACTCATGCTATTGTGTTGCTTACCTCGTTTCTCATTGAGTTATTTCTCGGAAAAAAGTTTGCAAGTAATTTAAGCTACTGGGAGAGTGTGACAGAGGCCGAGTAATTGACCTCCGAGAAGGTGAATTCGTTACGGGCTGTTTGACAGGTCAGCGTTATGTACAAGAAATTTTACAGCCAGTTGTCCTATTTTACAGATAGATAATTTATTTGTAAAGTCTTTGAATTTTGAACAATTTTATTAAAAGCTTGCAAGCCATTCATATTGAATTCTTGTACACAGTCATGTAAGAAAAACACTTCCTTTATTTCAATCACTTCCTATTACTTCCTAGAGCAAATTCAAAGGTATCAATCAATAGGGTTACAATTCAAATCCAAAAATATTGCATAAGAGGATGTCTTCATATCAATTTTTGCACAAACAACGAAATTTCTAATGGACACACCTTGTTATGATGTTGTAATCAGATTCTGCATAATTTAAATTAGTCTAAATATGAAATTTCATTATTTTACTACCTTTATATCCTGAGATATTCCATCCTAAAATTGTGCAAGCTTCAAGTATCAGAAATAGAAAGTCGCTATTTGTAGATCGAGATCATTTGTAGTTGTAACTACCCGCATTTTAAACTAGAACGCTATCAGCAATCCAAGAATTATATTTATTACGATAGTGCAAACGATTTGAGAAATGCATTTTATATTGGGTCATCCGGAAAGTTCTGCGCATTTTCAAATCGAAGCTAGCTTTGTTAATATTATTTTTCTACCGCTGATAAATAGTGACCTTGATTGAAGCCAGATGTTTAAATTCGGTCTTTTCTTCTTACACTGCATAATTACAGCATGTATTGTGGCATAATTTTTGTTTCACTGCAGTACTAGGAATGGAGAACCAGAAAGTTCATTTTCGTCGTATTATGCTCTTTTATTTTAAGAAAGGAAAAAAGGTCAGTCAGACTGCTCGTAAAATGTGTGCTGTATATGGACATAATGTTGTTTCTGAGGCCACAGTTCGAAGGTGGTTTGTTAAAATTTCAGCGTGGAAATTTCAGCCTCGAATATGATGCCCGTTCTGGACTGCATTCATAAAAAGTAATGCTTTCTGTATGGTGGGATTACAAAGGAATTATTTATTATGAATTGTTGCCACATGATCAGACAAATTCGAAAAAATACTGTTCTTAAATGGCAGCATTAGAAGCAGAAATCGAAGCAAAGAGGCCAGAACTGACCAATCGTCGAGGTGTTGTCTTCCAGCATGACAATGCTCGGCCCCACATTTCGATGAAAGTCAGACAAAGACTTTTTGAGTATGGGTGGGATGTTTTGTGTCACCCCCCCCCCATATTCACCAGACCTTGCCCCCTCAGATTTTCACCTCTTCAGGTCACTTCAAAATTATTTGAACGGCCTGGAGTTGAATTCTTTGGAGACTGTCAAACAGCACCTCGATAACCTCTTTACAAATAAGCCTAATGATTTTTTAAAGGAATTTTCCAGCTGCCAGAAAGAAGGCATAAAGTCTTAGAACAAAATGGGGCTTATGTGATTCAATAAAATGTTCTTATGTTTTTGTACTGCTTCCTTGATGTTTATCTTAAAAAACTCGCAGAACTTTCCGGATGACCCATTACTTACCATGCAAGTGCAAACGACCCGAGAATTACAATCCGAGGTTTGTCTTTTTAACTTCTGGTTGCCCCCCTAAAATCGCTATAATGAGGAAAACTTAATTTAGCGCAAAACTAATCGGAATGAACTGCAATTTTGCATAGCCACACACATACTAGAAGTCTTGAATCAAAATATAATAATGTTACAATTAATGATTTTTAAAACATTAATTTAATAATTATTCGTTCTAAAAACTGTTTAAAAAATAAAATATTAGGTGGATTTTGTTTGGGTTACTGAACAGTAACATGGTTAAAAAAAAATAAAAGCTATAGAAATATTATTTAGGAAGATAAAAAAAAGTGTAAGAAACTGATTTAACATTATGAGCTCTAATCTTTCTGTACTCAAAACTTCGAAACAGTAAGACATAATGACATGTAATTTGGTATCTGAAGTTAAATTTTGATAGATTCGAAATTTTGTGTCGAAATATGGGTTTTCCATTGAAAATTATGAGGTTGGTGCTTAATTTAATATGAAGACGAACCCTTATGTGCAAATGTTATGAATTTTAATTTATAGATAACGTTAATTCGAGTCAAATGACATCTTGGAACTTTCTCTACTGTTAAAATTACTCGAATGAAGAGGGGTGTTTCGTTTTTCTTCCGTGACTGCAAACATATTTTTTGTTAATTTTTATGTAAACCTTTTGCAAAAAAAAGAATTGCAGAAGTTTTTGTCTTGTTCTGAGAGAACATGCTTTTGCCTATAAAGTGCCAAGTGACAAAAGGTTTTACATTTCTGCCACTTTGTAATGAATTTGTATACTTACACTGTGTGCTTCATTCCATGTGTGAAACTGCTAACTATCTGTCCAGCCATTCCAATACCAAGTAAAAACTGTGATATTATTATCACTGTCAATGACCTGAAAATGAAATAACTATAGCAGTACAATCAAAACGCATTATTCATCTCATTTCAAGCTTTTGTATTTCTTAAATTTATAGTAAAGAATTTTAAGGATATATATATTTATTTGAAATCAAATTTCTATTCTAAAATGAAACGTCGTTCTCTTTTTCTGAGCAATAAGATAAACAGTTTCTAACGAAGTTCGATATTGTTCAAGGTCAATATGTCCTTTTGGCACTTGACAGTGCTCAGGACTTTGTGTCTACCTACTGCTGTCAAGTGCTAAAAATATTGAAAAGTTTTAAATGTGATTGTTCCAAAGACATGAACATGAATGATTCAGAATTATAAAAGCTAAGTATACCCATTCTAATATTTATTAATGACATGTGTATTATTTTAAATCTCAACTAGAAAAAAATAAAATAGACAGTTTAATATTTTTAATGCATTAAAGGATTTTTTACTTAATCTGCTTTAAGTTCTTCACAACAGAGCATTTTGCTTAAAATATACAATTCTGCATGGCCCTGAAAAATGTAAGTGAATTTAACTTTTTAATGATAATGATTTTAGCTATCTGAACTCCGAACAGCCCACTTTAAGTCATGGAATGAAAATTCCGAAATAAAATTAAAAACAATATTTAAGAGGATCGAAAGGATTTCCGATTGTCTGAACAATTGCGTTTTTTTCGAAAGATTGGGATCTCTTGAAAATTGTTTACATTTCTTAGTCATGTCGCCGTGTGGGGCATATTGCACAGCTTCTTTGTCGATACAGATTATTTTCTTACTATACAGCTATTATTTATTGTGGTAATGAATGGTTTAAAGAGCATCTACTATTGCAGCAGGTGTATATATCTGTGCTCAGATGGTAAAATGTTATAAGCCACTTTTTTTATTTTTCGTGACAGCAATTTTAAGATTCAAGATTCAACATGTGGTTCTATGGTTTTTGACTTATTACAAATTTCCACCTTTGTTTACTCATAAAATGAAAGAAAAAGACTTACGACATTTTGCCACCTCCTAAACATTACCAAACCAGACTCCAGGATGGGACTTACTCAATGTTTTGGGAAAAGTGACATAACATTTTGCCACCTGAGCACAGATATGATAGTTCAACTCAAGCTAGTTCATATGATAGTGTGAGTTCAGGACGGTTCAGGCGCCCATACAGTTGTTACAGTACGAGGTGTGATTAAAAAAAATACGATGAATGAATTCTTATAGCAGCAACTGCTGACACTACATCTATTTAAAGTAATAAATCCTATAGCCTGATGCGTTGAAGTAGTCAGTGTCAAGTTTGAACAGCTTGTGACTTGTCAGTCGGCTTCCAGAGCCGGAAGAGTATGGTCGTGTTTAACGTGTATGTCGAGGGTCATTGATTTCGAACAACGCATTAACATTAAGTTTTGTTTTAAGTTGCAAAAAAGAGCCAAAGAAGCTCGTGAAATGTTAAAATCAGTGAATGGCGATAATGTGGTGACTCTGAAGACTGTTTACAAGTGGTATGAGCGATTTAAAAGCGGAAATGAGTCGGTTGAAGACGAGTAGCGGTCGAGACGTCCTTCGACTTCAAAAACAGACGAAAACGTGTAGAAAGTGGCAAAAATGGTTCGTTCAAGCATTCGATTGACTATTCGAGACCGATAATTTGCAAATAAGACGAGTGAGTACAAAATTTGTTCCCAGACTTTTGACTTACGGACAGAAGGAAAATCGTGTGTTTCACGGAATTGAAGGATCGTCTTGATTCAAATCCGAACTTCATGGCAAAAATTATAACTGGAGATGAAAGTTGGGTGTATAGCTATGACCCTGAGACGAAAATTCAGAGTTCCCAATGGAAAACGAGTGACTCTCCTCTCCTTAAGAAGGCACATCAGTCAAAATCGAACGTTAAGGTCATGCTCATTGTTTTTTTTATAGTGAGGTTCGTTCAGAGGGGAACTACTGTGAATTCCGATTATTACAATGGCGTACTGCAACGTTTGCGAAGCGATGAAGGGAAAAAGAGACCAGAAAAGGGGTCAGTGGCTTCCTCCTTCATCACGACAATGCTCCATCCACACCTCGCTGCTGATCCGCGAGTTTTTGGCCGAAAGAAAGGTTCTTGTCTGTCCACATCCGCCTTAATCTCCGGATTTAGCACCATGCGACTTCTGGCTCTTCCCAAAAATCAAAACCGTGCTAAAAGGAAAACGTTTTGACACCATTCCCCACATTGAGAGGGCCACGACGGAGCAGCTGAAGGCCCTTTCATAAATGCTTCGAATCATGGAATTAACGTTGGGATAAGTGCATTGTTAGCCAAGGAGAGTACTTTAGAGGAGATGAATTAAAATTTAATGTTACCTTATTACTTTGTTCGTAATAGAATTATTCACTGTATTTTTTATCACACCTCGTATCTATACGTTCTGGTTCCATCACTTAATTTTCATGTCAAAAATGTCATGTTCTCAGTGATGGTGGTCGTTTTTCTCTATCAGGTGTTAATTTTCTCAAATGTGTGTTGCTTGGATCTTTTGTGACTTGAGTTTGAATTTTACCAATGGGTTTATTAGGGTTTGGGGTTTGTTCAACATTTAATCTTAAATTATGGAAAAACCATTAAAATTTTGGAGTTTTTTACAACTTGAAAATTGCTAACCTGAAAATTTTAGAAAGTACCTTATTGGTATGTTGTCTGGATCCCTACAATTCATGAGTTTAATTTTTAAATTAGTTATCTCGATTCATTTAACAATTGATTTGTCAGTATACACTTCGTAATTTAGTGTATAGAGCCTTGAGAAACATTTTTGAAGTGTTGAAGTCTACCCGCCCAATGCCACCCTGATAAGGATGCAGTTTTTTGTCAACCCATACAGGGGATTATTTAAGTTTACATCTGAGGAGATTTTTACTTGGTAGATTAAGGTCTTGTGGACAACATCAAGGTCTTGTGTGTTTTTAACAACATCAAGGCTGCCACAGTTGATTTTTTGCTATTTTTCAACTTTGGCTACTAGGGGTATCTTTTTAAACAAAGTCGTCTCATAAGCTCCTACTTTTAAATTGGGACGAATTTCTTGAAACTTCACCTCCTAATATCAACGAATATTTAGTCTCTTTTTTTGACTTAAAGCGGACCAAGACTTTTTGCAACTATTTATAAATGTATGCAACTAATGCTACTATTTATGTGTCATTACAAGTGCTTTGTCTGGCAGCCCGGAAATATCCGAGTGTAACTAAGATCTTTCCCTTCAGGATCCAAGTCAATCCGTCGCACTATCCCCCCGTGTACACGACGGTCTTTGGTTGAACCTAATGTCGAACTCGCAACTCCGTTTGCTTATCCATTATTTACAACTGGGCTAACTCGGCGTCGTGTGGAAGTTTGGAGAGTGGGGTGCCAGTTTAGGTGTTCTCGTCATCTGACCGTAGTTCAAGATCCCGGACCGTCGCCACTGGCCCGTTGTGTTGTGTCTTAAATTAAAAATACCTACCGTGGTTCATAATTACTAGGCTCTGAGGACAACACAACGTAATTTTGAACCATGGTCAGGTAATGAGTTCAAGACATTGAGCTGTCTCCTCACTCTCCAAAGGAAATTGGAAAGATTACATTAGAATAAGAAATGATACGATTGAAACAAAAAGCAACTTACGTTGGGAAATTAAAGAATGGTACTGGACCTACGAGTAGGAAGCAAACGATGAAAGATAAGCCTCCTATCATTGTTAAGTACTGAGCATTAGGCTGAAAGAAAATACAACCCCAATGTTACTAGAGGCTCAAACCATGATATAATAAACGAGTATAACTTGCATGATATCAAAAAGTTTCACTTTGCAGTAGGTATACGCATATATAATTAGCACATTTTAATTGCAGTTACAATCTGAATTTACTATTAGTCCAGTTTCTTGCATTTCAACTGTCGAAAAGTTTAGTTTCTCAGTATATCACGTTTTCAAGTTCTGAACAATAATCCTAAACATTGAAAAAGCTACTTTCGGAATTCATAAAGTAACAAAAGAATCGTTCATAAAATTAATATTTTTGTTAGTCAAGGCTCCCAAATGGTAACAGGGAGAACTAGAATTGTGTGATGACCTTATAAGTTCACAGATTTGTATTAATGCTTATTTAAAAATCTGGCATGTGAATTATTGCCGTAAACCCTCCTAATGTTGGTCTTGACGAATTCTATCGTCATTAGCAAAACCATTAACAGATGAGATGGACGAAATATCTTGTCATTAGAAAACTGAGAAGATTTTGATATCGTCATCATAAAAAATTGACAATATCGTGATCACAGTATATATAATTAGCAAAATTAATCGTATTTTGATGGACGAGATATCTCGTCGAAACCACTTTCATATTTAAGTTTTATTCTAGTTTTTGCTTAAGCGCTCCGTTTATAAATTATGATGGGTGTTAAAAAATGGATATTTTACAGTAAAGTGGAACAAAAGAGATCGTGAGGGGAGCAGGAAAAATGAAAAAAAAAAAAAAAAAAAAAAAACTAATTCCAAGTAATGATCCCAACTACACTAATTGAAAGCAGCACTTGACGAAAAGAGCCCAAATTCAGTCAGTGGTAAAGGCTTAATCTTTGAAATCAAGAAAAATGAACCATTATTAATAACTTAAAAGCTTGTGTTCATCCAAAGATTTGTATATGATGGAATTGAAATGGAGTGCTTGTGAACTCCTTCCGCAAAACCCCAAATAATTCCACAAGTACTGATCGCAATTAGATCAATTGAAAGCAGCACTCGACGAAAGGCGTCCAGAATCTGTCAGTGGTAAGGCGTAATCTTTGAAATCATAAAAAATGAACCATTATTAATAACCCCAAAAGCTTGTCTTCATCCAAAGATTTGTATGTGGTGGAATTGGAATGGAGTACTTGCGAACCAATTCAGCAAAAACCCAATTAATTCAAACAAGTACTGATCGCAATTAGACCAATTAAAAGCAGCACTTAACGAAAAGCGTTCAGAATCAGTCGACAGTAAAGGCTTAATCTTCGATCACGATAATGTAAAATCCCGTGTTTGTTTGATAGCCAGGCAAAAACTTATAGCTGGCCATCTTGATAAATCAAGCGTTATCTTAGTGATGCTATTAAATATAATTTAGATCCCTCTTTGGTGCCGAAACTTATGTGACACACTTCTCGTATTAATTCAACTGCTCTTAGATAAGATGCTTCAGATGAATGTATATTCAAACGTTAAGTAAACACACACAAGAAAACAGAACATTTTGAATTTGTGTGTGAAGAGTGATAAAACATGGTCGGCAAAAGTGTGAAACCACGTAAGTCGAAAACATGTGATTTCGAGTTGTTCCGTAAACATACGTAGTAAAATCACCTGCATTTATCTAGTCAATTTTTAGTTTTTCTTCAACTAGATAGTATGTATTTAGTATACTATCTAGGTGAAAAAACTAAATTGACCAGACAAATGCTAGGGTTTTTATTTCGCATGTTTTCGGAACAACCCGTAATCACAAGTTTTCGACTTACGCGGTTTCACACTTTTGCCGACGATACCCGATCTTATTTTTTACTTCGTAAACACCTGCAGCCCACTGTCAGGAATTCAGAAATTTAACTTTGAAACCTATTGAATATGATTTTTTCTAGGTAGGCTGTACCGTTATGCTTGCCAGAAGATGAAAATCAGAAAAGAGAACATTTGGTAAAATTATTTTTAAAAAAGAGGACACGAAAAGCACGCCTTATTAGTGTATACTTGTTAGGTATCTAATAAAAAAAAGGGATCATCTTTGACGAATCTTAAATATATTAACCATTAACTGAAAGAAAATCTGCTGAACATATTTCTTATGTATTTTCAAAAAATAGTAAATGCGAGAACGAATTTATAAATGAAAACACTGACTCCACTTATTAAGGTCTTTTTATCAAAACGTTACAAAAAAATAATCCAATTTTAAAATAACTAATAAAAACAAAATACAATAGTAGATACATATCTAATTAAATATAGAAATTAAACATTTTACTTTTCACATACCTTGCTTGAGCCCATTACATCACGCAGCAGCTTGTTGTGTTTTTAATTTCGCCATAGATATATTTGCACGATTTATCCTTATTATTATAGGTTACTAATAATATTGCTTTAACAATATCTGTGGATGTTGAACTTCCTATTATACGTTGATGCGTTTTAATAATACGTACGATTTTTGTACAATATACTAGATCTAGTACGCGCTTGAAAAGCTGTGAGGCTTACATATATATATAGTAGGTAATGTGAATATATTAGTGTGTAAAGTTTAAAATGTGAAACATATTTTAGCGCAATCCGAAATTATTAACGAAGATGACAAAAAGTGAACAACCAAAAAAAGAGGACAAAAAAGTGTGAAAAAACAACCGAGCGGAAAAAGAGGACATGTTCCCTTTAAAATATGTTCTAGCAACCTTAAGTATGGTTGCACATGCATGCTGTGTTCGACGTATTTTGTGTTTTCATTTAAAATGACCGTTACGTTGGTCATTCTAGCCCTCGTGGTCGTTGTCCTCGAAGAGGTGTCTCATCATTAGCAAAACTGACCAGATCTTGATCTCGCCATCGTAGAAAAATCGGCATTATCTTGATAACGAGATATCACGCCAGTAGAAATATTGGCCACATCTTGATGGACGACATACCTTGTCGAAACCACTTAGATGGATAGGATGCGTCGATGCTGACAGATCTCTACTGTTATAAAAGGAAATGTTTCTCTGTCTGTGTGTCTGTATGTGTGCAGTGTCCTGACGAATCTATGACACTTACATTAATGAAACTTTACACACAGATAGTCCTAATGTTTTGTAAATTTTCCGTCCAGCCCGAATTTTATAATTTAATCTAGAAAATTTTTATATGAATCCTTTTTTTTTTGTGAAATCTGTCAACATTGATACATTTTAGCCCTCCATGTGGTTTCTATCTCATCCATTAAGATCTGATCAATTTTGTATCGAGAAATATCGTCATCAAGATATTACCGATTTGATGACGACAAAATCAGATAAATTTCTTTCTGAAGAGGAGATATCTTACCCATCAAGATCTGATTAGTTTTGTTAATGACGAGACATCCACCAGGAGGGTTAACATACCTCACTCCGATTTATTGAACCCTAAAAAAGAAAGTTATATGTACGTAATAATAACAGAAATTATAAGCCTCCAGTCGTGAGGGAGTAGCAAGAGTGGTATTAGGCAACTCGATTAGGATGATCCATTGGTGTGGAGTGTAATGCTGGTTCCGCAAATTCAGAGGCAAAAAATCTATAACAATTCCTTTATTACTTAAATAACAATTAGTACCATTAAAGGTGTGGAGGTTGTTGCGAGGACGGTGCCTCGAACGGCTCTGAGAGCACCCTATTCCAAGGGGATCATGGAAAAAATGAATAGTTCACAAAGAACTCGCCAAGGGGATAAGAATTAAAAAAAATATTATTGGATCAGGGGATCTAGCAAGAAATTTCATTGGTAGAAGTCGGTAGACGAAGAAGTAATTTGATCTTAGACAGGCGAATTAAAAGGAAAAGTGTTTGTGGGAGTTCAAAAATTCTGAGAAGACTTGAGGTCAAAAGTAAAAGGGGATGTGGAGATATATTGACCCCAATTGCACAAAAGACTGAGAGAAGAGTGGGAAAAGTTAGGGGACTGTTCCTTTTAGGTATCGTTTCACATGTGTGTGTATATATACACACACACGAAAGCGAAAGATTACGTGACATCACAACCTCTTGCGTAAGTATGAAAGATATATTCAATTTAAAAATTATTTATTTAGCGAAAATTATATTTTTAAGTATCGATCTAATGAGAAATTTTCCGCAGATTTTAAATGCATTGAAATCTTTACTCTATCTTTAACGGTCTAGGAGATAGAAAAAAAGAACTACATAAGTAAAGTTAAAACTTTGTTTTTATCGTCTGTTGGAAAATCATTCCTCCGCGCAAAATGAAAACGGAAACGGAAAAAATTAATTTATAATCTGCCATCTCTTTATGGTGTTGTCATTCCAAAAAAAAGCAATAATAATAATTAAATTTTATAAAATTCATTAAAAAATGTTCCAGATTGAATTTTAAAATTCGTTAATAAGTTTGAGCCTTTTTTCGTGTGTGTGTATATATATATACACGAAAATGGGCCCAAACTGGTTCCTGGGTGATGACTACCGCGAAATTACTCACAAATGGGCTGCAGATCTTACACTAAGAGTGCAAAGTGAAATTGCATTTTACCAAAACAAGCCTGACACGGTATTTTTCATATAAACCGACACCGGTGTCGGTTTTCCTTTTATTGTTGTATAGAAGTCTGAAATTCCGTGCTAGTTGGTCATCAATTCCTACTGCTAATAATTCAGTCTTCCTTGCCAAAATGATTGCAATTTAGAAAGCCATTAAATGGGCTATCACTTTAAAAAGTAAAAATATTTCACAATTTCATAAAAAGATCATTTTAATGAAAAGGTTAAAAAAGACATCCCTCATTACGATAAGTTGCCAAATAAGGCTGAATACATGTTCGGCAGTCCTATTACCCAGACATAATGTCTGGTAAAGTTTGGGCTATTCCCTGGATGAAGGCAGTATCGAAAGGCGAGACTTCAGAACATAGATGAAATGAAAATAAATGCGAGAAGCACACCAGGGAAGACTGTAAACCAACTTTTTGAAGTACAAGGGGGCTCCGCCCCCTGCTAGCCTACGCTCGTTATGACTATGCAGATTTACTGTGCAGATTACCATATACACAGTACAAATTATGTTACATTGTATTTTTACTGACTTTGGCAAGTTGCATAATAATCAGGCTTTTAACAGAAGATGCGCATGCTTATTCGGTTGGGTACAGAGAACATGTCGTTACCCATGCGTGTTTACGCCTTAGTGTTACAGGAGTTTTGGACAAGGACTTGCTTTTGAGTTGTACAATGTTCTTGTTTGTCCTACCAGAATGCATGTAACGAGCAACAGAAATTAGGAAAGTATCAGAGTTTCAAGTGAATGCTTTTATCTTGGATCGATTAACTCTCTAAGTGGTTTAGATGAGATATCTCGTTCATCAAGATCTGACCAATTTTGCTAATGAAGAGATATCTCTTCGTCAAGAAAGCCGATTGAATTCTGAATGAAGATATTGCCATCTTTTTATGCTGACGAAATCAAGGTATGGTTAGTTTTCTTCTAATGACGAGATATCCCGTCTATCTAGATATGGTCAGTTTATGTAAGGGGGGAGATAGCTCGTCGCGACAACCACCAGGAGGATTAAAATGAGGTTATTGCCACATTGGCGACGTTTGGCGTTTAATCTAATATTGGCTAATACCAAACAACTATCATATATATATTCGGAATTCATTATTTGGAATTTTTATTGGCAACGTGTTGAAATTGTATTCGAATAACGAGCCAACTGACGTCACGCTCAGAATACGTTCGGTAATTTTGTCGCAGAAACACTACAGCCACCTATATTTAGCTTGGCAGGAAATGCCTTTTATATAGTAAAATGTTTTGACTTCGTGTAACATTAAAAATTGTCAAGCTAAAAATTTCAAAATAGTTACTTACCACTTTTTCAGCAATGAATCCCCATAGAGGAGAAATAACAGCGTCCATAACGCCAGAGATGAGAAATATTCCACCAATGGCAGACGGGGATAAGTTAAACTGAAAAAATAGAGCATTTGTGTTTATTCCGAATTTAATTTGCATAATATATTCACAAATCATAAATGTCTGTGCAATATAAAAAGAAATATGCATCTACAAAAAGTTTCTTGGTTATGTGTTTATAGAATGCAGATCATACAAATAATAAAGTTCAGTTTTGACAAGCAGTTTACTAATAGACACAATAACATAAACAAAAAAAAATAAGTTTCTCCCAAATGGTGTCGACGATATATCAAGATAGAGACGACTTTTTTTTATGATGACGAAATCAAGATCTGGTCAGTTTTTTCTAATGATGAGATATCGTCCTTCAAGATTAGGTCAGTTTTGTTAATGACGAGATGCCTCGTCGAGACAACCACCAGGAAGTTAAACCTACTCCAACCTGTGACGTCTGGAAAAAAAGACGTTTTCGACACTCAGATCATCGTGAGCATTTCACGAGAGGGGAGCAGACGACCCCAAAAAAACAAAGAATACGTGTGACAGTCGGTGCCGATTTCTTGCACCTGACACCTGCTCTCGCACATGACTTTCTAACGGGTTCCAAGATCCAGAGGCAACTCGCACGTGTGGGAGTTGACATATTTATGGATGTTGCATGTGTCATTGGAAAAACACCCGTTTAACATTCCAGGAGAGAGGCAGTTCCACCGAAAAAAGGAAAAGGGAGACGAGGGTAGAGTGCCCTTGCGCGTGATAGTAAGGAAGAAGCTCTCGTTTAGACAGCTGTACGATTAAGTCAAACACCGGGGAACAAAAGATAAACAACTTGTCATGGTTTCTTCATGAAACATTAGTTCATCGATTGCCCAGTGTAAATACTCTGTAAATATTTTTCCAATTGTTATTGAAAACTTTTAAAGTGAAATAAATAGCTTGAAAAGGTAATAGCTTAGTCCAACTCCATTGTAATGCTGTGGTGCCCCAAAACTCCACAGCATTATACTTCTTGGTGGCAATACGGTAGGATATAGAGTTCAGAGTTAATTGAACTCCGACTCAAGAGACATTTCAATACGAAGTTGGAGAAGTTGGACTAGTGCCAAGAGGACCCGACAAAAGTTCTGAGGAACTACCTCTGAGGAGCAGGAGAAAAGCCCCATGCCTGTGCCAAAACCAAGAGGACCCGACAAAAGTTCTGAGGATCAGGAGTAAAGCCCTGTACCGGTGTCGGTGCCTGTGCAAGAAGCGCCTAAAAGCCCCGTGCCTGTGCTTCAAGTATGTAGTCCAGGATAATTGTTTGGCAAATTCAGTAACTTTATTTTTATCAGTAAACTAACGGGCTCTTAAATAGTTAAGAGTAGGGTTCATCCAGATTAATCTATCTGTCATATCATTTTCCTTAAATATGATCATAACTTGGAATTCGATTCAGCACATGTAGAACAATAAGATAGTCGATGAGGTAATGGTAATTAGTTAACGTCGCACTGGAGCAGCTCAACGAGCTATTGGCGACGGTCAGAGATCAATCTACAAGGGAAATATTCCAGCACACCATCCCGTAATTTGAAACCACCGTCAGTTGATGAGGTTAACACTCTCCAAACAAGATAGTCGGTGATTATTTGACACTGGACATTTGAATCAAAAGATGCGAAGTGAACACATACCTAAACTGGTGTCTAAATCAACATGTACGACTACATTTTCTACTGTCATGAAATTTGTTGATAATGAGGGAATATAAAAATATATTTAGATCTTCCTTCCAAATAATCAAATAATTTGTCTCCAGGAGAAAGTTAAAGGAAACAGCTACTTTAGAAATATACACTGTTGGTCATTGAAATTGCCTGCCATGAAGAAATAGTCAATAGTCAATAGTCTTGCCTTGAAATTTGCGCGATGCTTGGAATTGCATAAGTAAATAGTGTGTCAGTAACACCCCTGAAAGCTGCATAATAGGGAGAACAGAGAGCTAGTTTAAGTATTGGAATGTGTTTTCTCGCTATTCTGGTGTAATAAAAAGCTTAATTATGCCTTTTCAAACAATACGGCAGTCATACGAACACGTTTCTGAGTTTGACTGACGAAGAATTGTGACATACCACGACTATGAATCTTCCTTCTGACAAATCCGTATTGTGATGCGAATATGGATTCGGTTGTTGAAGAAGGGACGCTGACCGACGTGAACTATTGCAACCGCCTCGTCACACCACTGAACGAAAGAAGACACTTGTGCGCATGGATACTACGAACAGTGCCGCAATATCAAGAATTAGGGTATTCTACACAGCAATCTGTGTCAGCACGTTCAATTTGGCGCCGTCAGCAGCAGTGAAGAAATTTTTAAAGCGTCTATTTGTACGACTACCTTCGATTCTACACCACAAGCGATTTTGGATGTAATAGTGCGTTGGACGCCGCACATAGACAAACGAATGGCATGACATCGTCCTTTCAAGCAAATTTCTATTCTGTCTACAGCACCACGGTGGTTGGATCTAAATCTGGCGGCACAGAATCCATAGCCATACCAGACCGTCACCTGGTGTTATGGCATAAGGGGCGCTATTGGATTCTACTCTCGCATTGGATTCTAGTTCGCATTACCGGTACACACAATAGCCACCGCTACGTCTCTGAAGTATTGGTGTCGGTTATCATCCATTATATTCAGGGCTTGTCTGTGACCCTTTCTTCAACAGGAGAATGAGCGACTCCACGTGGCATGCAATGCAAAATTCCTCAATGTCCAAAACGATTCCCTTCTACCATGGCTCGACCGTTCACCAGATCTGTCGCCCAACGACTGACACACCACAGATGACCCGTGGCTATTCTAGAAGAACTTTGGCAATGTATAGAAGCAGCTTGATCTGACGTACCCCAAACACACATCCAAAGTCCCCCCCCCTCTCAATGCCGGTAAGAGTATAATCACTTACTGACGCACTATGCTTATGCATGAAATACTGATTTCTTCCCATTCCGCAAGTCGAATGGACCCGTAATTTCAATCACTTCTTCCTTTCCTCAATCATTACACCTTGCAACTCTGTCACCTTAAGTACTTTCCTATATCATGTTCTGTATGAGTATGACTTTGATATCTCTAGATTTCGATGGCCAGCAGTGTAGATATTGGATATAAATGTAATTCGTGTATTATTAAAAATTAAAGGGTCATTCATAATCTCAAAATCAATCCTTGTAGAATATTTTTAAGTTTATGTCATTTTGTCAGATTAGAAATCAATCTTTGCCTTACATACTCGAATTCAATACCTGCCGAATGTGAGGCTCCAGAGTAGCTTCGTTGAATCCCAGCATGGCAAAACAGGTGCTTATGGAGAGGATATCGATGATGAAATCAACGTTAGATATCAATTTTCGGGTGTTTATATTTTTAACCGGGACATCTTCTGTAAATAATAAGGAAAATAAGCTGTTAGTTCTTAGAAACGTAAAAAATATGCATAAAAGGGTACTAAGATTATCCACCTGAGTTAAAATATTCATCACAGATAAATAAGTCTTACAGTTTCAGAATTAATTCCCTTTTTTTTTTCTTTTTATCCTCTTGGATTTGTTTCACTGTCCTCGACACTTGGTCCCCAACACATCATTAAAGCAATTTAATCTTTCCCACTTAGTTAATCCTCCAAGCGGTTTCAACGAGGTATCTTGTCCATCAAGGTCTGTCCAATTTTGGCAATGACGAAATACCTCGTTATCAAGTTACTATCGACTTTTTGATGATCCAAGATCAAATCTGGTCGTTTTTATTCTAATGACGAGATATCTCTTTCAAAAAGATTTGGTTAGTCTCGCTAATGACGAAATACCTCATCGAGACAAACACCAGAAGGGTTTTAACCATGACTTCGAATGGCCACGCTCATTCGAGTTGGTTTTTTCGCCTGCGCATTCCATCACAATACTTGACCCTCCTGGTGGGTGTCTCGACAACGTACTTCATCATCAGCAAAACTGACCAGATCTTGATGGACGAGATATGTCATCGTTAGAAAACTGGCCAGATTTGACCTCGTCGTCATCAATAAATCGGCAATATCTTGACGACGGGATGTGTCGTCATAAGCAAAATTGGTGAGATTTTGGATAGACGAGATATCTCTTTGAGATGTTAAGATACATGTGCGACTTAATACAAATTTCGCTTGTTCTGCGAACAATTTTTTAAATAAGTTCTATAATCCACTAATCTACCTCTAAATACTTAACCTCTAGAGGATTAATTTTTAACTATTCAAGAACTCAGAGCCTTCCAAATCCTTCACATAAAACACTTACAACATCCACCCTCTAATATGTCACACTATGCCCACTTTGGTATTCAAAAAGTCGCTGTTTTTCCTGGATCTGCCTCAACTATGAACTTGTGATCTTACAACACTCACATTAGCCTCTATGGATAATTCGATCGAAATCTTATACCACTCCTGCCACTTCCAGGGATCTTATTTGTGTTAACCCTCCAAGTGGTTTAGACGAGATACCTCGTCCATCAAGACCTGACCAATTTTGCTAATGACGAGATTTCTCGTTATAAATATTTTGCAATTTTCAGTCAGTTTTTTCTAATCGCTGAGATATTTCGTCCGTCACGATCTGATGAGTTTTGCTAATGACGAGATACCTCATTGAGACAACTACCAGGAGGGTAAAGGCTCCTTTACACTTGCACGTCCACCCGAATATACCACCCGTATCCGGATCAGTCGAACCAATGAGCAACGGGAACAGGAATGCTCTACTTCATTGGTTCGACGGATCCGAATAAGGAGAGCGGTTTCAGATTGATGTGCAAGTGCCTTTAATATGACATATAATAAAGCCTTTATACAGTCATGGTCCTCACATAAGAGAGTCTCTCGGGTACTATGGTAGCAGAAATCGAAGAGGTAATTTTTTTTTCAACATCGTAAAATCCAAGCAATATATTCGTAATGTTGCAAAAAAGTGGCGAATATCAAAATTGTAATGAAAAACTATCGTGAGGAGAATAATAACAATAACATGTAGCTTATTATAAGTCCTATAAATCGATTTCCAAAAATATATGAAGATTTCTATTCATAATCTCTTTGATTGCTAATTTTATAATAAATATATAATATACTAAAAATACTCTTAAAAAGGGTTCTTAATTCATAAATTTCAACGTGTAGGAAGATTAATTCGGAATATATGAATAATGTCTGGGAAGATAATTGCAGCATTTGGTGTTCACAAGTTTTGATGCTCATAATCCAAAAGCGGCTTGATCAAATGATTTAAAACTTGTTTTTCAAGATTAAATTTTGATATGGATTCGGGGGAATTTGGACATCTAAAATTGAGTGATTTGGGGAAATTATTATGTTTGCGCAATTTAATATGACAACCCCTTAAGCAAATTTTATGCATATGAATTAAAGGAATCCGGGCAACTTAGAGATAAAATATGTCCACATCTAAAAAATTGAAAACAAATATTCAAGAGGATCAAAAAAGAATTTGACTGTTTGAATGAGTGGTTTTTTAATCGAGTTTAAGATGGGGACATGAATCGTGGATATAAACCATTATAATTTTAGAATTTTTTAATATATGGGAGAGTAGTGTACTTAAGTCATATCTAGGGACAGTCGTTGTAAAAAAAAAAGAAGAAAGAATTTCGTTTGAACACGTTGGGGGTAACAGCGGGCTATGATGCCGTCAGACACTCATGTCGTTTGAAGGTGGTGACTTCAACAGGTAAGTCGTATTTTGCATTTTTCTATTTTTGCCTACCTAAAGTAAGATTTTGAAACAGTTTTCTCGATTTTTTACATCATTATTCAGAGTACTTTATAGACACACGGTTTAGCAACCAATTCTACTGCTTTTCAAGCTTTAATTCATATTTCTTTGAATCGTTCACCCAACTCCGACCCTGCCATATTGGCGATCGAATTCAAAATGACCAACTGTTGTACCAAGGGACACTTTTGCCTGTCATACCTAGGGACAAAATACGCTGCTGTCACTAGGTACAACAGCGAATCGTCAATGATCTGTTTCCAAGCTACTTTAAAATTTTCATAATGTAGTATAATTCATAGGTAAAATGATTCAGTATGTGTGTGCTTATATAAACTAAAACTTACTGTTAATATTTAGAAATTTTTCTGCAACATGTTCACCCTAACATCTCACAGAATGGTAAAAGCACTCCTCACGCTTTTTTTGTAAGTTCAAATTCTTGCGATTTTCGTCCCAGATAGATCTGTTAAACATTTTGTGGCAATAATAACTTCTAAGGCTGACTAAACTTCATATAACATCCGCTACTTACAGAAGATTTCGCCAGGAGATGGTAAGCCTAAATTTATTGACGACAGTAGTGTTAAGTACGAGATTAACGATATCGACATAGTTTGTGCAAGTTACGCCATGTGTCTGAACAGACTTATTTGTTTAACTCTTTATGCTCTAAGGCTGCCCGCGCACTGGTGATTTTTGTAGAGAAACTGTTTAGTATATATAACGGAAATTAAACATATTGTTTTCGATGTAGACTCGCGCATTGGTAAGCGCAGTGTCGGTCTTAAACCCTAGTTGTACCTAGAGCCTACTCTTATTTAATTGTTACTATTTTTTTAAATAGTATGCAAAGCTCTTTTGAAAAGCATGGTTATTTTTTTGAACTCATTCATTTTATTTAAAAAATACGAATGTCCCCATCACCGGTTTTTTCTTTCCTCTTTCGAAACGTATTTTCATACTGTTGCTCTCAGATTAGCATAGTCAGAAGTTCAGAACAGTATGTTAATGATATGAAACAAGTGAATGCTTTAAACACAGAAAAAGAAAAGTAATACTCTGCCAGTGTATATCGACGAAAATAAAATTGAAAATCAGTTACATTTTACTATTTCTAACTAGTTACTCCACCACGTCTGACTTTTGCGTTCACAAATGATTCAATGACATTATTCAAGTTAAGGCCATACCATACATCTTGTTAATAGCAAGAAGCAACGGATGTGAGACGAGCTTCTCCCATTGTTCACCGTAAATATGTTTTTAGCCTCCGAAGTGCACTTTGTACACCTATCGGTAACGTTAAGAATAACCGAAAAAGCATGTCGAGTTCACTGAAGGAATCTACAATGGAATTGTCAATAAGAAATTATTAATAACTTAAGACTGAAATATCTCTCCACGCACTCTTCATTCACTTTATCTCGATCACTAAATACAAAGTTTTGAATGATATCAACTGTGTTACAAGTTCAGAAGTGAAATATTCAGGAAACGTTTTCGAGGTTATCACCATGAATATGAATATTCTAATTCGATAACTGTTTTAGATGCAATAACGTAAATGTCTCAAATAGTTGTAGAGCCTATTAATCTTTCTTTAACTTCGGATATCATTCGATCATGGCAATTGTAGAACACTTCATACATATAACGGCACACTGCATCAGCAGGTCCTTTATCACTGCAGAGCTCACCGTCTAACTTTTTTGTGTTACGAACACGTACAACCTTAAAATCAGTTTAATTATATAAATTCACAATTGCCCACTCTTTACTATAACTTTTTAAAATTTTAATAAACTCCTCTGTTTTTAGAATTTTTTAATTTCGCGCAACTTTCTAAAAACTTTTAACAAGAAAGATATCAATAGTTCTTAAGGATGTAAAACTCGGGAATACACATCTACTATAGATAACACTTCGTGCTATCAAATGAGAGTTATAAAAAATGTACAATCCAGTTTTTCCTGCAGATTAACTGCATCACTAAATTCAGCACAGTATGCTCTCGGTGAATTAACTCAGCCAAGCAGTCAATAATATATAATACCAAAATTTATTAAAATGTACAGCTCACAATCGAGCCACCGATCTGGTTTTTTATAGATACGTTAAAGCTGGACTTTTTCTAAGTTTTTCTGCGACTGTTTGTGGCATCAATATTCGCAGGTTCATGATCATCATCTGACTCGCAGTCGAGCACAAACTCGCCGGATTTAGTCTCTACCTTGATTGCACATCTTTCTGAAAAATGCCAGAAGCATTTGTATTAACAGGACTAGATTTTTCAGCCATTTAGTGCATTAAATCTTAACGGCGATCGGATGCACTGAAAAATGTGTACACCCTGAACATGATCATAAAAATTCACAATTTCACTTTGTGTATACAGTTTCCCGCGTTCTGTTGTTGCTTTACGGTTTCCAATGGCATGCCTCAACACCAGGTTTAATTGGTGAGATGCGCCACCTGATGCTCCATTCCTTACATTGGCATCATCGTATGCTTGTCCACGTAAAAACTTTTTATTAAATTGACACTCTTCATGGTGGAGTGGTAGCAAACGGGACAGTGGACGATTTCTCTCCAAAGTGGCAACCTTCAATTTATTCTGTTGTTAAGGCAACCCTATTTAGAAGTTTAGAACTGAAGACTATTGACGCCACCATCTTAGTTTGGCGACAAAAAAGACGCCTTGGCGCTACTGTCCCGTTTGCTACCACTCCACCCTCTTCATAAAGTACTTTCATAAGCATAGAAGCTATACCGTCAGCACTAAGTTCATGCACTTGGTAAAATCCCAGAAAATGTTCTCTAATGTCAACACTTTTGGACTCTTGATTTACAACAAAGCGGATTAAAACGGACAGTTGATCTATATGACTGATATCAGTGGTAGTATCAGCAATCACTGTAAAAAACTTTGATTCCTTACATAAACGTATTATTTCTGATTTTACTGTGGTAAAAAGAGACATTATTTGTTCTTCCCTGATTCTATCACTAAGGTATTTTATTCTGCTCCCACTTAATAAATGCTCGCGTGTTGAAATAAACCTTAGCAGCTTTAGGTAAACGCCGGAATTTGAAGTTTTAATTTTACTTCCCTGTTCTCGAAATGGTAAACCCAGAGAACCCATGACCATAGTTAGACCAAATTGAACAATTAGCATCTCCTTCTAGCGATTTGCCTCTTCTTGCAATTACTTTTGTAAATCGTTATCTACCGATTTTTCTTTCTGAAAAGTATACCATGCGACCACAGCAAGTTTATGGTTGTTACTGTTAAAATGTTTTGAAATACTGTGTTCTAAATGATAAAAATCTGTGAGTGATGATGGCCAGTTTTGAAGTTGTTAAAAAACAAGTTTTTACCTGTTGTAAAAGCACAAATTGTTTTAACAGCTGAGTTTTTACGATAAGTATACAAAATGCATTAACTTCCAAGCCGGGTGACGTTCTATTGAATAATTCCTGCTAAATGTGTTTCAGGATGAAAACTAAGGCGCTTTATACTGGTTCTCTGGCCTCTTGCTGTCGCAATAATATCAGTTGGATAGTTTCAAGTTAAAGTTTGTCCAACATAATGATATAATTGTGCGCGCGTGGAGGGGGCGGTGAACAAAGTGACTGTGATAAACCCTGAGGCTTTCTTTTTATCAATGCTTTTCAAGTTCTCATATGACAAACGATTATGCGCCTACACCTTATATCTCTTATATCACTCCTGGGCCTGGGGCCTCAAAACAGGAAGGCCTCGGCGTCCAATGTCTCACTGGACGCCCGCTAAGACCGCCGCTGACCGAGGGACAATCAGGTTAACGAGACTTTCATAAAAATAGTTAGTGTATAGGTAACATATTTAATGATTGCATCAAGTCTCTAAGTCTAGACTTCTTGTCTATCCTCTTTGATATATATCTACAATCGTTTATTCAGCTGAAAGTTAACAAAATTAACATAATATTACAAGTTTTATGGTTCACATCCACGTCGTGTTAAAATCAAGTTCCCTAAATTGGTTGAACCGATTCCAACAAAAAAGTATCCCGACAAATTTTTTAATTATTTCTGGATGAGTAAACAGAACTTTGATAGTCTGTAGATACAACTAGGACTACATATTTAATATCATAAAACATCAATACGATTGGCTATACCAGGAGAAGTTATAATAATTTCAATAACATAGGGAAATATACTTTTTCCAAATAAAGATTTAATTTTTCCCCAAATAAATGAATTTCTGAAAAGATTTCTGAAAGACACAAGATTTGAAAAAAAAAATAGGCATAATAATATTTCGTTAAACTATGTATTCGATGTTAAACTATGTAAAGCGAAAGTGATGTATAAAAAATATATTTATAATATGTATATAAATATTTCTATTTGTTCTCCTGTTCAGCACTTTAAAATTACTCCAGTTTGTCTACAACGTACTCACAAACTTCCAACCGCAATTTCTTTCGAAATGTTTATCGGAATATTTCTTCATCTTACAATCAAATAACTGCGATATTTCTTCAATTTCACTAATAATATATTCATTGTCCATCCACATGATGTTTATTGTTTATAATAAGAAAAGGGAGAAAGGTAAACGATACGATATTTTTACTCATTGCAAGCAGAGTCTACTGAATAATCCCCCGAGCGCGCGAACATGTACGTTCTATTCCTACGGATGCGATACTAAAACAATTTCGTCACCCTCGAAATGGAACGGGTTGTATTTATTTAGTTGCCTCAACTAAATAATCCCCAATGCGCGAGTCTATATTGAAATCAATGTTTCATTTTCGTTTCTAAACACTGGCGCAACAAAAATCACCAGTGCGCGGGCAGCCTTACGAGTAGTAAAAGACACTTATTAGTATAGGAACTATTTCATCACCAAACAAAAATGTTGCCAGTGTGCGGGAGTCGTAATGAATCGAAAGAGGAACATAATTTAATTCGAAAAAAATATTAAGCACACTTCATATGCTATGAAAAATGATATATCCCTTTTTTATTCTCTCCCCGAATGGTCAAGGACATGACATCTACGTGACATATTCTCTGCTTGATGAATTTACTTCCAGATTTGTTAAATTGAAACTAAGATTGTTTATACTGCCAAGTTCTGGCTTTTTCGGAACGCAAGGGGTAATGGCGTCTGATGCTCTCCAGAGCATTGAAATCGGGAAGACATTCAAACGCATTCATCTGGCGAAAATATTGACATAAGATATCGGATTTCAGGAGCGCTTCCCATTTTACGCCGTTACTTCCTCCATCTGTTTGAAAACAGAATTTTTATATAATTTTATCTGTGTTCTATTTCCTAACGTGAATGATTTCATACTACCAACTGAGTTTTATTACCGATAAAATATTTTGTAAGAACTGTTTTTTCTACAACGAGAACTACGCCGAAGTCTGGATAGTGACGGTGCTATTGTGTGTGTGAAACAGGGCGCATTCATTTTGAGTAGGGGTGACTCGAGGATAATGTAATTTTGTTTTGTTTTTCCCAAATGTTGTCGGGGCGAAAAGGTAGTTCACAGGTTTGGATATTTTCGGCGACAAATATTTTTTCTAATTGGTCATCAAGCGATCCAATGTGACAAACTTGAATACATTTATTCGAGCATTCCCTAGGAAAAATAGGATAAGCTCAGTTGCTGTGGGAACAGACAGGGGTAGGCTTTGTGTCTGGAGCATTTGTCGTGGAAGATAGATTGAATATTCTTTAATTGTAGACTATTTCACAGAACAAAATATATATATATAGCCTTTATCTTCATCCCTAAATTTTCTGAACGGAAGATGTGGTTGGAATGAAACAACCAAATCGTTTTTGCGAAGCAAGATAATTTTTTAATAAAGTCAAACTAATGCTTGATGCAATAAAAAATTCTATAACTTGATAGATTATTGAACATTGAGAATTTCATCACTTTATTAACATTTATCCTTTTCATGAAAAGTTGTTCACGATTTTCGTGCTATGTTCAGCAAACTTTGTCTATTACAATTTCTTAAGACATTTTTGGCCAAATGACTTCACGTACGGAATCCACACAGTAAACACGTTCAGACAGAAAAACACTACCGCCCACCTACATTTAGCTTGACAGAAAAAGCCTCTCCCACATGAAATAAATCCTTTGTCTCTCGAGTATGAGTTAAAAATAATACGTAATGGGAGGAATTTCAGTGTAAAACAAACCACGGTATACCAAAATTTTAAATCTATTGTCCGATTACTCTCGCATGATAGCTATTGGGGTTACCTTAAAATCTGGTTCAGCGCCATTTTGGAGTTTAATTGATGTTATCTAATCAACTATCATATATAAATTTGGAATTCCTATTGGAGACGCGTTAAAATCGTATTCTAAAAGTAGGGCAAGTACATCACGTTCGGAAAACGTATAGAAGAAGCATGGTTCCACTACAGAACACTACTGAAACCAACATTTAGCTTGATGAGAAAAGGCTCGTATCAGTCATCGTTTGGTGTTCGACTTATAAACATTGTTTTAGTATCATGTATGGGATTATAGTAGACTTACTTCTACGTGATGCTCTTGTGTGCAATGTTTTACACGCAAAATGGTCTACGCTTTTGATTGGCTTCTTACACGAAGAAATAGACATCCGTCACTTTTGCAAATTCTGAATGCGATCACTAGTCTGGATCTCTGCGGTTGATACTATCCATGGGACAGAGCTAACTATCTCTTTCTTGTCTTATTCATTTTCTTATCAATTTTATGCATTGATTGTTCGTACCTTTGTTATTAACCTTTGTATAGTACATTTTGTTTTTCTGCATGTCATTGGAAATAAAAAAAGTTTCACATATTTCTTGTCTTCTTTATTCGGTGAAAATGCTCCCTATTTCGTCCCTTTTCGGTGTTGCAGATAATCACCCGCTCCCCTCTGACCTTCGGCGCCTCGTGGCTCACGCCGTCTTTTGTTCGCTCTCTGTGACAGTTCGCCCTCATTGCTAGTATTTTGTCTACAACACAAAGGGGTGAGAAGAAAGCTCACTCCTTTGTGTCGTCGACAAAACGCTTACACTGGAGTGGATCGAAAAGGGGTTACAAAAGGTTGTCGTAAAACGTCTTCGAAAAAAAAGGGGGAAAAAAATATTTGCAACTCCGGTGTATGAATCGAAACCACAACCTCTAACAGAGTATGCTCATATTTGGACTCTGTATATTTAAAGTAAGTCACCAAGGTCCCACAAACAGTTTTATACCTACATTTCTATAAATATTTAAGTGTTTTAACTCTACTATTATAAAAAGAAGGGCTTGTCTATTTTCTGTACTCGGTGTCCTGACGAATCTATATAGCACTCCGTGACGAAATTTGGGGTGAAAATGCTCCCTATTTCGTCCCTTTTCGGTGTTGCAGATAATCACCTGCTCCCCTCTGACCTTCGGCGCCTCGTGGCTCACGCCGTCTTTTGTTCGCTCTCTGTGACATTTTGCCCTCATTGCTAGTATTTTGTCTACAACACAAAGGGGTGAGAAGAATGCTCACTCCTTTGTGTCTTCGACAAAGCCCTTACACTGGAGTGGATCGAAAAGGGGTTACAAAAGGTGGTCGTAAAACGTCTTCGCAACAAAAAGAGAGAGAAAAATATTTGCAACTCCGGTGTATGAATCGAAACCACAACCTCTAACAGAGTATGCTCATATTTGGACTCTGTATATTTAAAGCAAGTCACCAAGGTCCCACAAACAGTGTTATACCTACATTTCTATAAATATTAAAGTGTTTTAACTCTACTATTATAAAAGAAAGGGCTTGTCTATTTTCTGTACTCGGTGTCCTGACGAATCTATGGCACTTACAATAATGAAATTTGGCACAAAGGTAGTCCGAACTTTTTGCATTTCTTCTATCTCGCCCAAATATTAAAAAATAATCCAGAACATTTTTTTTTCAATCTTTTTTTTTTTATGAAATCTGTCAACATCGATCCATTTTAGCCCTCTATGTGGTTTCGATCTCATCCATCAAGATCTGACCAGTTTCGCGACGAGAAATATCGTCCAGTTTTGTTAATGACGAGATACCTCGTCGAGACAACCACCAGGAGGGTTAACAGACCTCACTCCGATTAATTGAACTCCATAAAAGAAAGTTGTATATACGTCATAATAACAGAAATTATAAGCCTGCAGTCGTGAGGGAGTTGCAAGAGTGGTATTAGGTAACTCGATGAGGATGATCCATTGGTGTGGAGTGTAATGCCCGTAGTGTTGGTTTGCGAAGCAAACCAAATGGGAAATCGTAGCAATCACCGGGGGCAAGGGAGCAGTGGTCACACTTGACCACAAAAAAAAAGAACTGTTAAGGGCAACGCCGTGCTGTCCACGCAGTGGCTAGTATTTAATAAACTGTAATTAATACCCAGGATTCATTGTAATGGTTTACTTGTATTGGTAAATAGTAACATATTCGCAATGGTGTCAATGAGTAGAAGGGTACCTATAACTATGAACGAATGACTGAACTAACACACCAATCTACTTTATTTCTGGAATCCATTGTAGTTGAACCTGTGTTTGTAAATAGGAACACATTCACAGAGGTGCCAGTAAATACGATAACAACAACCAAGAACTGAAGACCGAAACCTTCAATCAATCTACTTTTATGTCTAGGATCCATTGTATCTTCCTTGTATTGGTAAATAGGAACATATTCATAATGGTGCCAGTAAGTAGAAGGGCACTTACAACTATGAACTGAAGACTGAAACCTCCAATCTGCTTTTATATCTAGGATCCATTCGATCTTACCTGTATTAGTAAATAGGAACATATTCACAACGGTACCAGTAAGTAGAAGGGCACCAACAACTAAGAATGGAAGACTGAAACCTCCAACCTACAAAAAAAAGTTTCTTGTAATTTATTTCGAAAAAAGATACATTTCTTTTCATAACAATGAATACATCTTGCAAGAACAATATAACGAGATAAATGTCTTAGAAAATAAGATTTTATTTATTACTCCAAAGAGAAAAGCAGACTCACGAAATGTCCTTTGTCTATCATAATAAAATTGTAGACATAAGAATTTGATGTTTCTTTACATTTCGTTCCATACTTTGTTATATAAAAGGACATGCTGTTTTTACCTACTGTTTATCTTACATTTATCGCTTAGTCAATTGTTGCACAATTTTATGGAAAATAGAGATTATAAATATCCAACTTCTCTAAGAGAAAATTAAAACTAAGGGCAAAAAAAGGAAAATGTTCGTATATTTGATATTTAGTTTTATATAACAAGCAAAGGGATGTATAAATTTTATAAAAAGTATATAAGGGAGCGCACTGTGGGGTAATGCATAAAGAGCAAACTTCGACTAATGTTTATTTATTTTATGCAACAAGTTTTTATATTGCATTTATATCGTCAGCTTATACATAAGTATATAGAAACTCGTATATAAGCCAAACAAACTTTACTGTTGAGCTGTATAAAAACTTAGTTTTTACGCCAAAAATAATAAAATGATAATCATTTTGATAGTGTGATAGATATTCTAAACAGATTACAATGTGAATATATTTCGTTATCGTAATGAAAATAACCATTTTGTGACTCCAAAAAATGTCAGTTTATGAATATCTGCTCTAAGCAGATTATATATTATTAAGTCTTATAATCAGAAAATAGCAAAAATAAATCTTTTATGAGGTATAAAGCAGAGCAATATCAAGACTGCCATAGCCAAAACACCTGTGAAATAGTAGCATTTTTTAGTAGCATAAATTCTTAAAAATAGTACCAAAAATGTCTCTTCTTAAATCCTAAATTACTTCTTAAATAACTTTTCGTTGCCTTTCGGAGAATTTTCAAGAAAGTCGCCAATATTTTCAAAAAGCCGCCCCTAAAGTCGCCCCATTTTGTTTTAAAAGATATCTCTTGTCGCCAAAGTTGAAAAAAAGTTGCTAAAAGTCACCTTCATGTCGCCTGTGGCAGCCCTGCATCACGGAGTTGAAATAATATAATACGAAGCGATTATTCAATTCTGTTTCCATTTCCGATTTGATATTATTAAATTTTCAGAAAAATGTTAAAATAACAACAGCTAAGCTTTTTTAACATTTGGACAGTTTAAAGTTATAGGGATGAAAGTCACTTTTGCAACAAAAAAAAAGACTTAGACCTAGAAACCAGATCTAGATACATCAATCTGTTAACAGAAAACGTGAGTAAGTCAGATCTTCATTCAACTGCCAACAAATAGCAGTTTTAAGTTCTCGTGATAAAGGAAACCTCTGTTTTTGTTTATCATCAAAGTGGTGTAAGTCTGTGTTTGTAAACGCTTCCAGAGTGCCAACTGACTCAGCACTTTTGCGTAGGATTTCAGTACAAAACAATGGATTCTAAAGAAAGCATTCAAGATCTATAAGACGGATCTGATGGTCGAGGACACCATGTCCCAAAACACCAGAAACCGGACGTAGTAATGAAAGAGGTGCGTGACCATATTAGTCAGTTCTATGACATCAGTCGTACTATACGAGAACTGAGAATCCCAACAGAAAATTTCTACCACCTGAAATGAATGTACGTGGAATATACGACTTGTATAAAGAAAAGTGCAGGGGAAAATATTGATTCAGTTTCTGAAGCTGTCTATCGCTGAACCTTTAATAATGAGTTCAACTTGCATTTCCATAGTCCAATGAAAGATACATGTAGAAAATGTGATGCCTATGACATAAAAATAAAAGCATCTGAAAATTAGGAGATACTTCTACAACTTAACATAGAAAAAGAGCTCCATCTTAAAAAACAGAAAAAGCGCAACAAGTGAGAAAGGACGAAGAAAGTGAAGGAGCGTGAAGATGATTCTGTCTATGCTGTGACGTTTAACCTAGAAAAAACTCTCCCTTTTCTAGTATTGACTACATTTGTTGCATACTACAAGCGGAACATGTACACTTAGAATTAGGGATGCCATGAACTCGGAACAGGTGCTGGGTTTATGTATTGCTAGGATGAGACCATTGCTTCTCGCGGGTCAAAAGAGGTTGGTTCCTTCACTATCAAACATCTTAACTCAAGAACTTCATCACCAAACATGTACATTATCATGTACAGTGATGTGTGTACAGTGATGTGTGTACAGGTCAAAATCGTAACCTGAAGTCACTGTTGTACTTCATGAAGTTCATACAGTAAGGGTATGGTAAGTAGTCACTTTTACCTTCCAAACGACACAGAATTTGGATCGATTGAATTATACGCAAAGAATAGACTGCTTTATATTCCTGTTTAGTACAGTATTATTCTGAAATGCAGGAGAAAAAATAGATTCATGTCGAACAAAATGAGATGTGACGACTTCAAATCTGTTGCTAACTTTCAACACTCTGTATCACACGCAGAAAGAAAAACCAAAACAATAGCGCTGTTAACTAGAGGAAGATCTAATGGATTAGGATTTTGAAAGGTCGTCCTTACACTCTTCTGTATAAAGAAACACTGAATGATGACATTCCATTTTCTGTGCTTAATCTACGACAAGCAAGGGCTGGCAGACCATCATCTTTAGCGAACATTCGTCAAGATGCGCTTTATAATCGCGGAAAACTGGTTACAGCAAAGAAGGACAGGATGAACCTTCTGAAACACATTCCACCAGTGAAACATGATTTTTCCCTTCTCTTCGAACTACAATTGAATGTGAGGAGTCGCCACCTGACGATCTTGGTCCACAGGAAATTGTGGATTCAGAGCCAGATGAAAATAGTAAATGAATATTTATTCAGTCTTTGATTTTTGTCCATTTCTAATTAAAATTATTTATTTTTAATACGAATAAAATATTTTTTGAGGTTCTCAAGTTCACTTTATATTTATCTTGCTGACAAATACACTGTTTTAAGTCATACACAGTAGTGTAAGTCATTGGCTTTGTAAAATGCACAGTGGTGCAAGTCATTTTCGTCAGCAGTAAAATTATAACCATAGTATAAATTCAATTCAATTAAATCCTCCATGTTAAATTTGGATCCAGGTAACACCCCTATAATGATAACATTGCAACATTTTTTTTTCCCGAATTTTTTTCCTGAAAGAAGTGATTTACACCGCTGTTAACTTTAACGCGTCCATTTCCAAATATTAAATTAACTAATGCCAAATAAATTAGGCTTTGTAATTCTTGTTAGCTTCTGAAAAGTTTTTGAGCAGAAAGTATTTTTGGCGACATATAGTGGGTAGAGTAAGAGAGCATACTCATTAACTAACATTTTTTTGTAGGCATTAAATGTTTATTTTCATGACAATGAGAAATATATTACAATCAGAAAAATACTACTAATATCACTACCGAAATGCAAAAAGTTTTAATTTTTTAACTAAATACTAAGCTTATACCAGTGACTTTCAACCTGTTACACCTTAATTTTTTATCAATTACCCTCCTAAGTGGCTTTCTAAAAATCATTAATAAAAAAACTCATTAAAAATTATATCTATTTTGATTGACTGTTAAAGATAAATTTTAAGCCATCTGGTGGTTGTAGCGATGAGGTATTGTATCATGAGCAAAACTGACAAAATTGTAATGAACGAGGTATCTTGTTAAAAATAAGATAACTGACAAGACCTTGATCTCGTCATCATGAAAAATCAACAATATTTTGATGACGAACTATCTCGTCATTAGAAAAATGGATAAGTTCTCGATGAACGAGATATCTCGTCGAAATCACTTGGAATGTTAATTACCCACTCTTTTTTGCTCCGAAGGGAATTTCTAAAAAATCTTTTCGAAACAATTTATACTCCGAAATAAAAAAATATTTTAAACTAAATTTATTTGTGAACGACACACACACGCTTGTCAAAAGTTCAAAACTAAACCTTCGAAATTAAATAAATTTTACACAATTTAAATCGTTCCGCCATCAGTAAGACACACCAATACTATTTTTGAGACACCTGCTGAAAATAATTGGTCTAAACACACAGCTGTACAATAAAATTACCTTTTTATTGTCAGTTGAAAGCTTCTCCTCTAAGCCGATGATATATGCTTTGACTTAAGTAAGTCCATTATAGCAAAAGTAGCGTATGATTTTTATTTGTTGTTGCTAAAGTTTCGGAAAGACGAATATAAAATGAATAACACCTGTCGCGTGAATATTGAAAATCAATGCATTATTTCTTTATTGCCATTAGATAAAGATAATATTTTCCCAGCTTTGGGTAGTTGCTAAGAAACGTATTTTTCGAACTGTGACACACAAAAGGTGAAAATGTCTGAAAGTAACTAACCACTGACTGTATTATTCTAATTGCTGTGTGGCACCAAAAAGAACAACCGAAAATAGTCTTAAAAACCTTTTATTGAGCTTCATTTCCCATTGGCTAGTAGTGACAAGAATATTTTTTGATAAATTATGCTATTCCACAATATATATATATATATATTTGATTACTAAATTATCCAATTCCACAAGATTTGATTACTATAAATGATCCTATTCCACAATATTTGATTACTAAATTATCCTATTCCACAATATTTGATTACTAAATTATCCTATTCCACAATATTTGATTGCTAAATTATCCTATCCCACAATATTTGATTACTAAATTATCCTATTCCACAATATTTGATTACTAAATTATCCTATTCCACAATATTTGATTATTAAATAATCCTATACCACTTGTTGTATGGCACACAAACACCACAAAAATTATATTCTTAAAAAAACACTATAACTGAACACCCCTTGTTTTTAACACACACATACATTGGCTATATATATATATATATATATATATATATATATTTTTTTTTTTTTCCTAAAACAAGAGAAAATTCAACTGATAAAAACCAAAAGGAATTTATTGAAAACGAAAGTGTTGGTGGATCAGGGCGTCATCAGGGAGGAGCCTGACCCAAACAACACAAAATGGTGTTTTCTACGAAAATGAGCCGCAAGATGCTAAGAAATTGCTCATATACTCCCCCAAACACCATTAAATCGAATATACAAAACAAAAGATTGAAATAAGAAAATTTAAATCAAACCAGCAGCAGCAGTCGGGAGACCAGCTATATATATATATATATATATATATATATATATATACAGGATGTTTCAGTGAACCGTTTCAGAACTTCTAAGAGGGGTAGGGTACATCCTGTCAATTCGAAATCATATAGCAATGTGGGGTCGGAAATGCTTTCCTGAAGCGGTGTTGTACACAAAAGCACCGTAAAGAAAAGAGACCGTAAGTGAGAAATCGTTTTTAATAATACATGAAAAGAAGCAAAAGGTTCATGGATTAAAGTAAGTGTTCGAAGTTTCTTCCACGGGCTACAATGCACACCTCATATCTCCGACGCATGGACATCCGAACATTCTGGAATACTCCAGGCATATCTCGAATTTCTCCGGCAGCTACTGTAATTCTTGCAACCAGCTCCTCAACATTGTCAACAGGGGTGTCATAAACTAGCGATTTCAGATGACCCCAGAAATAAAAATCAAGACATGTCGGGTGACCGAGCAGGCCAACGCACAGGACCACCACGTCCGATCCACTGCTGACCAAATGTGACATCCAGGTAGTTACGAACATCTCCGCTATAATGGGCAGGGGCTCCATCGTGTTGGAACCACATTGTCTGTTGCGTCGATGCAGAAATCTGTTCATCTCTCAAAAGTTGTGGCAATACTTGCTGCAGAAAGAGCAAGTAGTTAGGTCCGGTTAGACGAGACGGTAACAGGTAAGGTCCGATGAGGTGATCTCCCATAATACCGGCCCATACATTGACCGAAAATCGAATCTTTGCTGCACGACGTCGTATTGCATGCGGGTTCTCGACCGCCCAGATATGGTCGTTATGCGGTGTTGAAAATTCCTTCCCTTGTGAAGGATGCAACATCGGGAAAACAACACTTCAGCAGGAAAAAGGGGATTTGTAGCACATTTTCCAAGGTACCACTGTGCGAAAGCAATACGAGGTGCATAATCCTCCGGTTGCTGTGTCTGGACACGCTGCATGTGAAACGGATGCATGTCTTCTTGTCGGAGAATCCTCCAGACGCTGCAATGGGAAACCCCGACTGCGTTTGCTACACTTCGTGTACTCGTTCTTGGATTCCCCTGTACATGCTGCAGCACATTGTGTTTGACGTCTGCAGTCCGTGCTGTTCTTACCCTGTCCCTGTCAGCTCTTTCTAATGAACCTGTCTCAGCTAACCTCTAATGCAGTCTTGCAAAGAAATTATGACTGGGGATACGCCTCGTCGGATATCGTTCCGCGTACAAACGCTGTGCGGCTGGCCCACTACAATTTGCAGCCCCGTACACCAAATGCATATCGGCTAACTCTGCGATCGTGTAATCATCCATCCTACTAACTTGGCGTTCTTGTGCGAAATGAAGATTCCCTACACGAAAGCTCGGGATTTTCGCACAACGCCATCTACCGCGTCAGGAAAGCATTTCTGACTGCCCATTGGTATATGATTTTGGTACGTCAGGATGTACCCTACCCCTCTTAGAAGTTCTGAAACGGTTCACTGAAACACCCTGTGTATATATATATATATATATATATATATATATATATATATATATATATATATATATATATATATATATATATATATATATACATATACATATATATATGTATATATATATATATATATATATATGTATATATAAAAAAAAACTATTTTTCAATTATTGCAGAAGCTTTCTTTGGTAGGGAATAAAACGGATATAATTTTTAGTTACTTATAAATGTGTTTTAAATTAAAATTCACGTACTTAGTTAAATCCTCGTGAAGAACGTAATACTTATTACAAGTGTTAACCCTTCTTTGCATAATGGTGGAAATTTCCATCATAACATTGAATGCCTAAAAAGTATATAAAAGAACAAGTTCACTTTAAGTTGATCGTGTGTGGATACCTTTTTAATGTCCATTGCATAAAAAAAAACATAGCTGTCAAAAATAAGCAAGTGTCACTATCAGTGAAACGAGCTTCAAGTTGTCATTCCGCTGTTTGTTGTAGTTGCAATAAACGTATGATTTCGTTTTTAATTTTGTTTTATTATATTTGAGTTTCTATTGCTAAAAAAGTGAAAATGAGTGGAAGAAAGGTTTGTAACATGTGTTTCTGTTATTTTTAGAGCAATTTCTGAAAAAGTTTGCGTTTAATTAAAAAAATACCACATGATACTATCACATTGTTTTTTGCGCTAAATTCGTACTATAAATATATACTAAGATTTTTTTTAACCATTTTTCCTTTAATTTTGAACATGAATTATATCACCTTGATTTATTTCACCAATAAAGAAAAAATCATGCAAAGAAGGGTTAAACAAATACTGCTAGAACCTAAAAAATGATACAATTTCACATACACTTGTTCAGCTAATTTTGTAGAAAAGTAGCCAAACTGAAACTCTGTTCAATAAGAAGAAAGTTAAAATTACCTTTATAAACATTGAAATAAGTGTAATATTGTAATTTTGAGAAACAAAGGTGGCAACGCATGTGCTGGGCGAGGTTGCTCGAAACCCAAAACTACACCGTATGCCTTAGGACGGGACGGTTTGATATATCTACTATTGTACTTTTAAAATTTATTTACGTTGCTTCAACGACCTGTTCTCAGATTCATGATTTACATGAATATTTCAGGTACAATTTTTTTTTTGTCTTTAGAATCAATGAAAATCACCCCGACGATTATCATTCTTACCCCAAGTGGTTTCGACGAGATATCTGGTCCGTTAGACCTGGTCAGTTTTGCTTAATGACGATATACCTAGTCGAGAGACGATCGCCAGGAGGGTTAACTCATCATTTTGTCTTTGTTACTTAGTAAGAGAGGCGTTGAACAATAATATTTTCATGTCAGTTTAGCCATCGACTTTCTAATATAATAAACGAAGCATCTGGGCGGAGTCATTGCCGTAAGGTCTCAGAAATGAAGGCTTTAACGTGGGTCTGGGAATCGACTTGGGTAGATTGGTTATCAAAGAGCAAACTGGTGTTTCTCATCACTCTCGTCAACGAGTACTACTTTAGGATTCGTGCTTTCTCTCAAAACCAGGTGACCAAACGATTGGGAGAAATAAGATGAAATGCTACGTGAACAAGACTCGTCCATTTTATTAGAAAGTCGATTAATTTGAGAAAGAAATTCACCTTACTTGATATAGAACTCCTCCTATAACTGGACCACCAGCCAAACCAAATGCAAACGCTGTTTCAACTATGGACTGAAAGGGAAATGATTCCAATAAATTGAAACTATCAATCAACTCTATATATTTTATAGCTGTTGAAATCAAAACAATCAGCTATAAAAATATTTTAATCTTTTAACAATGAAAATAAAATAATTTGTTTCGATAGAGCAAAAATCATTTTATGATATCAAGCAAATTATAACGGAATGGCATTTCTTCGAAAATTGAGAAGAATTAAGCAATAGGGTATTTTCAAATAGGCTTCATTAGTAAAAAATGCAAAACTTCAAAACGACTAAGGAAGATTTAAAAACTTGGGATGAAGAAATGGTCAATGGTCATTTCAGTGGAACAGAAATAAGTCACAAGAGGAAAAGAAGCTAGTTTAAGTATGCTAATCTAGAAGAGAAAGTAAGACTACATTTTTACCATATCAGAGAATGATAATAACAGCTTATGAGTTTATAACTACGTAACTAAAGCAATAAATATAAGTAGGTAGGTTGTTGAATTTACGTCACACTGGAGCAATACAACGGGCTATTAATGACCGTCCAAGATCAATCTCGAAGAGAAAGATTCGAGGACATCTCGTAATTTTAAACCACTGTCAGATGTCATTTCAGTTTCAGAATTACTTCGTTTCCTCGTATGTCACATAGAATCAAGCTGTCAGATTTGTCTTTCTAACGCTGTAATGTACTCAACGGTTCATTAATTACTAGATCAGTGCAATGGGAGAAGGTCATTTAAAGGATTTCAACTGTCCGACTCTAAGAAGAGAGTGAGAATAAATTAGGATTATAATGGAGAGTGAGAATAAAAATTAGGATTCTAATGGCGAGTGAGAATAAATTAGGATTCTAATGGAGAGTGAGTATGAATTAGGATTCTAATGGACAGTTAGAAAGTGGTACCACGACATTCACACGACCGGATATAGTTAATTTTTTTTGTCGGGTGAATGTATATATCGTGATCTTTGATTTTTAAATAAAATTAATCAGATTTTCTTTGTATTGCGAGATATTTTGCTTAACGAGTATTGGTTAGACCTATTTAATGATCTAATTACATACTTTATTATTTTACATTTGCGTCCGGTAATGCTTTCTGTATTAACTCTCTAAAAGGTTCACATGAATATTCCATCTTGCAAAATGGACTCTTCCCTGTATAACTTCTATCCCGTCTTAATTTTCGTGACCAATAGAATATATCCAAGCGATTCTATTCTAAGTAAAGGACTTCACAGAATATTATTAAAGGATTATATTTATAAGGAAAAGACTAACAGAATCTTTCCAAAGGATTCTCTTCCAAGGAAAGGAGTGTAGAATAAATTCTACAGAACTCTGTTCTATGAAAAAGAGGAAATAATCTTCCAACGGATTAAATTATAAGATACGGAGCAATAGAATCGTTTCAAAAGATTTTATTATAAGGAAATGACCAACAGAATCTCTCTTACTTAACGGCTCTCTTCCAAGGAAAGGACTTTCAGGTTTTATCTATTTTTATTTTTTGCCACAAAATTTTATTATTTTTGATTAGAGATGGCCTGACGCTACATGTATGATGCTTTCCTTTCAATTTTTTGCTACGACGATTTTCAAAAATTTGAATATTTTAAATATGAACTGTGTAGATCTATTTGTTGCTCAGCAAATATTTTTTGATGCTTCATGAGGAGCTATTTAGATAAAAATGCCGTACAAAAAGAAACCATATATGTTTCAAATATATACTTTTGAAATTAGCAAGGTTTATTGAGATGCGATTATCATACAGAGAGGCGCGTTTTTAATTTTTCTTCTGAGGTAAGGTGACTTAGTGGGTTGCCCCCAGATGTGAAATATGATTAGAGTGAGTATTGCTATTGAGAGTAGATTCTCAAAAAGTGTAATCAACATGTCGACTACTAATCAAGTGACTGCTAGTTGAAAAATTGACCTGGTCGGTTTGGCATCTTAGCGCTACATTTGATGATATAACATCTAATTTGTGCATAAAATGTAAGTGTGTGAATGTGCAAAAGTTTACGAGTACGTCGAGCGGACCTATCAGATGATGAATCACTAGATAGTCATAGTTGTGACCAACACGTGGACTAGTATTCACATGATTGCTTTGTGAAAAATTGGCTTGGTTGACCAATTTGGCATCTTATCACCTCGTTTGATGGTATAACATCAAATCAGAAAGTAGGTGTTGGAATGAGCATTTCAATAGTGGCGAAAAAATTAGCGAAATCACCTCAGTCTAACACTGTCACACGGATCAATCAGATGATGAATCAATGATAGTTCCCACTCGGCAGACGAAAGTAGACCAAGGGTCACGTCACTACAAGTTTTATTCATATGATCCTGTGCACATAGAAAGGTTGCAATTTCTCCCCTTTACTTTTATAATTCCTCTACGGGGGGTCATAGCGGTAAAACCTTGCGTTTCTATACTTAATTCAGGTCACGAAAAAGGAGGGAGAGTACTTGTCTCATCCGACCTTTAAGGGTCCAGTTCGTGGAAGTTGGCAATGGAATGGTATTAAGCGTTAATTCTAGTTCCAAGTTCATTGAAACCAGCCACCGTGAATAGCGATCGTTGCGGCTTTTTGCTTCCAACATGGCTGGAAGTCTGCCATGCTTTTGCGCATGGCAGTCTTTTACTAAAAGGTTCCACCCCTTCAAAACTCAACTGACCTAAGGTTGACTGCTTTCAAGACGGAACCGCATATAACTGACCGCATGTTTATTGGCGGCTTGATGGTGGGTTAGGTTTGTTCCACCAAAATAGCTACATACCGCATTTTTATTAGTGATTTTTTGAAGCCTTTACTTTAATGATTATAGGCTCTACAGTTGTTATCTTTTACTCTACTTACCATTGCTCTTCCAATAATTTCTTGCAATTCGGAGCCTAGTGTAGTGTAGGAGGCAGTGAGGAAGGCTGATGCACCCAATGCATCGACGGTGCGGATGAGTATGGATAAGGCTATAAAAGGAACTCCAGGAGGAGCGTATTCAAGAAGGCTGAAAGAAACGTAAGATTGGCATTGAAAAATGATTTTGCATGTTATGTTTTTAAGACCCTACGGTAACAGTTGGCTAATCTCTATTTCTACACTGCTCATTTTCTACAATGCACACATAATCATTCAGGCATAGGACAGGGTGATAACATGTATTTGAAAGTATGCGAGAAACAAAGATTTGTTTTAAAAAATTACATTCAATATTACTGTTTTATAACCTTTCGGAAACAGTGGGCAAACCCATATTTCCTACGCTGTTCATTTTGTACAATTATTCACTATTAATTCATACGTAGACAGAGTGGCAACACATTCTACTAGACGTTTAATAAACAAGAAACAAACAAGATTTGGTTTCAAAAATTATGTTTCAGAGGACTTTGCGGAAACAGTGGGCCAACTATTATTTCATATGCTGTTTTTTTATTATTCTCACTGTTAATTCAGGGGTAAATAGGGGGCAGCATATTCCACTACACACTTTTAAAACGAGCAACAAGCTAGATTTATTAAAAAAAATTATATTTCAGATAGCTGTTTGAGGACCTTGTGGAAACACTGGGCTAACACATATTTTTTACACTGTTCACTCTGTCCATTCAACATTTTTATCAGGCCCACCGACCAGATACGGCCCTACAAATAGGTTTAACCGGGCCACAGTTCGTTTGGGAACTTCTCTACATTAGCAATGACTTACAATAGTTAAATGGAGGGGCTGGTCTCCCAATTAAGAAGGCCCGCAGTTCAGATACGACCTTCAAAATACATTTATCAGGACCAGACCGATTTTTTCACTGCGGGCAGGTTTTCCTGGCCCGTAATGACGAAACGGTCCACCGGATAGGTTTAATCGACCCACAGACCATGTACCACCTCTGTATATGTTCGAATTAGTGTCTTAATATAAGTGGCACATTTAACACTTGAATTTTGTTCCGTAATAATTGTCGCATTTGTAAAACAGATGGGAAAATATTTAAGTTGTATGTATCTACTAGAATGCAAGAAAATAGACTTTATTTAGACGATATTTTCTAGCTTTAAATGTTCTCCAACTTCTTCGCTTTCAAACGATACCTAGATCTTGTAAATATTTGGAATATTTTTCTAGTTGGCAATGGTATTTCATTAGGCTGTCACCAAGTACACAAGCATCTCTCCAAAACTTTAAACTCTATTTTTGAAGAACTGTGTTTGACAATGTGATGATTATTCAAACGATGATAACATAGCAATAAATTTATACATTATAATTACTTCCGTATCATTAGAATCTATATAATACAGTGGGAGTTTTGAATCTCAATCAGAGTTATTAGTTAAGAAATGAATTTGTATGTGATTGATTTATAAATGAAAAAATTCCTGAAAAAATCTTGAATTTTTATGCTTCCTTGGTGGAAAAAAGGTAAAAAACCTATTATTTATAGAAACTTGATTAACAAAACATGAAAAGTAATATGGAATGATTTCCAACAAGAATTGTCTTTTTGAACAAATTTGAATTTGAGATGTAAAAAAATGCTAATTACCTAGTTATATCCAAATTATATAATTAATGATTACCTTATAAGATTTTTTCACACTGAAATGATTTTAAGCATAAATCAATGACATATTGTCAAAAAACTGGATTTTTAAAGTCAAAATTTAAAAAAATGTAGTAGATGTACTACACATAATATTACAAGTAGTCGCTAAAAGAAACACCCATCTTCATTCAAACAATTTTAACAGAGAAGAGCAAATTCAAAGATGGCATTTGACAAAGAATAACGTTTTCTCTAAATTTATATGTATGAAATTTTCATTTGGGGCCATCTTCATTACATTGAGAACCAACTTTTTAATTACTAATAGCAACCTCCTATTTTGTCACAAAATTCCGAATCTATGTCATAATTTTACTTCATATACCAAGTTTTATATCAGTTATGAATACAAAAAGATTGGAGCTCCTAATGTTAAATCTGTTTCCCAGACTTTTATGGACATCTCCCAAAACAATGTTCCTACAGCTCTGATATTTTGTAGCATGTGGCTGGCTATCAAGGTACCCAAACAAAATATAAATCATGTTTAACTTTTAAATAATTTTGAGTTTTCAAATTAATTATTAAATTAATATCATCTATGGAAAAATTATGAATACGAACCTTGATATGTTTTGCAGAAATTGATAAATACAGACTTTTAATACAGTCAGTACTGGCTATATGGTCACCCGTTTAGAAGGTCAACCCGCTAATATGATCAGTTTTCTAAAGTCCCGTCTCACTTAATAGGGAACATGTGTTAAACCGTACCGCTAAAATAGTCATTTTATTTTTCTGGTTATCGGTTATATGGTCGTTTTTTTTTTTTTTTAATCTTTTCTATGAGATTATCTATTTTTTTTTGAAAATTAGTAATTGTTGTAACATTTTTGTGGCGGGGAGCAACACAGGGAATGACCAGAAGAAAAAAAGGTCTCCATGACCCCGGAGAGGACATGAATTTTCGCCTTTACTTTCCTCCCCTTCCCAGACCCATTTCTCTTTTGCGTTGAATCATCGTCGGCGTTATCCCCCTCCCTCCAATTATCTTCCTCCGCAAGCACAAGTGGATATCTGTCTGTTGATTGGTTGAAGTTATCTCTCCCTGTTTGAAATGTACGTTGAAATTGAGACGAAAAGTGTAAAGGAAAATTTTGTTTCATTTGGATTATACGTGCTGAATAAGAACGTTCATTTATGTTAAAAAATTTTATGTGCTTTTTTTTAGTTTGTTGACAAATTGTTCCTCTGCGAAAAATAAAAACGGAAACGAAAAAAATAAATTTAGAATCTGCGATCTTTTATGTTGTTACCATTCCAAAGAAAACAATAATTAAATTCCATTAAATTCAATTAAAAATGTTCTAGATTGAATTTTTAAATTCGCCGCGACCCAAATATTGCAAAAAAATCGAACTACCTGTGTGCCAAATCCCATTATTGTAAGTGCCGTAGATTCGTCAGGACTGTGATAACGAAAAACAGAAAAATACTTCCTTTTATAACAGTAGAGATAAGTGCATTGAATATGGACGCACGTACGTATGCGTACTGTACTTAGATTGGTAAGGTAAGCTAATAAATTTCACTAAAAAATATTGCATATTTCTTACTGTAGTTTTTACTTTGCGAATTAATTTTTAAAATGTTCTTTAAAGTCTAATTATTTGTTTATGAGCACTATATCTGATAGGTCAATATAATCCTGCCATAATTAAAAAGTGTAGTATTGTTCCGCTTATATATGGTCATCCCGCTAAAATGGTCTGATTTTTCTGGACCCCTGAGCTGACCATATAACCGATACTGACTGTATTACTATAAAGAATTTCAGCTCTTTCCTCTTTATAGTTTTTGCGCTGCACTTAAATTTTCGTCACTACGGTGATTTTACGGGGCATCGAAAAGGAGAAAAAAGGTATGACAAACCTAAGAAATGCGTATATTTTTGAAAATTGTTTGAAAATATCATTTATGTAATCAAACGGAGACTGTGCATTCTATCTGTCATGTATGGTACAGCTGACCAACGATCAATCTAATTGTAGAGATGGGCAAGACTACGCTTTTCTGATAAGTTTTAACGGATATTGCTAACTTGCGATAGCATTTAGTATTAACTGTTATGAAGCTTATTAAAAAGTTATTGAATAAGTTTAACAGCTATCATTATCTGCTAAAAATTGAAGTTTACGGTGAAATCAAACGTATTGCATTAAGCTTTGATTAAATATTTTTGGTCTATCAAGATCTGGTCAATTTTGTTAATGACGAGATACCTTGTCCAGACAACCACAAAATGGCTAAAGGTTCTTTGAAATATTGTTTTTGTTAAGCAATAAATGAACAGTTCCTGATTAGCAGTAAATAATCTCGATCTACCAATAGCGACTTTCAATGTGGAGATGATCCCTGAAATGGACAACTGCTTTAACATTGAACATCTCAAGATATAACGATAGTTAATTCATAAAATTTCATATTTTGACAATTTTAGCGATGCAGAATATGATTAAGGCCTCAAAACATTGCGATGCCTTTGGAAATTTCATTTTTTATGCAAAAATTGACATGGACAGTTTGTTATTCAATATTTTTGAATTTGTAGAAGACCTTATTTCCTATTGAATAATATCATTGAATTTGCTCTACTATGAGTAATGCTCTGAATAAAGTGGGTAATTCGTTTTTGTCCTCGACTACCTTAATCGCGAATTAAAAGGTTTATTTTTCTAACATGATTAAATATTACATATATACCCGTAAAAAAACGACTCACCCGAACTCAATTGCACATAATTTACATCGCAGAACAAAACGGAAGGTAGCAATCGATAGGGATGAATGTTTTCTACAAATGTCAATATTTAAAATTTTTCTAAGGGGCTGTCTTCATATTAAATTGGGTGTTTCTTCCGATAATTTCAGTACGAATCCCCATCTTTCATCACAAATTTGGATTCTACACACAATTTCAGGCGGAAATAAAAAAAATTCATGAATTTTACTGGATTTTTCACCAATTTGTAAGTGTTAGAAAATTACATCTCCTAATGTTAAATTGGTGTTACACGTTTTTTTGTTACATATCGCACCCCGGCAAGAAAAGTGACGCAACTCAAAATTGCAGAATTTGAGAAACATCAACTTAAAGGATACTATAAAATTTATATTGAAATAGTATAAGCTTCTTTTAAATTTTAGGTAAGTATTTATGTCTTTAAATTCTATTATATTCCATAGAATAGTAATATAACACGCTAGGGCATCTCATACATATTTTTCAATGACATAACATCAAAAATTTTATTTTTTGACTTGTGTCACTTTTCTTGCCGGAGTGCGATATGCTAAAAACATTAATATTTCTTCCAAATTGTTTTTCTATCCTTTGCTACCCAAAAACCCAAACACAATCTATAAACATTTTAACTATCAAACTAAATGTTACTATTTTTTATCAATTGTGAAATTAATATTCATAAAAATTATGAATTGATTATGATTGATGAAACATGGGCAAATTTTGACACTATGTGATTGAACTGTTACTGAAACATCGGCATTCCAAATTTTTTTCAGCTCATGACGTGCATAATTAGTAGCACAGTGAGACTGTTTGCAAAATTCGATTATTATTATCGTTATTGGGGATTGTTCACAAAGTGAAAGCAGAAATTTCTCGAAGATGTAAATCCACTGCAAATTTACATATTGTTGCTGTGGAAATGTTGTCAACAAACTATCAACCTCCGGTAAGAAACAGTAAAATCATTGACTGCGATGACCACTACACATCATATTAATATTTATAATGTGATTGCATAATATTATTAAATAATTTATTGTAAAGCTTTTGTATGAAGGGTATTTTATCACGCTTTGCAAGGCATAATTTAACTTCATAATTCTGATATTTCTGAAACATAATTAACAACCTATTTATACTACTGTAGGTTAGGATTGTACAATCAACTAATTGGACACAACGCACTATCTACTAGGGATGCGACATCGATGTCAATGTTTTCAAAACATCTATGTTTTTTAAAAAACATCGATGTATTTAACATCGATGTATTGGAGGCGATGTTTTTGTAACATCGATGTTTATACTAGTCGATGTTTTTACGTTACCGATATTTTATTTAAAATGAAAAAAGTGCCGTTATACAAATTTTAAAAATAACCAAGTAGCATAATTTTCATAATCAGCAAATTGAACATACATTTAGACCAAAGTGGCCAAGGGTGAAGGGTCTGAAAAGTAGGGATGCGACATCGATGTCGATGTTTTCAAAACATTGATGTTTTATAAAAAACATCGATGTATTGAAGCCGATGTCGCATCACTAGTTGCTAAACCAGATTTAAGAAACGGGTGGGGAAAATTTATATACACTGAATTTTAAAAATGTTTATAATGTTTTGCTGTCGATGTCACATCCCTATTATCTACGTGTCACACACTAACAAAACTTCCTCAAACTGTCGTTGAAAGCGACACATACTCACGGAATCGGACTATCTGATCAGAATCCGCCCTTTCTACTGCGGAGTTCAATTTTATTACGCTCCATCAATGGTTTTTATGGATTTCCTCGGTCAATTTTACGCCGTTTTTCATTATTTTTTCATCAAATTCGCCTGAAATTGTGTATAAAATCCCAAATTTATGATTCAAATGTGTGAGTGGTAAAAATGGGAGTTCGTGTTGAAAATATCGGAGCAAACACCCAATTTAATATGAAGACGGCCCCTTAGAGAAATTTTAAATATTGATGTTTGTAGAAAACATTTATCTCTATCGATTACTACCTTCCGTTTTGTTCTGAAATGTAAATTGTGCAATTGCGATCGGGTGAGTCGTTTTTTATACGGCTATACGCCTCACAACACGGAGTCTTAATAAACACTTAATCTATACGACGACAATCAAGTTAAATAGTGACATATGTTGTCACGACTTCAGTGTTTCTAATTGATTTGTACAATTTCATCAGTATTCCTTTAGAATATCATCATTACACTTTCCTAAAACGTCCAATTAACCACGGTCAAATTACGGCATATATCTGCAAAGATGCCAACATCTTATACCCCCATTTAACTTGATTTTCGTCGTATAAATTGAGTCTTGATATGTTGTGAGGCGTGTATGTCAAACCTAGTGACTTCCCGATTGGAAATGCGTTGTGTAAGTGGTATAGGTCCAGAAAGATTTAGCGACGATGCGGTTTAGCTGTCACAGTACCAAATACGGCCCGGTATATATTAAACTTATCAAACCAAGTCTGGAATTACTTTCTGTTGAGAAATACCCTAGGCTGTAAAGTGAGCGAATACGTCTGGGTTTGTTTTAAGGTCGACATCAACTCCAGGTGCAGGGCCATTAAATGGGGAAAAGCTCCGTTCTGAGAAGAATAAACCAGAGTGTTGATCTTTGCACAACCCATTACTTTTTACCCGCTGCGTGTGACGAGATTTAGGAGCTGTGTATAATTGCTTTTACCTCACAGAACACTTTATGATAGGTTTCCCACGACCTTTAAAAAGATTCTATTAGTAAAAGTTCTTTGGAAAGTTAACATTTGAAGGCTCTTTTCTTAGAATATAATAATTTTGAAAATTTTCTATTGGTACCTTACTTCGAATATGATCCTTTTGGAGAGATTCTGTAGGACCTTTTCTCCGAATAGAACACGAGAAATATTCTATTCATCCATTCCTTGGAATATAAACGTTCTAAAAAGACCATATTGGTCCTTTCCATGGAATAGAATTCCTTTTAGAGATTCGATTGAAATTTCCTTAGAATAGAATCCCTTGGAAAAATTATGTTGGTACTTTCCTTGAAATACAATTCTTTTGGAGAGATTCTATTAATCCTTCGCTTGGAAAGAAATCTTTTGAAAAGATTCAGTTAGCCCTTTCCCTATTGTATAATCCTTTTAGAAAGATAATACCGGTCATTTTTACTCAGAATAGAATCTTTGGAAGGGCTCTATTGTTTTTTTCTTGAGAATAGATTCCTTTTGGAGAAATTCTATGGGTCCTTTCCTTAGAAGTTCCACTGTAACCCATTTGGTTGTGTAGGGGATTAACAACCGGTGGGTTGCAAGTTCCAAGACTATATCTAACCAAAGACCGTCGTATACGTAGGGGCTGGTGCACGCTAAACCTGTCGTGGCTTCAAATTTTCTCACGTTGGTGTGGTGTGGATATTTGGAGAATGGAGCGCCAGCTTAAATGTTTACCTCGTCATCTTCTATGGTTCAAAATGATGAGGCGTTCACAGACCTTTCTCTTGGGATTGATCACGGACAGTAGCCAAGAACCCATTGGTATGTTGCACTGCGACGGCAATTCAACTACCTTCGTACGTTATGCCAAGAAGGATAAATAACATGTAGGTATGTAGTTGAATTGAAGTTTCACTGGAACAACACTACGGGCTATTGGCGACGGTCCGGGATCAGTCCCAAGGACAACACCTCATCATTTTGAAACACGGTCAGATATGACAAATTCAACTCTTAACCTGACATCTCTTTACAAACTTCCACGCCACGCAAAGGTGATTCAATTTGAGACCACTACAAATATAACGTGCACCAGCCCCCACATACAATTGTATGTACAAGAAGGTGTTCGACTGGATCGAGTTTCGAACTCGCAACCCTCCGGTTGCTAATCCGCTGCTCTTCGAACCGGGCAGCCGCGATCGACAAATAACAATAGGAATTTTTATGCTGTACTGGTAATAACTTGTGTTTTCTTCTCTAGAACTGTGTCATATTATTAAAAGTTATCTTAACGGCTGGAAATAAATATGTTGCATATTTAAATTCACGTCGACCATTTCCAACTGTGAAAAAACCTGTCGAATTTGGGTGGTGCAAAATTAACAAGGTGTCCTCGAATCTTTCCCTACACTATTGATCCCGGACTGTCGTCAATAGCCTGTTGTTTTGCGCCTGTGCGACGTTAATTCAATTACCTATCTACTAGCGGATTTGGTTGTGAAGTTTAGAATTGCAATAGATTTCATAGTCCTTTTTGAGTTGGTGTATGTGAATAGCATTTTTTGGATGACTGTGTGAATTTGGTATCAAAATTTTCATGTCTAGACAATAAATAAGGTTTTGTTAAACTACAGTTGTATTGAAAATGTAAATGTAAGTTATTGCTCAGTTTTCGAATTTAAGACTGACTTCCCACACATTTTTTAAACCAGCGATTGCCAACCTTTCGGACCTCATGGACCACTTAATTCATAATTTTAAATCCCGGGACCACTAATATGATTTTTTAAAAGATAAATACATTTGTAAAATAATGATAGGAGAACTTCAATTTTATTAATTTTGAAATGCACCTATTTAATATATAATAAAATTATAAATACTTATTTAATCATAAAAAAATATTTAAAGGTTGTTTAATTGTAACAAAATTATTAAAGTTAGTTTTATTACTACAAAATAATTGAAGCTTATTTTTAAGTATTACACATTTTTAGTGTGATATTTGTTCATGATTGTTTTAAAGAAGTTAATTGATTTGGTCGAAACAATACTGAAGGCCAGTGTTGCTTCCAGCAAATGTTGAAAATGCAATTTTTTACGCGTTTGTAACTGCAATTTTCAAATGAAAATGCATTAAAAACTTACAAAAATTGTCACTTAGAATATAAATATTTCTTAGAATATTACAGTACAAAGTCCCAAATCCGGACGTTTTACTAACTAGCGTTTTTTTTTCTCACTTTTTCACATCTTTCTGACAATTTTTTAAGAACAAGGATTTAAACATGGACCTAATTGATGAAACAACGCAAAATAACGGATATGTTCCGAGTTAATATCACACAGAAAAATTAGAAGATTTGCAAGTAAAATTTGATGCATTATATAAAAACGTTTTTTTTTTTTACTTTAAAAAAAATTATTCCTATTTATAAATCTGCTATTTTACTGTTGCAAACGCAAAATTCGTGTGTGTGTGTGTGTGTGTGAGGGGGGGAGGGGTTGGATTAAGGTTATTTTTGACAAAAAATGCAAATAATCCGAAATCCGGAAAAGTTTTGGCGTTCTGTCTGTCCTCTATACAAATCCACACCATTTGACCGATCTCCACCAAATATGGTAAATTTATTCTTTTTAACTCTTCGGGAAACGTAGGCTACAAATTAACCCAGTTCCATTTGTCTTTGGTATGTAGAGGGGGCTAAAAGACTATTTGATTTGAAATCCCAATAGGAATACCATTGAGTATTTATACGCTCAATGTCAGACCAATTCACTCTAAATTTGGTACATTCATTCTTTAGAATTCTGCGGGAAACATAGGCTGCATACTAACCCTGATCAATTTGTCCTGATCAGCAGAGGGGGCTAAAACAATTCGAAATAACCACAGTAGTAACAAGGAGTATTTTTATGATCATTATCAGACCAATTCCCACCAAATTAGGTACATGTATTCTTTAGAATCCTGCAGGAAACATAGACTATGCATTAATTCCCGTTATATTTTTCCTGGGTCTGTAGAGAGGGCAAAAAACAATATGAAATCCCACAAGAATTGATGGTAACATTGTGATGAATTACAAGCAATTCACCCGAGCAACGCCGAGCAATTCAGGTAGGTAGGTATTTTAATAAACGTCGCACTGGAGCAACACAACGGGCTATCCGAATAATTCAGCTAATTTTATATATAATTTATTTGGAAAGTATAATCAAAACGCAGTTTCAGATTAAATTTATTGAAAATTACTAATCAAATTTAATTAAAGGGTGGACATTTCGAGCTAGCGGATCCGTCTAAAATCAAGATTAGCTAGATGACTGGTGTTCATAGGTGAAATCGGGTGAAAAGATGTATTGACCACATGGCTATGTTTACCCTCTACCACCCCTTACAATTTGGTCAGATATATTCCAAACACCCTGTATATCACGGGTGGCCAACCTTTTACATACCATGCGTCAAACTTTACACATACGAGTTCAGATGTGCCATACAACTCAAGCACATTTACTACCTTTTTATATTCATGGTCTTGGCAAACCCTTAAGAATTTTTTTAATAAAAGTATGTTTATGGACATATTAACATTTTTAAATGATTTAACTATTGTATGTTAAACAATATAATTAGCACATAAACGTTACTTACTATTAATGAGACATATGAGCCAGTTTGGATTTTGCTAGTCTTTCAATGTTTGGTGTTAAATTTGTTTCCGAGAGCGACAGATAATTCTTCAAATTTGAATCAGCCATTTGAAACCTCGTTTTGCTTTTAATAAGTTTTATGGATGCAAATGCTTGTTCACATCTGTATGTCGTTCCGAAACGACATATATAATTTTTTGCAAATTTTCTTATTTCTGGAAAATGTTCACAGGGTAATGAACGCCAGAAATTTACATTGTCAGAGCATTTTAATCCGAATAAAAAAAGCTCATCAAAATTCATTTTTATGTTCCTAGATCTTTATAACGTTCGGTTAACTGAGTGAAAATGAGTTTATAAATGTGAGCATCCAGTCTTCTACTATACTTAAGCCAAATCATGAAAACGAATTCGAAATGCCCTTTGCAATAACTTCCTTTTTCAATAGATTTGGTTAAATTGCTATTATCCGCAGCACATTCACTCTGCTCTTTCAAGTGTGGAAATTGACTCAAATCCCGATTTTCTAACCGAGAGATGAACAGTTTTAATTTCATTTTAAATTAATTTATGCTATTTACTAAGCCAGGAAATAATTACTTCTTGCCTTGCAGTTTTTAATTTAGGTAATTGAGATGGCTAGTAACATGAAATAAAAATGCCAAATCAAATAGCCAGTTGTTATCAAATAATATAGTGTTTCGTCAGATAGGTTCAATTTCATGTTCTAAAAAATTATAAACAGCAGTTTTCAATTTCCAAAATCTACTCAGAACCTGACCTCTAGAAATCCAGCGCACCTCACAATAAAGGAAAGGATCATCATGTATTCCAAATCTAACAATTCACAATATTCTCTGAATTCTCGTCTTCTTAATGCTTTTGCTCTAATTTTATTCACACATTTCTCAACCGGTAACATAACATGCAGCATTTTTAAAGTTTTTCCACACAGTGCTTCTTGATGTATAATGCAGTGACAGTTTAGTACAGGACGATTTAAAAAAATTTCCAAGCAAATTCGTACTGCCATTGACTTTACCTACCATTGATGGCGGACCGTCAGTACATAGTGATGAGTTTACTATAATCTAATGTAGATTTTCTAGGCATGCTTTTATTTTTTTTAAATATGTCTGATCCGCTTGTTTTACCATGCAATGACTTCAGACTGGCAAGTTCTTCAAAGACATTAAAATTATCATCACTTATAAAAATGCTTAACTGGGCTACATTACACATGTCCGTTGATTATTCAAAGCTCGAGAAAAGAATGGTCAAGGTCTTCCAGTTGTAACTCAGACTCAAGAACAAGCTTCATTTTCCCATCTATGTTAGTTTGATTATGTGTTTTATAGTGTCTGTTAAGATCATGTTTTCTATTATGTGAAAGAGTACCTTCACAAACAATGCCCAAGGGGTTTTCTTGTCAGACTTGCTATAAATAACAACTCATTTCCCCCGCTGTTGTTCATTAAATTCATGCTTTCTATCACTTTCTGCGCTTCTTTTGCTCTTTTTCTTTTACACTGTGATGAATAACAAGAATATAAAATATACCATTAAAAAGTACAAAACTCTAAGAGTTGAAAAAGAACAAACAGATCACTGATACGTACGTCGTATCACACAGAATATCAGTTGCAAACAGTCAAAATATCGTGACGAACTGATGGGTAAGAAGGCTGTATGAATTGAAATAAGAGCACTCTGGTGTTAAGAAGATGGATTCAGTTATGGCGCCTATTTTAAAAGAATAAGTTGGCGAAAGGATGCAATACACCACTCGTAATCATCCAATGCGCCACAGGTTGGCCACCCCTGCTGTATATATACACTCTACTGACAAAAGTCACCAGACACCTGGAGTAGAACCTAAACATAGCATGTAGACATACATTAATAAGATGTTGGTCCACCTTTGACTCTAATGCACACATTGGCTCTTCTAGACAGGCTTCCGACAATATTTTGAAACATACCTATAGGTATGTGCTTCCATTCAATACATAATACCTCCGCTAAGTGTTGGTATGTAGTAGGCCTTGGTTCCAAACTTCGTGTTCTGATACTAATTCACTCCATAGGTGCTCGATGGGATTCAGAACAGGGCTGTGCTAAGCAGTCCAAAAACGATACGGCATTACCATCAGACCGCTGTGTAACATGCTTTGCTTTGTGGCTGGTTGTGTTATTTTGAATGAGTTACCGGTGACTCGTCAGTACGGGGTATATCAAAGAGAATCTTTTAATCTTAATACACAGAAGGAAATCTTGCGATGACGTACGTGGATTACTTTTTGCCTTCACTCTAATACTTATTAAAATTATGTTTCAATTAAATTGTATTAAATAATTGCTCGCGCCACGTAAGTAAAAATTAAATCACGACAAAACTCGAGGAAACGAGTAAATGCGAGCTAAAATATTCATGTTACATTAATAGAAAACGCAATTTTTATGATGCAATATAAACACGAAGATACGATATTTTTCATAAACTTAGCGAAAACGCCACATGCGTCTGTAAAATTTAGTTATTAATAAGAGTATGCAATTTTCTATGATTAATTTTTTCAAACGTTTCATATTTTTTAAATTCCATTTAGAATTTTTATTGCGATGTAGTTTTAAGATGGCTTAATTGGTAATTATTAAGTTCTGTATTGCTAGGTTCTTCAGAGGAGACATGTAATTTCGACATGAGACATTACTGAGACATGTAACTTTGAGTTCTGAGGCTTTTGAATTGACTTATTATTCTGTCATTTAAGTTGTACATATGCATGGACAATCAAGCAGATCATGTTTCAATGCCCACTTATCATTTGCGATTACTCCGCGAAAGATAATACGACTTGAATAGCAATAAATGATATTTAGAGCCTGTTGTATTCTTATCTACTATCATACAGCTGAATTATAAAAATATACATATTATATAATGTGAAACCTTTTTAAAACATCATATCTCTAATAACAGAGTGGTCATAAAATAACTTTCATTCTTTGGAAGCATCTGTGGTAAAATCGAACGAACAGAATGGAACCAAATTTGGTAGGTGCTTAGACTTTTGAAGACGAAGGAAGATGTATTCCGCGAAAAGAAATGCGAGTACTAAAAGTTGCCAATAGAGGAAATTCGGCGCTGTTGGGAGGTAGGTATTTTAATTAACGTCGCACTGGAGCAACACAGCGGGTTATTGGTGACAGTCGGGGATCAATCCTGAAAGGCAAGATCTGAGAAAAACACCACGTAATTTTGAAGCACGGTCAGATGACGAGGTCACACCTGAGCTGCCACCCCACTTTCCAGACTTCAAGTCAACGTGAGGACATTTGAGGCTACGACAGATTCAACGCGCACCAGCCCCCTTTGTTCACGACGGTCTGTGCTTTGAATTCGAACTCGAAACCCTCCGGTTGCTAATACGTTACTCTTCCAACCGGGCTACCACGGCCCTCAGCGCTATTGGTGCAGAAAACTGTCGAACATTTGCATTAAACGTAGATAAATGGATTACGCCAAGTTACGACTGCGTAAGCAACAATCATGCCATTATTTCCTAGTGGATATTTGGCGTGCTGCAAATAGAAACTGGTAATAGACACATAAACTAATATAGATTCAACTCTTTCGTGACATTCTTTAAGAAAATCTTTGATGCGGTGTTTAATTGAGCAGATTAATTTTCACTGCCTAACTTCTTTTTTATCCCAGTGTCAAAACAAACTACACTAAGTCATTGAGTCTAGAAAAGTGATTTTGGGCAATGGCAGATGGATTCTTAAAAATGTCTTCCTGTATGGCTCCAATGCAATTCAGGATGTGTGAGGGAGAGGTTGATAATAATCTGCATTCTGTACAGGTGGGAAAGGATTTCTGGACATTAAAGAATATCATCTTTTTAAAATGGCCAGATCGGAGCCTGGTAAGCTCAGAGACCGTTTTCCGAGGTAAATTTAAGTTATGCAGCTCTCATGGTGTTTTACTGAGGTACCGGTGATGAAAATGTACTGGACATCATCTGCACAATTGCTTTTTAAGTACGGACAGGTGGTCATCCTCTAATAGTAGGACGGTACTTTTTCTAGTGCCAGGTTGTTTATTTGCTCCAGCTTTTGCTAAAAAGTTAGCTGTCGCATTGCCCGGAATACCAACATGTGATGAGATCCATTGAATGAATCCAAATAGCAATTTATAAGCCATCAGTAGCTTATTTTGAAGAAGGCACGCTTATTCCTTCGTCTTCGGAATCTTCTTTTATTCCTTCTTCACCACAAATAAATCCTCTATAATTTCGGAGTCTTTTAATGTTTCTGGTAATACGATTGAAAAGAATCCGTTAGCTCTCAACTTTTGAAAATTGTTCGTCTTAACCGGTGATTCGTGTAAACTGAATTCCTTATAAACGAATGAGTTTACATTAGTTGAATATACATTTTGATGGGGATTGGAATTTAGTTATTAGTAATTAGTATTAGTATTATTAGTAATTCATACCAAGCGAGTTCGTCTAAATGAGGTTTGAGTAGTTGCTTCGAACATAAACCTTTCAACAGGCAGAAAACATTTGAAAAGCGTTATAACATAATTTTAATTTTTCCTCTTTCGGTAGGATGACTTTATTCTTCATGTCATAAATATTCGACGAGAGATTGATTTATATGTATTTCTTTGTTTCGGCTATTATGCATCGGACATAGAGAAATTTTTTACCATCAGAAAATGTTTCCTTGACTAAATATATTTGTAAATTTCGAAATGAAGAATATAGCTCATTTTTAGGTGTGTGTGTGTGTATATATATATATATATCGAACACATAACTTTATTCCATTTACAAAAAAAAGAAGCGAAAGTGTATTTTCTAGCTTAGTGCGAATTACTGATAATACGAACTAAGCGAGTTCGTCTTAATGTGGTTTGATTAGTTATTTAGAACACAAACCTTTCAACAGACAGGAAAACATTTTAAAAGCAATGTAATATACATTTTAATTTCTCCTCTTTCGGCGGGATGACATCATTCTCTTCACGTCATAAATTTTGACGAGATTGGTTTAAACGTAATTTCTTGTTTCGGCTATTATTCTTCTGACACAGCCAAAAAATTTTCTGTCAGAAAAAGTTTCCTTGATCTCATATTTTCATTTCCTTTTAAGGTGACAGTGACTTTTGCAAACTTTTGCAGCTGTTATCCGATTGTTACGAAATCTACAGACTGTTTATTATCTAACAAAAGTCTCTATATAAATTTTGTATCAAAAATATTAAGTCATTCGGAAGTTATTAAATAAAACATGATAAAAAATTTTCTTAAGCAAGCAAAAATTGATAGATCCCATGCTGATTACTTTTCCACGTAATGTCAAAATTTTAAATCACGTCACATAATAGTTTGGACTGATTCAAATCAACTCCATTTGGTAAGTGTCACTCAATTGTAAAGGAAAAGAACTTGTGCTAAAACACCCAAAACATTGTGAAAAAAGCATTTGTTAAGCAAAATTTTAAACCGAAATTTTAAAATTTGGAAGCATGACGATTTTAGTTAGATATGTGCAACTGTTTTCAAAGATTATATCCTAAAGCAATTTTAAGTAAATACATCTAAACCAGATGTACAGGGATCATTTTGAAATCGAACGACTGACAAAAAAACTCAATCGAAGAAAAACTCGTTTTTGTAGTAAACATTCTGTACTTATTTAATATGTATTGTGTTGTTGCCTAAGTAACTCCGTTCAAAATAATCGTCAATAATTAAAAGATTTATTTGATATCTACAGAGAAATTGACATAAATTAATTTAAACTTTTAAATTAATTAATTTTGAAAGACTAATGTCTCCTTATTTTATTTTCAAATGTCGACTGATCATCCGCAATATGTGTTCTAAGAAGTCATATTTTTTGTCATAACAGCTTAAAAGTCAGGTAAACCCACCTCCGTTGCAATAGGATTACAATACACACAAGACCGGTCATAATAGGCTTACCTAAACATCCCCCACCTTATTCCCAATTCATAGCACAACAAAAGCTGTTTTCAAAAAAATTATTTTAGATGGGTTCGTTGCTTTAACTCTCTGAGGTCATGACATTTCAGAGTTGTGTAATGCTACTTTTACCCCACTACCGTTGCCAATAGCCCGTTTTGTTGGTCCAGTGCAACGTTAATTTAACTGCCTACCAGAAGCACCTAAGAAAATTGCCTCTTTATCTATAAGCAATGTCGATTTGGGTTTTAGAAATCTAAAAGGATTCTTGTCTTTAAATTATTCAGCTTGTGGTTATACCCAAACCATAGAAACAAACATCACTAAAAATTACAGACGAGTTTAGAATATCAAGAAAAAATATTACATACCTGAAGAGCATAACGCATATGCCAGACACCATCATGCCAGCTTTCATCATGAACCCAGGTTTCAAAATTATAATCTGTTTAGAAACAAGATTGTTCATTTTATAACGTGCTTTTGTTGGAAATATGTCTACAATATCACTAATTACAAAACAAGTAATAAAAGCACTTAGTTTGAAAAAATGTTTTTTTTTTTTAATATATTTCTATATATTTATCTAATATTCTCGATACTGAATTTGTCTAACCTAATGTATTTTTTTCTGAGTCGCGTGTTATTGATCATACGAAAGTCCAAACAAACAGCGAATGTAGGGTGATTCGAAATTACCTGGCCAAATTTTAATGGGTGCTACAGTAAATCACAATAAATATTTTTGTTCTCCATTTCTTCCATGTGGTAAGATAATATATCGCCAAACGATGTGATAAGATGCCAAATAGGCCAAACAAGTCAATTTTTAGCAGAGTCACATAATTAGTAGTTAACATGTTGGTCACACTTTTTGAATGTCCTATCAATAGCATTGCTTAATAGATTTGCTCCCAGTATTTTTCACCTCCCACGAACACTCCTCGCCTGTAAGATAAAATTACTCCTTCGCTTAACTTCCGACTTCTACCAATGAAGTTTCTTGCTAGATCCCCAGATCCAATGGTCTTTCTTTAATTCCAATCCCTCTGGCGAGTTCATTGTGAACTATGCACTTTTTTCATGAGCCCCTTGGAATAGGGACTTCTCAGAGCAGAACCAAACACCGTCCCCTCAACAACCTCCATTATGTTACTAGTTTGTTATTGAATAAAGTATTATCATAGAACATATGCCTCTCCATTCGTGGAACCAGCATTACACTCCCCACCAATGATGGATCATCTTCATCCTGTTGCCAAATACCACTCTTGCTACTCCGTTATGACATATATACATATATGTAAGGACAGATCCCTCTCGTCTACCCACCTACTACCGAAAGGAGAAAGGAACTATTTCATCAAGGCAAAGGATCACCGCGAACGCTGAAGAGAAATAAGGTTTGATCTGGCCGACGGCGGAGAGTCTTCAGTTTTGTCAGCTAGAGCGGAGAGATATGCGAGCTGTGTGCCCTCTTCCGCGCTTTGAGTGAATCCTTTGAGACCTTCGTGGCTCATATTTGTCTTCTTTGGACTTAATAGCGAATTCCTGACGTCAACGGTGTACCATCCTCTGTGGATTACATTATAGTTTTTTCTGTGACCGGAGAGAGTTGAGACCTGGCCACTCTTCCGTACTTTTTTACGCGAATCTTTTGAGATCTCTGTGGCTCATATATGTCCTCTGTGGACTAAATAGCGAGATCCCTGAATCAACGGTGTAATATCCTCTGTGGATGTGACCGTAATTTTAGAACACTGAACATTTACAGGCGATTAATCCTATGTGGACGTAAAAAGCAACAATTTACGTGTACCGTTTTACTTGTTTCTATTAAATATTTTGTTAGAAACAAAGTTGATTTATTGATACACGCATCCTGCACAAATAGTTTAGTGCCATTCCAGTGTTGACATCACAAAATGGGGACTTGTGTCGGGATTGCCCCACGCAAATTGAACGTGGACTAAACACCCTAGAGAGCCATCATCATCGCAAACTGTGAGTACATTTTGCTCATTTTTAATACAAAGATGTCATATTTTGGTAAATCAAGAAAGGGCGATATTTAGCGTCTTGCAACGGAATTAGATATAGAAATACCCTCAAACGCGACAATTTCGAAATTAAAAAAGTTAGTGACGAAACAACGCGATTACGATTAGGACTATACAAAAACACTTCTGGATACAATAATAGTTGAAAGAATAGAAAAAGAGCAGTTAGAGAAAGACAAAGAATTGCGTCAATTAGAAAAAGATAAAGAATTGTGTCAATTACAGAGAGAAAAAGAATTAAGCGAATTCGAATTGGAAAAACTGAAACTGCAAAATGCGACACAAATAGTTCGGGAAAATCACATGACAGAATAGAACACTGCATGGGATAGAGAAATGGAATTATCGAAGATAGTTAAAGTTTTGATTCGAATGAATCCAATGATATGAGTACGTATTTAGTGCTGTTCGAGAGACAAGAGACAAAAACCAAAATCGAAGAGCAGTGGCGGATCAAGTCAAGTGGGGGCCCCAAGCGGTAAAAATTTCGGGGCCCTCACACTCAAGTTAGGAAAAAAAGTTTCAAGAAAACTCTCATTAAGTTATCAATAAAAAAGAAAAGTAATCAAAACTGTCATACCATAACACAAAAATAAATTCCTTAAAAAATATATTTTTTACATAAATTTTCTTCTTGTTTTATTTTTTGCAAATTCGTCAATTATTTTGGCAGTGTCAATTCGTTTTACAATTTCTCGTTGTATATACAAAATGGTCAAATTATTTAATTTTTCTTCTCCCATAGTACTCTTTAAATAATTTTTTACACCCTTTAAAACAGAAAACGTGACGCATTAGGTAAGGGAATTCCTTAAAAAAAATTTTCAATAATATTTCAACATTCGGAACTATGCAAGATTTTTCTTTGGCGGCTCGGTTAATGTCTGGTGTGGTTTTTATAGTGTCCTCGTTTTCTTTAAGAAATATTAAAAAATGGTCAAATTCATTATCAAAAGTACAAACTTCAATGCCATTTTTGTAAATATCCTTCAACTTTTTTATCGTGTTCTTTTTTTTTCTTCTATTGGTAGATCCTAACCAAAAAATATTCGAGAAAGCTCCACAACAATTTCATACGTCTGAGTTCTTTGAGATAAATCTGCCTGGTGTTATCACATCGCTACTATTATAAAAGGAAGTGTTTGTCTGTTTGCGCGCGGATGAATAATTTTTCTGCCAGACGATAAAAACAAACAATCTTTTAACTGGAGTCAATTAGTTCTTTTTCTATCTTCTAGACCGTTAAATATAGAGTAAAATTTTCAGCGGATTTTAAATCTAAATGCGGAAAACTTCACTTTAGATCCATACCTAAAAATATGATTTTCTTTATATAAATAACTTTTAAATTAAATATATCTTTTGTATTTTCGCACGAGATTGTGACGTCACTGTAACTTTCCCTTTCCAATAATATACAAATTACATTTTGTGCCCTTCGCGTTAAAAAAAAATAGATTACATTTCCTGCCTCTTACAGTGTAGAGCAAAAAATAAAAAACATTATGAAAGGCATTATTTAGTTTTTTTTCGTAAAAGAGGATTCGTTAAAGATAGATTAAAAATGTCAACGGATTTGAAATCTGCGGAAAATTTTACACCAGTACAAAAACCTTATATCACGGGCACGGGCAACGCTGGGTCTCTAACATTATAAAAGAAAGTGTTTGTTTGTGGGTCTGTTTGGGGCCGCAAAATGCTGACGATTCTATGACACTTACAGCAATGAGATTTGGCACACAGGTAGTCAAAATGATTTGCAATGTTTGGGTCGTGGCGAATTTTAAAATTCAATCTAGAAGATTTTTAAATGAATTTAATAGTTTTATTCTGCATCGCTTTTTCAAACGCGCAGAACTTTTTCTACCCGTGGGACCTTGCAGTCAGGGTTTGGAAACATGCCAAGTTTTTTTCATCCGCAGAACGCGGAAAAAAATTACTTTTTCCATTTCCGCTTTGATTTTGCGAGGACGAATAAATTTCCAGTCAAACGATAAATCTTTTAGCTGAAGTCATATGACATAAAATGAATTGATTATAAAATTTTCTCTAATTGTAAATCTCTGTCGGACTTCTTTGTTTTCATCTAAAAATTTTTTTTTTCTTTTGCTGTATGCTAGTTTGTCTATTTTCCACATTAAATGATAGCCCTGATAAATCCGTTGTCTCTTTTTCAACTTTTTCAAATCCTCCTCTGAAATTATTGATAAAATTTTCTAGTGACTTCAGTAGAATAGATCCTTTCAATAGTTCGCATTACACTGATTGCAGTGATTTACTAGTAGCATTTATTCTTTGTAAAATAGTATTCCAAATAACTGTCATTAGGACGGTTTCATATTTGTCCATTTTCTTCCGAAGTGGAGTCACCCCCACTACACTATGACAACTTTTTTCTTCTTCTGAATTGTAAATTTCAGTTAAAGCCTCTTTTATATGCTTGAAACCAAGTTTCATAGCTAATACAGCATCTGCTCTTGTGCTGACCATCTTGTATTATAAACTCTTTTCACTGGAACGTAATGCTTTCACGTTTCCAGATTTCTGGTGAACATTTTTCCAGCGATGGGTTGATGCAGAAAAAAATTTATTATGAATATGGTCAATAATATAATATCTGTTAATATCGTTGGTCATAAAGCCATATCATTTATTACTTCGATGTCTATATCGAGGCGTCTTTCTTGTCTATCTCTATCTTCTGCGTTTTCGCAATCTTTTTTTCAGGTCACAACTTTTCTCGAACCCTAATGAAAAGACATTGTAAGACCTCGGGGCCCCTTTGACATTCCGTGGCCCTACGCGGCCGCTTAGTCCGCTTACCGCTTAATCCGCCTGTGCGAAAGAGAAGATTTTGTAACGCATTTACTAGGTTTATTACCTTTAGAGATAGCACAGATAATAGCCCGCGAACCGGAGGAAAGATCTAATGACTATGACTACGTAAAAGAAATTTTACTCAAAAGATTTAAACTTACGTCTGAACAATTCAAATTAAATTCCTAAATCATAAAAAGGAAATTACAGCCACTTGGCGAGATTTTGCGTTTGAAATAAGTCATTATTTTGATGAATGGGTAAGAGGACTCAAGATAACAAATTTTGACGAACTCAGGAAACTAATGGTATCCGAGCAGATAAAACGTAGAACGCCGTTTGAAATCAAAACACACTTCATAGATGACTGGCATCAATTAAAATGCGCAGAAGTTATAGTGAAAAAGTTAGAGGAATATGTGTGTGTGTGTGTGTGGGAGTGCGAGGTTGCAATTTGAAAAGGTTGAGATACGGAATGTAAATAAATTCAGAAAAAATGTTCCGCAAGATGAAACTCGATATAAAGGTGAATCGTCGAACTTTCGTGCTTATCAGAATAGTAGAAATGTTGATAATTGTTATAAAACTGTTGTTTATAATACAAATGTCAACAAGCATGTTAATAAGGTTGATTATTATGTACCAAATAGAGATCCATATAGAAGTAATAGAATTAAGTGTTATGCATGTGGTAATTATGGGCATAAGAGTAATGCTTGTACATACAATTTTAAAAGTGAAAATACAAATGGGAATAAAACTGTAAATCAAATATATGATGTAACTCTCAGTAAAATTAAAAAGTGTTATATAAACGCAGTAATAGACACTGGATCGGAAATAACTCTAATTAATGAGGAATGTTATCATAAAATAGGATCTCCTATATTGAATGGTAGTAAGATACATTTAAATGGAATAAGTCAACACAGAATAAGTACCGAAGGGTTTTTCAGATCGGAAATTGTTATTGATAATATTTCTTTGTGTTCCGATATGCATGTCGTTAATAATTTGCAATTTGAAGCAATAATTGGTATGAACGTATTATCAAGGGTAAAGTTTGTATTTTCTGGGGAAACATTAAACGTTAGCGATAGAGACATAAAGGAAATAAGGAGGTCAGACGTAAGGGGCGAAAATGGGAAAGAAATAAAAAACAAAACATTAACACCTCCAGGCGTTGTCATAAATCACGGAGAAGAAGTGCGCGTGAGTTTCCCTCCACATCCCCTCGTAGACTTCCAAGTATAGAAGGCGCATGAAAATGACTTATCAGCAGGTGCTTTTGTTAACACTTTAGGAAACGAAGCGTTGGATATGTCGAGCGAAGAGAGATCTTTCCCATATAATGAATACCTGTTTACAAGAAAGAATCTGTCAAATTGTACGAAATTGTGTGCCTCAACAAGTAACAAACACGAACGTTAAGATGAGAATTCTTCTGACGGACGAAATTCCAGCTAGTCAGCGTGCTCGGCGGTTGCCGATTACTGAACAATTTATAGTTGAAAAACAAATCCAAGAGTGGTTACAAAAGGGAATAATGAAAAACAGCTGTTCGGAATATTCTGCCCCTATAGTGCTTTGTAAGAAAAAAGACGGGAATTACAGACTTTGTGTCGATTTCCGAAAGCTAAACAAAAAAATAATTAAGGACCGTTTCCCGTTAGCTCTAATCGAAGACGTGTTGGACAAATTAGAGAACTCGCAAGTCTTCACAACGCTAGATTTGAAAAACGGCTTTTTCACGTCGACAAGAAAAGAAGAGTACAAAGTACACCTCTTTTGTTACCCACGAGGGACAGTATAAGTTTGTAAAGACACTTTTTGGATTGTCAACCAGTCCAAGTGTATTTGAAAGACATATTTGTCATGTTTTTAAGGATTTGTTAAAAGATAAAACTGTTATTATTTATGTGGATGATATTATCATACCAGCCATGAATGAGGAAGAGGGTATAGAAAAATTAGAACGTGTTTTAAATACTGCGTCAATGTACGGATTAGAACTAAACTTTAAAAAATGCCAGTTTCTAAAACGAAAGACAGAATTCTTGGGTTATGTAGTAGAAAAAGAACTATAAAATCTTCACCATTAAAAACTGCAGCCGTACAGAACTTCCCACAACCCAAAAATGCCGAACAAATAATTTTCTGGGGTTGACCAGTTATTTTCGAGAGTTTTTTCGAGATTATGCCAAGATAGCGAATCCCCTTAGTGATCTGCTTCGTGATAGTAGGGAATTCCATTTTAGATCGAATGAGAAAACTTCATTTCAGGAATTGAAACAAGCCTTGACTGGCGAGCCAGTGCTGCAAATTTTTAGACAAGGACAGTCACTGGAACTACATTGCGATGCATGCTCACACGGATGCGGAGCAGTACTGGTGCAACAGGATGATGACGGAAAGATGTATCCAATTCAATACATGAGTAAGAAGACAACAACACAACAAGACAAATGTAGCAGCTATTATTTAGAAATTGTAGCAGTGATCGAAGTTTTGAAAAATTTCCGGAATTATCTACTCGGGCCTAAATTTAAAATAATGACGGATTGCTCAGCCTTCCAGCAAACCATGAGCAACAAGGAAACTCAGGAACGGCGAACCTTTTTAAAAAGTTGGTCAAATTTTGTTCATTATTTTTTTAGTACTAGCTCATGGGTCGATTCCTTTTTGTTTTACAGCTTTTACTTTTGCAAGTGAAGAGCAAAACATCGATATAAAAGGGGAGAAATCATGCCCCCCCCCTGCACTGAGTTTTTAATGAACAAGAAAAAGAAAACAACATATATTTATGAAATATTATATTTTAATATATAATATAGTTACAGGTATGTATGTTATAAATAATGTATAATGTATGTTATAACAGGTATGTATGTATAAAGTTAAAGTATATTGAATGAGAAATTTGTTGTTGTTTTTTGTCAGATAATTTCTTAATATTAGGTTCATAATCAGTATTCATTAGTTTAACTCATTTTGCAGTCAATTCATTTACGAGTTTATATCTATTGGTAGACTTTACAAAATTCATCGAAGAAAACAATTTTTCACATGAATATGTGGATGCAAACATAGTTAAAAGAGCATTAGCAAGTTTCTTCATTGATATAAAATTATTTGGTAAAGGACATACGTTTAATATAATATTTTTAATTTTTAGTGTGGATCATTATAATTTGCACTAATTTCAGACATTTTCTCTTCTACTTCGGAAGTCAAGTTATCAAATTTATTTTTCCAAACTATGCTGCTTTGAAATTCAACTAATTCCATTTCTAAATTATGGATACCTAGCCACTTAAATTCGTTTAACTCAATGTTTCGAATTTCGTTTTGTATGGATAGAAAATAAAGTGAAATGTATTTTCCATACTTTAAAATTGATTAAATCTGTCCTCGAAGGTTTGTAATTTCCTGTATAATAATTATAAATATATTTTTTTTTGCATTTTCTTGAACGTCATGCTTATTTTTTATTCCTATTGTGTTTGGAAAATGTTTTTGTAACTGAGGAAAATATTTTATGATTTTCATTTTCAAATCTCCAGTAAAGATGCCAAGTTTCATCATAAATAGCCTAATATTGTCATATAAATCTTAAAACATCATTATGTATAATCAATAAATCTAAAACATTTTACAAAAATCATTTATGCATTTTTTTTCTTTTATAAGTTCTTTATTAACACTTGTATTTTCTTCATATTTTTTAAAAGAGGGGTTCGAAAAATAATTAGAATTCTTTACGTACATGATGAAACCTGACGACAAGTTTATAAAAATTAACGCGTGGGTCATTTAAAAAGCCTGCCTGGGTCAGTGTCTGGCCCGCGGGTCATAGGTTCGCCATCCTTGATTTAACCCTTAAGATAGCGAGATGGGCGTTAATCATGGAGGAATTCGAATGCGAAGTAATTCATCGACCAAGTACTCAAATGAGACATGAAGATGCCTTGAGCCGAAACGTCGCTGTGATAGTATCACAACCAACGGGTGAAGAAATAATGTGCAAGTTTGCGGCAGCCCAACGACAAAATGAGTATATTCAAGTTATTAAAGAATTATTGATAAGAGGAGAGAAGAACGACTACCTGATCAAAAACGATGTATTATATCGATGAAATCTTAGTGAACTGCCTGTCGTCCCCGAGAGGATGCAATCAGATAAATAAAGGAATTCCATCAAAAAGGACATTTTGCCGTAGCTAAACCGAGGAGTTAGTAAAAAGAGATTTTTCCATTCCAGGACTCAGGAAAAAAGTGGAGAATGTCATAATGAACTGCGTTAAGTGCATCTTGACGAATAAGAAACTCGGAAAGCAAGAGGGTCAATTAAATCCAATACCCAAAGGGAGTGTACCGCTTAGTACATACCATATTGATTTTCTGGGACCTCTGGCGACAACAAATAAACACTATCAACACATCTTCGCTGCGATAGATGCCTTCACTAAATTTACTTGGCTCTATTCTGTAAAATCAACTTCTACACGTGATGCGTTAGAGAAGCTAGAATCGCAGTCACATATTTTCGGAAATCCATCAAGGATAATTTCAGATCGAGGTATTGATACCGGTATTGACAAAATTAGCGATCAACGAATTAGGTCATTTCTGTGTTAGAACAGATATATTCACGAAATACTTAAGCTGAATTGATGAATCAGATTAATGTAAATGCTAAAATTAAGTAATAAATCAAAACATGTATTTAAACTATATTGATTAAAAGTTCACTTACAATTTTTCCATATATAGGGGCTGATAGAAACATAACGAGTTGATAAACACCAAACACTAAACCATAAGCTGTTGCCGATGCCTGTTTTTTCTCTGCCTACAGAAAAAGAAAGTATATATAAATTACACTGTTCAACATTTGAAGTTTGAAAATACTTGGAATTAAATTTAAGAGCTGTGTTGTGACTATTATACTATTGTAAGACTCGCTTCGTTGTGTCACTGGCTTTTTCATGCAATACGAAAGCTAAATAGATCAATATCTAAAGCTACAACATATCACTCTGTATCTAGAGTGTTTCAATATTTCTATTACAAAGGTTACAGGATTATTGAAATTATTATAATTTATTGAAAGTAATAATTATTGATTTTACTCCTCAAAACATACTTCATAAATAAATACCCTTATCTACTTGTTGAAAAGATCCATGGATTCTTTCAACCTGCAGAAAGATTCTATTGCTGCATTTTTTTACAGTCGAATCGCTTGGAAAGATTCTGTTATTCCTTTTCTTGGAAATAAATTATTTGGAAAAGATTGTATTACTGTTTTCCTTCTAATAGAATCATTTGTGATCAGTCTATTTTTCCTTTCATTAGAACTGAGTTGCAACACGAAAACTAAATAGATCGATATCTAAAGCTTCAACATATAACTCTGTATCTAGAGTGTTTCAATATTTCTCGTACAAAGGTTAGAGGATTATTGAAATTATTATAATTTATTGAAAGTAATAATTATTGATTTTACTCCACAAAACATACTTCATAAACAAATACCCTTATCTACTTGTTGAAAAGATCCATGGATTCTTTCAACCTGTAGAAAGATTCTATTGCTACATTTCTTTACAGTCGAATAGCTTGGAAAGATTCTGTTATTCCTTTTCTTGGAAATAAATTATTTGGAAAAGATTGTATTACTGTTTTCCTCCTAATAGAATCTTTTGTGATCAGTCTATTTTTTTTTCTTTAGAACTGAGTTGCAACACGAAAGCTAAATAGATCGATATCTAAAGCTACAACATATCACTCTGTATCTAGAGTGTTTCAATATTTCTCGTACAAAGGTTAGAGGATTATTGAAATTTGTGTTGATTATTTGAAATTAGCGGTGCATGTTCGATTCTGGTCAGCTTCGATTCCTGTAATGTTAGTTTCCTCCCTGGGTGTATTTTTCTCTTATGTCTTAGAAAAACTGTCCTTATGTGTGTCCATTACTTGAAGTTGCCAATTTCTGCAACTCGGTCAAATATGATCCTTGCCCCACAAAACTCAATCCAACCAATCAATCCTAGAATGGAATACTTTGAAAACATTTTATTGTTTCTTTCATTAGAATATAATATTTTGGGAGAGAAGACTATATTGCTAATTTCTTTGGAAGTAAATCCTTTGAAACTAGTATTACTCGTTTCCTTAGAATAGAATCCTTTGAAAAGATTGTTTTGCTTCTTTTCTTAAGATTAGAATTCTTTGGGATAAACAGTAGTCACTCAAATACGTGAAGCGCACAAGTTATTTCGTTTAGCGTAATACATTTTACGGCTCTTTACTATATACGTACTAGAGACAAAAATAACAGTGAACGGAAAACTCTTGTTTCTGAAAAATGAATTTTTTACTCTTTCTAACCAATAAAGGTTTCATCTTTCCTACACCATCCCTCTGCTGTACCAGGTTCATTGCGGGATCCGAAGTCAGTTACTTTTAGCTCAGGCAAGAGATAGAACAACGAAATAAAAGCACGCATTAATCAATAATAGATGCAACCATTGCACTAAAACTCGCAAGGAAAACGTTGTTTAGAGAATACACCGGCTTTGTTTCTCTCTGGAAAGAAAGCCAGACAAGACAGCATGGATATTTGATGATGCAGGTACAGGCTGTTGGGGCATACTAGTACACTTTATCTCGCGTGCTCACACATTCATGTTGCGTGCGGCGAATCACGAACTGCAGTATAGTGCTCAACCGCCTTTATGGGTTGTTAGTTTTCTGTAACCCTAATCTAGGGAGAAATCTGATAATTATTCATCAGGTTGGAAATTAGTGGACTCTAAAATTATTTCCTAATCTGAGTAACTTTGTTTGCTTAGCCATCTGAGGCTTCGCGAGTTTGTGAGTAGTGTAATGTTGCTTTTACACCATGGCATACTTAATGATTAGTGGGGTCTAAAATTATTTCCTCTTCTGAGTAACTTTGATTGCTCAGACCTCTGAGGCCTCGCGAGTTTGCCAATAGTGTAGTGTTGCTTTTACACCACAGTATACTCAATTATTAAATAAGATCTTTCTAAAGAATGTATAGATTCCTTTAACTTTTAAGAAAGCTCTATTGGTCATTTCCTTAGTTGATATACCCACTTACGAATTCTATTAGGCCATTCTGTAGGATAGAATCCATTCGAAACATTCTACTGATACGTACTTTAGAATAGAATACTTTTGAAATATTCTATTGTCCCTTTCCTTAAAATAGAATCCTTTAGAAAAGAATATAGAGCTTTTTTCCTTATAATAGAATCACATTTGGAAAGATTCTATGACTTCTCTTTTCCAAGTAGATTCCTTTGGAAATATTCTATTGCAAATTTCCTTAGAATATAATCCTTTGGAAGGATTCTATCGGTCAAGAAGGTAAAAATTTGTTAGAAGTCACGCAGTCAACACTGAATATAGCCTAGAATTGGTTTTAGCAGGTACGAAACGAAAATTCGCGATACAAAAAGCTTTCATTTGAAATATAAAGGCCATATAAAAAAAGACATAAAAATATATCTGTCAAAAATTGTGAAATATTATTACTGTCATTTTCAAGCGCACAGTCCATCATTCTTTCTTCTGCGGAATACTTTTATGTTAAAATAAGATATCTCAAGATTTTGAACCTTGAAAATAATCTTTTCAGCACCTAGTAAATATAGGCCACTGAAACTGCAGTAAAACAGTCGTAGATATATGGCTTTAAAAACTAATTGGAGTGTAAACCATCAGTATAGAAGAGTTTTTCAATTTTTGAAGTTTACTTCAAATATACGCATATCGCCTTTCATATCTATACCTTGGTACAAAAATTAGCAATGACCAAATTCGCTTATATTGAAGTGTCCAATCACTTCGAGGTAACGAAAATTATAGATAAATGTTAAAATTTCCTCCTGCGATACATTCTGAAAGAATCAACTATCGCCACCTATATTTAGCTTGACAGGAAATGCCCCATTCAAATTTAAGTGGTTCAAAACTACGAGTTGTTCTCGGATCTTTTGAGGCCGTGGTAACCTGGTTGGAAGAGTAGCTGATTAACAACCGGAGGGTTGTGAGATGGGAACTCGACACAACCAAATATCATCGTGTTCACGGGGGCTGGTGCACGTTAAAAATCTGTCGTAGCTTGAAACGTCCTCACGTTTGCGTGATGCGGAAGGTTTAAGAGAGATTCCAGCTCAGGTTTTGACCTCGTCGTCTGATCGTAGTTCAAAATTACGAGGCGTTGTTCTTGGATCTTTCCCTTTGGGATGTATCCCGGACCGTCGCCGATCAATCTTCGCTGTATCTTATTTAACTTTTGCGTACGGTTTTTTGTTGACGGGCTGTTCAAACCTGGCTCCATTGTGAACGATAGCTATTCCTGGAATAGCTAAACGAATTCAAACACAATGTATGAACGATTAACGCTTGAAAAGGAAAAAGATAGATATTTAAACTTGAGCTATGGTAGTTATATAAAAGATAACATGTATCGTATCACGAATATATTTTTCCCTTTTGGACCTCCAGTCTCAACCTTGTATGTTCGGTAGCTATTCTTAATTTAAGCCTCCTTTAAATTTAATTTACACCCAATTTAAGACTCATTTACCTTCAATTTAATGCTCCTTTACACTCAATTTAAGGCTCATTGACACGTCAATCGAAAAGTCACTTAAAAAGTTTCTTTATATCTGAAAATGATCTTGGATACCTTTCATAGTTATTGAAACAGTAGCCTGTATTCGCGATGCAATGAAGCATAAAACAAACAAGATAAACATATACGGTGTTTGTTCGCAACAGTGTTATGCTATTTTATGGGGATAGAAATTAATTAACATTCTCCACTTACGCAATGTAAAAAAGTGCAACTGTCATCTAGATCTAATCCGAGCGTAGATTCAATCGATAACGAAAAGTAGAAATCCAAGGTACCTTCTTCATTTTCATTTTTGATGGAATTTTAAGTTGACTCATCCGCATTTTCCTAGAAATCTTGTATATATGTGTGTTGGGTCTTATTTAAGAAGGGATAATTTGACATTATGTGAAGGCTCGTGAGTCTAGACCACAACGACGGACATGAAAGTATAGTGGAATTTTAATTATAAGGTGACAATTCGCTAACCCTGTACGCAAAAAAGTTGGGAAAGAGCAAGGATATCTCTGATCACAAATTATTATAACTTTAAAAGAGAAAGTGTATTTAACATGCTAAACAATAACGAACTAGACGATCAAGAAAAAAGTAAAATCAGATTAAAATTAACAAAATAATATTTATTTGAACATAAAACAGGTACTTAGGTAAACAACATGTCTAAACTAAATACACTACCTACTAATAAGTATTTGGACACCTGTGATAGAAAATAAAAACAAAATTTTTATTCATATTCAACAGTAGGTAGAGCCTCCACGAGAGGTAATTACAGCCTCAGCCCTCCGGGGCATGCTTTCCACAAGTCCTTGTATGACGGTTAGTGGTATTTCTTCCACTCGGCTTGGAGAAGACATGCAAGTTCCTTCACAGATTTTGGACGGTTGTTGCACCCCTTAATTCGGCGATCCAACTCGTCCCAGAGTTTCTCGATAGGGTTAAGGTCTGTGATCTGGTCAGGCCAGTCCATTCGGTTAACCCCATGGTCACCATACCAATCCATTCGGTTAACACCATGGTAACCATTCCAACCCATGGTTCTCGCAACATAACAGCTGGCGTTATCGTCCTGGAAGTAACATGGGTCGACCGTGTGTAGCTTCATGGATCTGCCGACATGGGGCACATTCCGACAATCACCGCTCACCTTTCACTTCTGAATCACATAGGCCACTGTCGAATGTGGGTAATTCAGCTCGCTAGATATGTCCCTTAAGGATCGGCAATTTCTGTGAAACCCGACGATTACACCTTTCTCGAAATCAGATAACTCTGCACTTCGTGGTATCTTGCATGCGGCTAATGCCAATGTTGTTTCCTACACGATATTTAATGGTGGAGGGCGTGACTTACATCAGGACCGCAGTTATCGTCATTTGCATGGGTGTCCAAATACTTATTGGTAGATAGTGAATAAGGCATGAAAATACAGTTGTATAAAGTATTGTTAAGTATACACAAATGTAATACGCAATGCATTAGATTCTGTGGGAAGTGACACCGAGGGAAGTATAATAAAAAAGGACGCGGGAAAAAGAGGATTTTAAGAGGTTAAATTAGTGTCTGCAGGGTAGACTTATTGTCTTAAGGACTACACACAAATTAAATGTCTCGAGACGGTAAAAATAATAGGAAGGTTAACATTTCTAGCGCCTCTTGGGGTCGACTATCCCTTGGCTTCGGAAAAGTGTAGTCGGTCCGGAGTTCACGACATTTTATAACTGTAGAACAGGGGAGAAGAGATAGTTTTTGACTGGACTGAACAGACCACTACGGAGCACCCACTTCGTAGCAGCTTAACTCCTCATTGAAAATGAAAATATCGAAACAAAAGTTATTAAAAGGGAGTTATTTTAAGATGCAGGCCCATTTATAGAAGTCTTTACATGTCAGTATCAGTTCTCTCTTATTGCCTCATTTGGAATCCTTCTAGAGGGTTCATAATTTATAATGAGCGTCTTTTAACGAAGAACGCGGAATTTTGGGGAGGTTTGCTAGGACTAAAAAACATGATTGTCACTGACTAAAATGGGAAAAGGTTGTCACTCAAATACAGTATGTGTTATGGGTACATAACATGTCATGTAAACTTATATTTTTATGTTTTGATAATGCCATGTTTATGCACAATCTTTCATTGGGCCAGACAGTCTTTGAGATACTTACAGTGCTATTAATGCAGTTCCTCTTCTGAACTGGGGGATTTTTTTTTACTTTAAGTAAATCAAAATGGTCCCTGTTTTGGGAAAATTTAAGAGTACAAATTGAATATGAATAAGCTTTGATCTGGGGAAGATTTTGATCATACCAAATGAGTTTGAATTGTTTTTATTTGAGGAAAAGTTTTGAGGTTGCTAAATAAAATTAAAATTTGAATTGCTTTATTATTTGATGAAAATTAGTTTCATAAGATTTCAAATCAATGGAAATGTCTTTTGTTTGAAGATTAGTTTTGATAGGATTCCAAATGAAAGAAAATGGCTTTTGTTTGATGATTAGTTTTGATAGGGTTCCAAATGAAAGTAAATGGTTTTTGTTTGCAGATTATTTTTGATAGGGTTCAAAGAAAGGAAATTGCTTTTGTTTGAAGATTAGTTTTGATAGGGTTCCAAATGAAAGGAAATGGCTTTTGTTTGACGAAGAAAGTATTGTAATTCAAAATGAAATTAAATGGCTTTTGTTTGACTCAAAAAGTTTTTTAATTCTAAATGAAAGAAACGATTTTTGAGTTGAGAGAAACGAAATTATGGGGGTATTCAAATGAATTTGTTTAGTAACATTTTTTTGCTGATTGTTTTGTTTCTGTTCGTGTGTATTTGGTAGGTTGGCCCTCCAAGAACTCCTCAGGGTTAAGAGCTATCTGTATCACTGTTTTGTTTAAATGACATCGTCCTGCTCATCCTTGTCATGCTCATCATTCTTCCTGCTCGTCCATCTCTGATGAGTAGAGACGTCCTCTTAATTGGGTTTAGACACATGGCAGATTGACATTACTTCCTCTTTTGATTCCTCTTCTGTGATGAGGAGAGGTTCATATGAGGATTAAATATGTTCTGTCAGATTTCTTTCTTTTTCTTTGTTAAAATTTTTTTCGAACGTATCATTTGTAATGAATTTTACATTTTTGTATTGACTCATTTATTGGTATTTATTTCTTAATGCCATGTTCATTTTTTAGTGTCCATATTAATGCAAAGTAATTAGAATAGCTTGTCTTATGTGTTGCTCGAATGTGAAACAGAACCCTGGAACAAAATTTCGATTAATGCCTTACATGTTCCAGAATCCAAAAATGGCAATACAATGAGCCAAATGCAGGCGAGTCTGAAAATCGCTCCTGAACATCTATTCCACCAGCATCCCACCATCAACACCAGCTTTTTGTTTTTGTCTACTATGTCTACTTTTATGGAGTGTTATATACCCATAACCCATAATAATGTATTTGATTGACAACCGTTTCTCATTTTCTTCAGTGACAATCCTGTTTTTTAGTAGTAGCAAACCTCCCTAAAATCCCTCGTTCTTAGAAAAGAGACGAAGATAAATTCAGAATCCTCTAGAAGGACTCGAAATTAGTCAATAAGGGAGAACTGACACCAACACGTTAACACTTCTATAAATAGGCCTGTATCTTTAAATCACTCAATTTTAATAACTCTCTTGGTTCGATATTTTTATATTCGATGAGGAGATAAGCTGCTACGCAGCGGGTGCTCCGTAAGTGGCATGTCCAGTTCAGTTAAAAACTATCTATTCTCCACTATTCTGCATATACGGAGCCGACCAGACCATGCCACATTTCCGATGCCACGGGATAGTTGACCCCAAGAGGCGCCATGACTCTGTAGAAATGTTAAGCATCCCATTCTTTTTACCGTCTCGCGACATTTAATTCGTGTGTTGTCCTTAAGACAATAAATCTACACTACACACAGTAATTTAACCTCTTAAAATTGCAACTGATCCGTAGTGCAACTGATCCGTAATGATGTTCAGATTGTTAGCAGTGTTCATGGTTTGTTCCATCACAACTACGGGTCCCAGAGTCACCCATGAGAACGTCCCCCAAAACATGATACCGCCACCACCAGCCTGTGTATGACCTGCTGTACAAGAGGGGAGCAACTGTTCGCCTGGTAGACGGCGTACCCTGACACGACCATCGACATGATGAATGAGAAATCGGGATCCATCTGACCAGGTAACTGTCTTCCACTCATCCATGGTCCAGTCTCGATGTTCCCGGGCCCTCTGTAGGCGTAGTTGACGATGACGCTTGGTCAACAGAGGCACACGAGTGGGACGTCTGCTGCACAGTCCCATATCCAACAGTGTCCGCTGAACTGTGTGTTCCGAAACACTTGCGCATGGACCTGCATTGTATTGGGCTGTCAGCTGAGCCACTGTCTCGCGCCGATTTTGCTTTACCATGCGGGACATTCTCCGATGTCCTTTTTCTTTAAAGACGCGTGGACGATTAACACCTTGGCGTCTACTGCTGGTGTCACCGTCATTTATACATTTTGCATGAATACCAACAACGGCAGATCGTGAACAACCTACCAGTCGTGTAGTTTCGGTGCTATTCGTTCCGAGTCTTCGGGCCATTACGATCTGCACTCTATCAAATTCGCTTAGATCAACAGCCTTTCCCATCACTCGCAAAAGTAAGTGCTAGAATGATTACTTACCTTCTCCAACAGCAGTTAAATACCATTCTCACTTAATCACGTGCCCTCCACGTCATCCAGATGAGTTCATTGAAAAATGTGGGAATGGTCATAATGTTTTGGCTCGTCAGGGTATTTTTTGCAGGTACGATTCTTGGACCTAAGTACCTGTTTCCTGTTCAAATAAACGTTATTTTGTTAATTTTAATCTGATTTTACTTCTTTCTTGACCATCTTGATGATTATTGTTTAGCATGTTGAGTACACCTTCTCTTTTAATGTTATAATTATTTGTGATCAAAGATATCCTTGCTCTCTCCTAACACCGTTTTGCGTACAGGGTTAGCGAATGGTCACTTTATATCAATGCGGATGGTTTGGCTTGAGCTAACTCGTTATCCATTTTTATCCTATTGCTAAATCCATTGTCCTGCTTAATAATTCTACAAGTAGACCTTGAAGAAGTCGATTGACAACTAACATTTTTCGTTCATTTGGCATACTTAAAAAGAAATCAAGCATGGAAGTGATGCATACATTATTTGAGCAACAGTGAGTAACAATTCGCAAGAGTATAATTGCTAAATCCCTTCTCCTACTTAAATAATTCTACATGTAGCCCTTGAAGAAATCGATTGATTTTTCGTTCATTTGGTACAGTCAAAGGGAAATCAAACTTGGACAATGCATATAATATTTCAGTAATGTGAGTAAATAATTAGCAAGAATTGAAAATATGTATTCTACACCCATTGTAAATACTTAACTATTGGGTTAATGCAAATGTTCGTCCCGTTTATTTTAATCTAAATTGAAAAAAAATTATTTATTTACTAAAAATTACATTTAATCAATATAGTATGTGCCATTCGGTTCGATGACCTTTCTCTCCAGTAGCAACATAATCCCACGCTCATTGAAGTTCTAAGGTTTCTGGCTAATAAAGAACTGGTGACGAAACTTTCTGAACCACTTATGCCAATGGCACCCTCACCATACACAACATATATCCTCTTTTGCGTCTACGAAGTATTCTTGCCTTTTCGGAAATTAAACAGCATAATATGACTAAAATGCTCCTTATTTGCTGCCATTTTTAATGCTTATCAAAATTTTAAAAACACAACCCAGTAACACAATTTTTTCCCCAAGTACTCGCTGAAATTCCTTTTTTCAAACAACACCAAAACTTAACACATCTGCACGTCTGAAGCAGATAACAATTTGGTTTTGCGATGCAATGCTGTTGTGTTCACAATATATTTAGGAAAACGCGACACTACAAACTGAAACTAGTATTGTATTGTGATGAATATTTATCTTGAATCCAGTGCCAAGTTCAAACCCAATTTACACCAAGCCCTCAAATTAAATTTCCATTCCTTCAAATAGTAACTAGAGCTATTAAAAGCTGATAACAACCGACGCCTACGGATTGACCAATCGGAGGCATTTACCTCCCCCTTTTTGGCCGATTCCGAGGCTAGGTATAAAAACAATGTGAAGCAAATTTTCGACCTCCTTTTTTCCCCTAGCAACGGAGAAACACGTGGTGTTGAGGGTTTGTTGATGGCGCCATGCGGAGGCTTAGCTTTTAAAATGACTATGTGAGATCTCAAGATAATTATTGTATTCTCTTCCTAGATCCTTTTTTATTTTTTCTAACACTGCCTTGGTACTGATATAATAATGTTTTCATAATTAAGTTGTTGACTTATGCTATACTTGCCACTGCGTGGCTAGCCCACCGTTGCCCGTGGTTGGTATTTATCTGGTGTAAAAATTTCCGCAGATTTCAAATACGTTGAATTGTTCAATCTATCTTTAACGATTCCGATTTTACGAAAAAAAACTTAACAATCTCTGTCACATTATTTTTATTTCATTGCTCTCCTTCGCTAAAATGAAAATCTGTTTTTATTTTTATTTTAACGCGAATGGCAGAAAATGCAATCTGTTTAATTTTGGAAAGAGAAAGTTCACGTGACGTCACAATCTCTTGCAAAAATATAAAAGATTAAAAGAAAATCAAACGAATAGGGTATTTGTATGTTGTAAAATTTTACGCAAATTTGAAATCCGTTAACATTTTTATTCTACCTTTAACGATCGCTGAGTAGAAAAAAGCACTGAAGAACGCCAGTGATAACTTTAGTAATCTTTTGCTTTACTGGAATCCGTTTCGAAGGAAATCAAAATAAAGGCAAGAATACATCGTAGACGCAAAAGAGGATGTATGTTGTGTAGGGTGAGGGTGCCTTTGGCATAAGTGGTTCAGAAAGTTTCGTCGCCAATTCTTTAGCCAGAAACCTCAGAACCTATATGAGCGTGGGATTATGTAGCTACTGGGGAGAAAGGTCATCGAACCGAATGGCACATACTATATTGATTAAATGTAATTTTTAGTAAATAAATAATTTTTTTCTATTTATATCAAAACAAACGGGACGAACATTTGCATCAACCCAATAGTTAAGCATTTACAATGGGTGTAGAATACATATTTTCAATTCTTACTAATTATTAACTCACTTTACTGAAATAATATATGCATCGCCTATGTTTGATTTACCATTGACTGTTCCAAATGAACGAAAACGAAGGTCATTCGAATGTGTTCTCTCCCCGGAGATTAAAAAAGTGGCATAGTTCCAAAGGCTGACGTCAAGGTGACACGTGAGGGCGAAAAGTCGAAATTTTCATATTTCTTTATTCCTCGGAATTACCGCGGTAAGATGAAGAATGGTGTAAAAAACTATTAAATTCATTTAAAAATGTTCTAGATTGAATTTTTAAATTCGCTTCGACCCTAACATTCCAAAAAATTCGCACTTCCTGTGTGCCAAATCCTATTACTGTAAGTGCCATAGATTCGTCAGGACTTCGCGGGCAAGAAAGAAACAAACAAACAGACATACAAACACTTCCTTTTATAAAGTAAAGATAATAATGTTCCCCATGGTATCACGTACATACTTTAGTTATTAGAAATTTACTCAATTGCATATTGTTAATGCAATTCCTTTTTCTTATATATATTTTTAACTCATAATAAAAATTGCTTTGTTTGATGAACTATGAATACCTTTCGTGGAACTTCGAATCACTCAATACAAGTAGGTAATTAGTGTAGGCCTGGTCGATTTCAAAAAAACTATTCCAAATTTATAAAGAGAAAGAATAAACACAACACATATTCGTACTAACTACTATCTGCTAAATGATACATTCCGTGAATTAAAATAAAACTGAACCCAACAATGCCATCTAGCGCCACAAACGGGACGTACTGTGGCATCAACTCAATAATTCTACTAGCAGCCCTCGAAGAAATCTATCAACAACAAACAATTTGCGCATAGAAAGTATTGTCAAAATGAAGTCAAGCATGGAAACGATACATACATTATTTGAAAAGTGAATAAATTATTCGCACGCAAGAAACTAGATGTATTCTTCATCCACTGTTAATGTGCTTAAATGATTCTACAAACAGCCCTCGGAGAGAAGAAATCTTTTGTCACAAACATTATTCATATATATCTCTAATATTATAAAATTAAGTGTTTGTGTGTGTGCTTGGACTGTCCTGACAAATCTATGGCACTTACAATAATAGGATGCGGCACACAGGTAGTCCAAATTTTTTGCAATTTTTCTATCTAGATTTCTATCTAAAATTCAATCTAGAACATTTTTAAATGAAGATAATTAGTTTTTGTCACCCGTATATCTTTGTCCCGTTCCGTTAATTGAAGAAAGGGCAACATTTTGCTGTTATCCCCTCTGACGTCACGTCATAATTGTCACTATTGACGTCAACCTTTGGAACCATGACAAGTTTTGGCCCCCTTCCGTCAGTCCGCAATTACATGGGAATGCGTAGTCTCCGCTCAAACGATTATACAACCCACATTTTGACTGGCATTGTACAGTTCTTTTTTGTAAAATCGGGATCGTTAAAGACAGATTGAAAATTTCAACGGATTTGAAATCTGCGGAAAATTTTAAACTATTTAGTTACCTTACATTGGATTTTCTTTTAATAAATAATTTTTCAATTAAATATTTATATTTTTGCAAGAGATAGTGACGTCACGTCGATTGGATCTCTTCGTAATTCGAATTTGGTCAAATTTGACAATGACGAGGCCATCAAGGCGTTGCCCGTGGTATTGGTTTACGAAGCAAAAAAATAGTTCATAATATTCATAATTTGGTTTGCTTCTCAAACCAAATTAGAATTCGCAGGGAATTCATTCCAATAGGTTATAAACAGTTATCCAACAGGCTACAAACAGTTATACAACAGGCTCCCATTTGATTTCTTCGCAAACCAAATGCGAATTCGTCGCAATCATTGGGAGTTAACGAGCAGTGGTCACACCTGACCCCACGAAAAGAACCGTCACGGGCAACGCCGTTCTAGTGCTTTATAAAACTTTACTATTCGCAACATTTTTTTACTACTATCAAACTAATCATTTACAGGTTACCAAATATAAGTATATGTGAACAATGTACCTATTCCAATTCTCAACCTTTATAAAGCCAGTACCGGCTATATGGTCACCCTCTTATAAGGTCACACCGCTGATGTGGTCAGTTTTCTAAAGTCTCGTCTAACTTAATAGGGAACATATGTTAAAGCGCACCGCTTATATAGTCATTTTATTTTCCTGGTTATCGGTTATATGGTCGGTTTTTTCATCGTTTCAATAAGGTTATCAGTTGTTGTTTATTTTAAATAGTAATTGTTGTGACATTTCTTGAAACGGGGAGCAACCCAGAGAATTAACAGAAGAAAAAAATTATTTGCGACCCCGGAGAGGACCACATTTACGCCTTTACTCTCCTCCCCTTCCCATCCCCATTTCTCTTTTGTGTTGAATCATCGTCGGCGTTACCCCACCCCTCAATTCTCTTCCACCACAAGCACAAGTTGACATCTGTCTGTTGATTGGTTGAAGTTATCTCTCCCTGTTTGAAAAGTACCTTGAAATTGAGACGAAAGGAGTAAAGAAAAACTTTGTTTCATTTGGATCATATGAGACGAATAAGAACGTCCATTTTATTTGTTTTTTTTTAGTCTGCTGACAAATTGTTCCTCTGCGCAAAATAAAAACGAACACAAAAAAATAAATTTAGAATCTGCGATCTTTTATGCGGTTGCCATTCCAAAAAAAAAAAAAAAAACAAACATTAACTACCATTAAATTAATTTTAAAATCTTCTAGATTGAATTTTAAATTTCGCCGCGACCCAAAAATTGCAAAAATTTTTGACTACCTGTGTGCCAAATCCCTTTATTGTAAGTGCCGTAGATTCGTCAGGACTGTGATAACGAAAACTGAAAAACAAGCACTTCCTTTAATAATAAGGTGCATTGAATATGGATGCACATACGTGTGCGTACTGTACTTAGATTAGTAAGTTAAGATAATAAATTTCACTAAAAAAGTATTGCATATTTCTTACTGTAATTTTTACTTCGCGAATTAATTTTTAAAATGTTCTTAAAAAGTTACTTATTTGTTTATGAGCACTATATTCAGATAGGTGAATATGATCCTGCCATAATTAAATAGTGTAGGACAGGGTGATTTTTTTAAAACTGACACTGTTCAGATTCACCGGTAGCTAGATCTAACAACCCAAATGGCACCAAACTCGTATGGAGACTAATGATGACATGGGAAGTAGGATTCCGTAAAAAAAATTAGTTCCAAAAATAGCCGATAGGGGTATTTATGGCGCAGTACAGTGTAAAAAGTGTTACAAAAAAAGAAAAAAAATATTAACATTTACAAAATTACAGGGAATTGTTAAGCTTTATTCACTACATTCACTTCCCCGGCGAGGATTTCGACCACATTGAATATGTCCGCCGTTCTCAGAGACTACACCGTGCATTCTCTGCACAACATTCTCTACGGTCGTACGCAACATATCACAATGAATATTCCGCACTGTCTGTGATATGTTGTCCGTTAAGATACTCAAGTTTGTGAGTCCCCCAACATAAACATTTGATTTGAAATACCCCAGCGACAAAAGTCACATGTCAGAGGAACGAGGCGGAAATGGAACTGTAAAACTGCGACTGATGACTGTTTCATCAGTGAAGTGATGGCGCAACAGCTGCTGTACCTTAACAGCAATATGTGGTGGTACACCATCCTGCATAAAGATTGTCTGATTGAGACATTTGACATTTTCTTTGCGGAAGTTGTGGAATGGCAAAATTAGTCAGCATGTCGGGATATCTTTGTGCATTAACGGTACACGTTTCTGGTCCTCTCGGAGTGAAGTTCTCAAAAAAGAACGGCCCAATAATGAATTGGGCTGTGAAGCCAAACCAAACGGGGCTTTTGGGGAATGCAAAGGAAGTTCTTACACTGCGTGGGGCTGTTCAGTGGCCCAAATTTGGCTATTTTGTGTGTTAACAGACCCATTCAGATGAAAAAGGGCCTCATCTCCCCATAAAATTTGCCATGGGAAGCCATCGTCAATCTCCATCCTGGCAAGAAACGACAGAGCAAATGTCAGTCGTTTATCATAATCACTGTGTTCGAGTTCCTGCAAGCGGCTGATTTTGTATGGATAGTAGAGGAGAACTGGCCGCAAGACTTTCCATACCGTGGAAAAATTCATATCGAACTGTCGCGCGCGCTACACCATGGGTGCTGCTACTACCAGCAATGGTTCGCTGTGATCCGTCGACGATTGCAGTTTCAACATCTGTTATCACCTCTTCTGACACAGGTTTACGTCCTCTGCCTGTGCGAATTGTCAGGGACCCTGTTTCCTCGAACTTCTTAATCATTGCCTTAAAAGCATTAATCGATAAAGGCCCCTTACGTAGCTTCTGCCGGGTTCTAAACTCACGACGAGCTGTGGATGTATTGCACTGATTAAGATAATACAGCTTCACCAATAATGCACGTTCTGGTAATGTGAGTCGCATATTCACTTGAGTTGGCTCACTTCAGCTGAGAATATTTTTCGGAACTGTCTACATGTTTTATAGCCCAAATTACTGGCGCTGTTGTCGCATACGAAAGCATAAATTTGCATTTTGCTTTGATACCCGTGTTTTATGCTAATTCTCGGTTTGGTAAGCTACAACAGCGTCATAAATACCCCTACACCCCCCCCCCCGAGTTTGGTGTCATTTGGATTGTTAAATCGAGCTACAGGTGGCTCTGAACAGTGTCAGTTTTTAAAAAAAAATCACCCTGTATATATAGTTTGATTTTTCTGGACCGCTGAACTAACCATATAACCATACTGAATGTAGAGCGTTGAAAAATAACTTGTACACCTGTTTACTACCTCTACCTAACAGCTGTTAGAAGTATTGAGATTGTTCAATCCTCAGCTTAGCTTTCCGATGCAAATAATCCCATCAAAGCGATCATTGAAAAACGTGGTTTACTGCTACGTAAGCCTTCTATATTTTCTTCGCACCTTTTTCATAAAAACATGACGCAATATGCCTATATAATTCATTCAATGAATAATAAATAAAACAAGTGTTTGTTTAAGGTGAAGTAATATGCTTTAAAAGTTAAAGCGTGGTCATGCCCAAGGGTTTTTCGTCAGAATAATGCTACATAGTGTAAGAAACCGGTGTAACGTGAACAATACAACTTGTTACAGGGGCATTTCGTTGTTTGGGATTCAATAAAGAACCATTTATGCCACTCTGAATGGAACGCACGTGCAGAAAATTGTGCCTGAGCAAAACGTAAATTGAAAACTACCATTCGATGGTTGATTATAAAACACTTAATTTACACAAGATCCTTTATTTGATTTATATTTCCCTACAACAAAAGGATAGGTTTTTTTATCCATCTAAATTCGTGCTCAAAATGTGCAAGACACTCTTGGCATTTCTATTCGCCATCAGAAATGCTGCTGCCCGGACGGAAGAGCAAAGAATTAGCAATTGGTGGGTTGTGAGTTCGAAACTCGGTCCTCCCAAAAAGCGTCGTGTACATGGAGGCTTGAGCAATTTAAATTTATCTTGACCTCAAATGTCCTTACGTTGACGTTGTGTCTGGGAAGGCGCTTAAGCCAGTTAAGAGGTTTGGAAAATGGGGTCCCAGTTCAGTGTGACCTCGTCATCTTTCCCTGGTTCGAATCGATGAAGTGTTGTTCTCGGTTTATTCCCTTCGGAGTCGATCATGGACCGTCGAAAATATCCCACATTGTGTTACTCTAGTACTATATATTCCATAATCCAATTACTTGCCTTCCAATTACCTCCATTCTACGTCCAAAATAAAGTTCCTTCCAGATCACAGATTTGCTGTGTCCTTTACAATTGATTGAGTGACTGGTGTGCGTGCTTGATCTCAAGGATGCGCTTATTAAATGTCGTCAAGGGATGTACATACACACAAAGAAGGCATTTTACTGACTCAGAAGAGAAAGAAGTACACCTATGGAGGAATAGAACCTGACATGAATCGAACCTGCGATGACAACTCGAAAGTTGCTAGCGCAGTGTGTTTGTCAATTGAGCCACTGCGGCCCCATTGCGGAAATAGTTTGTGGATTTTTTCCCTTTTGGATTGATCCCGGACATTCACCACTACCCAGTTGTTTTGCTGCAGTCTTAAGTTAATTAATTACTAATTACCAATTAATTAATAATAACCACATCAACATTAAAAGAGAAGGTGCAATACGAACAAAGAGTTACCCAAAAATAGGTAGGTATTTTAATTAGCGTCGTACTAGAGCAACATAACGGGCTATTGGTGACGGTCCGGGAAAAATCCCTTAAGAAACAACATCCGAGGACAATACATCGTAATTTTGAACAATGGTCATGCAGAGGTCGCAACCTCACCTCTCCAAACTTCCACACAACGCCAACGGAAAGACATTTGATGTCCTGATAAATTTTGTTGCTCCAGCACCCGTTTACATGACCGTCTTTGGCTGGATTCGAACTCGCAACCCCGCCGGTCGTTAATCCGTTACTTTTCTAACCTTGCTACCACATCCCATGGAGGAACACAAAGGACTATTGGTGACGGTCCGGGTAATTTGTAATTTTTAATTAACGTCACACTAGAGCAACACAACGTATTGATGACAGTCTGGGTAATTAATTGGTAATTTTTTAGTTAACGTCGTACTAGAGCAACACAACGGGCTATTGACGATGGTCCGGGATCAATCCCTGAGGGAAAGATCCGAGGACAAGGCCAAGTAATTTTGAACCACGATCATATGACGGGGTTAAGCCTGAGCTGGCACCCCACTCTGCAAACTTGCACACCACGCTAACGATCCCCTGTACACGACGATCTTCGGCTGGATTGGAACTCGCAACCTCCGGTTGCTATTCCGTAACTTTTCCAGCCGACCAACCGGTATAGTGGTTAAGGTGTTAGCCTCTAGATCGGAAGGTTCCTGGTTCGAATCCGGGTCCGGGCATGGATGTTTGTAAACGTATGGTGTAGAGGCGGCTGGTGCACCTTAAATCTGTCGTGGCCGAAAGTCCTCACGTTGGGTTGGCGTGGAAGTTTGGAGAGTGGGGTGCCAGCTCAGGTGTTGCTTCGTCATCTGACCGTGGTTCAAAATTACGAGGTGTTGTCTTCGAATCTTTCCCTTAAGGGACTGATTCCGGACCGTCGTCAATAGCCCGTTGTGTTGCTCTAGTACGACGTTAACTAAAAAATTACCAATTACCAATTACCGTAACTTTTCCTACCGGGTTATCGCAGCTCATCTAAAATTTAAATACTAAGGTTAAAATTTTAATCGCTAGAAAATTGTACTAAAATTAGATCTAAGATGAGTTACATACGTCTTAGATGGTATAACTTCATCCAATTTAATTTAAAAACAATTATAGAAATAGATCAGTTGTAGAAGTGGTAGTTAGGTATTTAATTAACATCGCACTAAATCTACACAACGGGTTATTGGTGGTAGTCACCACTGAAGACCACGCCACGTAATTCGAACCACTTGCAGATGCTATGAAAATGGTAAACATCTTGAATGATGAAGGGAGGTAAAAAGCAATGAAGGCGGGGGTTGACGCAACAAGTTCGATAAAATTGATGTTGAGGTATAAAAAATTTGAAGGGGGAAAAGAAAGGTTTATAAAATATAAGGAATAAATATAACTAATATACAGATATTATTGTTTATCTAAAATATACATGGTACCTCGTAAGACGTTACTGATTGCATGGTCGTTATATCATGACCTATGTGTACTAAGCAGGTTTGCCTACTGCCAAGAAACCGATGAATTTTAGGTGGCTCCTAAACGGTTCCCCAGGGTGTATATGTATCTCTCTTCTCTATCAGTAGTCTTTTATTAAGTGTAAGGTAATTTACTTGACGTTGTGCTTGGCCAAAAATCGTCTCCTGTGCCATAAAAACCAATCAACCTGCAAACCAAGACCTGTGCTCTCCCCCACTCGAGATACTTAAGAGATAAATTGGTAATATTGGTTAGTGCTGGTTAATATTGGAGATAATATTGGTTCTCAAATATACAGGATAAGTCGACTGTTAATCGATCGCGCAAGTCCTTTTTCTTGGACAGGTGAAACAATTTCTATAGCAATCCCGTAAAGTTGTAAACGTCAGCTTATTGCTTTTAAAATTCTTGATGCTTATAAATATAATTTCGCACCAGACGAGACGGATAATTTCTAAAAATTCTTTCTTTTGCAAGTGGGAGAAATTTTTTCGTGACCCTGAACATTCGGAAATGGAGCATAAGTATTTCGTTAATAAAACTGAGTATTATAGGAAAAGAGTTTCGCAGTCGAAATGGGTGCACCACCTAATGAAATATGTCTTAGTTCTGACGGAAATTGATAGATTGCAACGAAATAAAGGAAGGAACCCAGGTCATATGACGTGCAACGAAATAAAAAAATATCGCAATAAAAATTGCAGAATTTTGAAATTTGAAACACGATTATATATATATATATATATATATATATATATATATATATATATATATATATATATATATATATATATATATATATATATATATATATATATATATATATATATAATTTAAGTCTTTCTCGAATGCTATGTTATCCTTTTGAACCCATCTGGTGGTTGTCTTGACAATGTATCTCGTCAAACTGACAAAACTGACCAAATCTTGATAGCAAGATATCTAGTCATTTGAGAAGAAATTTGATCAGATCTTGATCTCGTCATGATCGAGACATTGGCAATATCTCGATGACGATATATCTCGCCAGAGTAAAGGGATGGATGCAAGAAAAGTAAACTATGGCCAAAAGAAAAGCGAATTTATGTCCAATTATCGTACTACACTACTGTTCGTGAAATTTGCAACGCATGAAGGAATCATGCAAATTAAACGAAACTTACAGGAAATGCAAAACAGGTTAGGCTATGCAAAAGATTAGAATTACAAAGCGATCACCCATTTGCGGGCCGAGAAACAACCTCTTAACTACCAAGTGAGCCGTGTATAAAAAGCACTGTGAAGGTGCGTTGAAATGTGTGTATCGTCATTTGACAGCTGTAAATGATTGATTAGAAGTCAATATGACTTTCCAAAAACGCAGAGTGCCATGCGAGCAACTAACGGAGTTCGAACGGTGCCGCATTACAAACTGCAGATTACCCCTTTGCTTCTGTAAAGCGAGTGGGCATGATCGGCCTCCGTGAAGGTGGACTTTCGTATCGTGAAATCGCCACTCGCACGGGGTGTAATGCCATAACAGTGATGCGTGTGTGGAAGAAATGGCAAGAAAGTCGAAACCCCGGCAGTGGGCCACGCAATATGACAATATGACCTGCGCAAGATTCCCTTGACGCTGAACCACCTATGCCTATGGCTACAATGGGTTCACCAACACAGACAATGGCGTGCAACAAGTCGTCTTCTCAGATGAGTCCCGCTACAATCTGGACAATAACGATGGACGCGTACTCATCAGACGCTACAGATGTAAACGCCTTCTCCCGGGGTGTCTTATTCAGCGTCATACTGGATGGACGCCTGATGCTATGGTCAGGGGCGCAATTGGATATTATAAGTGATCCTTTCTACTTCAAATTGTGGGGACCCTGAACAGCGGGAGCTACATCAGGGAAGATGTGGAGCCCGAGGTCCCAGCCCTCATACAATGCATTCCCCGGGCTGTATTTCAGCAAGACAATCCCCGTCTATATGTTGCTCGGAACGTACAGGGCTTCTTCAGTACACGACAGGTTCCGCTTCTTCCATGGCCTGCACGTTCCCCATATATGTTGCCCATTGAGCATGTCTGAGATCACATCGGTTGGCTACTCGATCGTACTGCTAGTCGGGCAGGGTACAGCTGAACTTTGGCATCCGATAGAGGTCATCTGGAATGTCATTCCTCAGCATGACATTCAGAAGCTGCATGATTTGATGCCACGACCTGTACAAGCCTCTCATCGCTGCACAAAATATTGATATTCGGCATTATTTTTGTTTTATTGTTCTGTAATTTTGATCATTTATTTAAACCACTATAAGTAATACGCGAAATAAATTTCATTTATTTTTGATGATACTTCCATAGTATTGCAAAAAAATTGTATATATATATACATATATACATATACATATATATATATATATATATATATATATATATATATATATATATATATATATATATATATATATATATATATATATATATATATATATGTATGTATGGGAATTCATAGCCTATTGGATAACAGCCATAACGGAGTTGCCCGTGACAGTTCTTTTCGTGGGGGTTATATTGCCCGTGGCATTGGTTTGCTTCGAAAACCAAAAAATATAAATACTTAATTCATAAATTATTTATTAAAAGAAAATCAAACCAATTGGATAACAGCCATCACGGATTCCCATTTGGTTTGCGAATTTGTAACCAATTGGATAACAGCCATAACGGAGTTGTTTTTACTATCTACACCAGGGGTGGCCAACCTTTTACATACAGATCGTCAATTTTTTTCCCATACGAGTTCAAATTCGCCATACAATTCAAGCACCTTTTCTACTTTCTTACTTTCATGGTCCTGGCATATCCATAATAACCTTTTTAATAAAAGTATGTTTGAAGACATAATTAACATTTTTAATTATTTAATTATTGTACATAAAACTATCTATTACAGCACATAAACATCATTTACCATCAATAAGACTTTTGAGCCTATTTGGATTTCGCTTGTTTTTCAATGTTTGGTGTTAAATTTGTTGCGGAGAGTGCCAGAAAATTCTTCAAATTTGAATTAGTCTTTCGTGTACCTCGTTTTGCTTTTAATAATTTCCATGGTTGAAAATGCTTGTTCACGTCTATATGTCGTTCCGAAACGACATATATACTGTTTTGCAAATTTTCTTAGTTCTGGGAAATGTTTACAGTGGAACGCCTGATATTAATAATGCAAGAAGCATTTTGATCGGAAAAAAGCTCATCAAATTTCATTTTTAAAATTGAATTTATTTTTAAATCGATAAGTTCCAATGGTATATTACTAGGCATCTTCATTACGTTTTGTTCACTGAGTAAAAATGGGTTTATAAATGCGAGCATGCAGTTTTCTTTAGCCAAATCATGAAAACGACTTTCAAATGACCCTTGTAATAACTTGACTTTTTCAATATACTTGGTCAAATTGTTATTATCCGCAGCACATTCACTTCGCACTTTCAAGTGAGGAAATTGACTCAAATCCTGATTTTCTAACTGAGATATGAAGAGTTTTAATTTCATTTTAAATGAATTGATGCTGTTTACTATAAGCTAGGAAATAAATTATTCTTGTCTTGTAGTTTGGAATTTAGATTATTGAGATGGTTAGTAACATCAACTAAAAATGCCAAATTAAATAGCCAGGTGTTATCAAATAATAGGTTTCCTTCATCAGAAATTAATTTTCCTGTTCTAAAAAATTTTGAACAGCGTTTTTCAATTTTCAAAACCTGTCCTCTAGAAAGCCAGCGCTCCTCACAATGAAGGATAAGTGCTTCATTATTCCATGTATGTTAGCCTGATGCTGTGTTTTATAGTGTCTATTAAGATAATGTCTTCTATTATGTGAAAGAGTACTTTCACAAACAATGCAAAACGGTTTTCCTGATGGGCATCCATAAATAACAGAATATTTTCCCACTGTTCATTGAATTCACGCTTACTATCACTTTCTACGCTTCTTTTGCTCATTTTCTTTCGCACTAAGAATGCTGTATAGATTGAACTGTGAGCATGCGGGTGTTGAAAATATGAAGTTGTTGCATACTTCCAGTGAGTGTTTGTATTACTATTTTCTGTGTTTACATTACTACTCAGTTAATTTTGTCTGATACAATCCTTGTCTGACGCAATGCATTGAGCCAATTGCTTGTGTCTCGCTTGTCTGTTGGGATGTTTATTTAAAATTATTTAATGTCTTGTACTTTAGAGTGCACTTTTATTTCTACATTACAAGGCATAACAGAAGATGGATTTCGTTATGGTGCTTACTTAAAAAAAATAGTAGGGGCAAGAATGCAATGCGCCATTTGTAATCATCCAATGCGCCACTTGTAGTCATCCAATGCGCCACAGATTGGCCACCCCTGATCTACACTGTCTGTTGTTAAATTTTTCGTACATTTCAAATCCGTTAAAATTTTCATTCTATCTTTCACGATCTCTGAGATAGAAAAAAGCACTGAAGAAAGCAAGTGATAACTTTAATAATTTCTTTTGTTCCACACTCGAATCCGTTTCTCTGGAAATCAAAATGAATGAATCTCTTATCAAACGAAGGTCATTCGAATGTGCTCGGTCCCATGCGACACGGTAGGTGAAAAATTTGGCATGGTTCCAAAGGCTGACGTCAATAGTGACGTGAGGGTGAAAAGTCTAAATTTTTATGCTTCATCATTTCCGAAACAGGAAGAACGGTGGAAAAAACTATTAAATTCATTTTGAAATGTTCTAGATTGAATTTTAAAATTCGCCGCGACCCTAAAATTGAAACAAATTTGGACTACGTGTGTTCTAAATCCCATTACTGTAAGTGCCATAGATTCGTCAGGACTTTGCGTGCAAGAAACAAGCAAACAGTTCCTTTTACAATATTAGAGATATACATAAAAAGTGTTCCAATGAAAGAAGAAATCCGATTCCAACAAACGTTTGCTATTAATTATACATATTGCAATATTGCAGATGGGGAACTCAAGCTTTTCAATCAATGCAACGTGGGATGTAGTTTTTATAGAAGGAGGATACCAAATCCAGATGGACAATAATATTCTTTTAAAATTAAATCCCCATCTTACAATCCAAAGCTCAACCAGAGAGATCCAAAATATCTATCGGACATTTTTTACGAAATACGATTAAGAAGATTGAGAAGAAAATACAATGGGAACAACAACGTTATGTAGTAAACATGCATGAGGAAAGAAAAAAAGCATTTGGCATCAATTTCTGCACGTGTAAGATTTCGACATTTAGAGGTAAATGCAGGAGTGATGGCCCATTTACCAGAAAATCTGAATTCTGGAAGCAAGGTAACTGAAAAGGTCTCTTCCATCACCAAGTACTTTATTTTATAACCGAAATACATAAGTGGTGCTTGATCAGAATAATAATAACAATTCAAACAAGTATATTGAAAAAAATACTTGCATCTATGTCTTAAGGTTAGGAGTTAGTTGGAGCACATTTTGAAAAATAGTAAAATAAATGATAAGTGCACATGTGTCTCCTATATTAAGTTAACCCAAATAGTACTAAGGTATATCTTTTAGAATACATTATCATTAGGTCAAACCTGAATATGTCTTGGATGCTCAGCTCATTTTCTTCGTTTTAAAAACTGTAGATTACCCCCTTTGCTAATGTAACGTCTATATGATTTAGCGTACCACCTCCTATAGAGATTAAGTTAACACAAAGTAATACTATACTCTGAGGTATTGCTTAAGATATATTATCATCCGATCCAACCTGAATATGTCGATGCACAAGTTCATTTTCTTCGCTTTACAAACTACAGATTACCCCTTTGCTTCTGCAAAGTCTTGGTGAGTTGGCGTAACCCTTCATAAAAAGGTTGGATTAATCCAAGATTATCACCTAATTTATCCACAGAAATATACTATCGTCCATTCTAACTTGAATATGACCGATTCTCAGTTGATTTTTCTTCGTTTTACAAAATGTAGGTTTGCTCTGCTCTTGTAAGGTCTCGGTGAAGGAATGTGCTCTTTCCCAGAGAGGTTAGGCTAATCCAATGTTATCACTAAGTTATCTTTTGGAACATGCTATCCGGTCTAACCTGAATGTTTCTCGTATGCTCTGCTCATCTACCTTTCAAAGAATGCAGGAAATAAAGTTTCAAGAAAAGCAAAGTTCAAGTGCACAACGCACATCTAGTGATTTTATTACCTGCAATATGAAATAGTGCTAAAGTAGCAGGCCACAAATAAAAGTTGCTTATAAAATATTCCACTGCAAGATAAGGTCCTCAATTGTCTATCATAAACAATGATACTACATTAATCCCTGATCACTTTATATGCACCATAAAAATGCATTCTTACTCATCTCATTGTAATTCACTGATAAAAAAGTTTTGATGTTTTGTTCTATTTCGTTCTAGTAAAGCCAAAAAATGACTGCAAATTGACACATAAACAATTGGAAACAAATATAAAAGCGTCTTACAAGTGAAACAAACTGATTGAAAAAGATGAGTTTTTAGCTTTTCTAGACCACAATGACTTGTGAAGTCCAAGAAGTTATTTTTCTCGAAGGAGTGTCGCGGTAGGTATTTTAATTAACGTCGCAATGGAGCAACACAACGGGCTATTGGTGACGGTCCGGAATCAATCCCAAAGGTAAAGAAGAGAGGACAACACGTAATTCTGAACCACGATCAGATGACGAGGCCGCACCTGAGCTGGCACCCCATCAAAACTTCCACACCAACCCAACTTGAAGACATTCGGCCACGACAGATTTAAGGTGCACCAGCCGCCTCTACACCATACTTGACATTATGTTGTGTTTGGTGCAGATTGGCCAAATATGGCCCATGCGCAATAAAACCTAAAAGCAACCAACCTTTTGTCCATTCTATTCGATACATACATATAATGAGCATACGTATTGAAATGTTATGGTGCATTGTTATTAAATGATGTAATCGAAGAATGTGATTGGAAATGAAAATTATTGCGAAAAACTTCACTCGACTTTAAATTTGATTTTCTATATTTATTTTTAATCAGAGGTGTAATCTCGCCCGACAACTATTCGAACATCATGTTTCGTTCTAAATTGATTATACACAAAGAGATGGATAAAGTTCCATTTAACACCACATAATTTGGAATCACGGTCAGATGACGATCATTTCCTTAGAATAGAACCCTAAAAAAAGTGGAATTAGTGAAGAAGGTCAGTATTGGGATAAGAAGTCAAGCAGAAGACTGCAGGTGTCAAGGGGAAATTAATGAGTGTGAACATCTCAGACGAAAATATTTATTATTCATCAATTTTTTGTGGGTTGTATAATTCTATTTATAGAGCCGGTTCTGGTCGTAGAATGGAAACTTTCGCCGTATACCTTTTACTAAGTTTACTACTTTTGAAAGGAACGTGATCGCATTTTTATTTTATCTTTAGTAATTTGGTAATTTTTAATTAACGTCGTACTAGAGCAAGACAACGGGCTATTGACGACGGTCCGGGATCAATCCCCTAAGGCAGTGGTCGGCAAACCGCGGCTCTTTAGCCACTTGAGTGCTACTGTGCCACGAACCGATTTCGACTAAATGCTGGCAGTAAACATCCCGCCGATGATGCGAGGAAGAAAGCAGTTGAGGAACTTCAGAAGAGTCAAGAAAAATCAAGTTCTGTATTTAATCATTGGTTACGATCTTCCAACAATGTTAATATCGTAAGCTTTATTGTTAGTCAAAGATTGCTAAGAAAAGCAAACATTACACAGACGGTGAATGCATTAAAATTTGTTTTATATATACATCCGAAAAGTTATATTCCGGGATTTTAAGGACAAGGCAGAAATTCTTTAATAAATTAAAGAGTTACCACTGTTTGCTAAAACAGTAAAAGACAGAACAGTCACAATGTCTTCGAATATAACCAATCAACAAATCGAATATCTTAAATTGGTTTCAGCTTTAATAATAGCTGTTGACCGACATAAATTTAACAGCGAAAGTTTCACATTTTATTAGATTTATTTCGTCTTCGGGTTCTATAGATGAACTTTTAGGATTATTGCAACTGGAAGGTAAAACACGTGGCGAGGATATTGCAAATGCTGTCAATGAATGCATAGAGAAACATCATATTCCACTCGATAAAAATGTTTCAATTTAAACACATGGAGCTAAAAGTCTGACCGGAGTGAGAAAAGGTTTTGTTTCTATTTTGAAGGACTATAGATATGATCTTAGTTCACAGAAAAAGTGGTCTGCTTTGAAAGAGAAGGGGCAGAGAGAGAGAGACAGTAATTTTCAGCATCTGGAAAAGTATTCCTGACTCATATGATCAGTTAAAAAAAACTAGCATTTGCTGTTCTTTCCCTCTGACTCTACATATTCATACAAATAATCTTTTTCAAGCATGAACCTTACCAAAAGTAAATTGAGAAATCGTCTTAGTGATAAGAACCTGGAATCCTGTTTGAAATTAAAAAAACAACGACATACAAACCTGACATATCCAAACTTTCCAAGGAAATGCATGATCATTGTTCACATTAAATGCGTGTTTTGTCATATTTTTATTTTAATGTAAAATTTTTTGTCAATAAATAAGATTATTATTATTATTATGATATCTGGTCTTATTTAATGTTAGAAGCTAGTTTAAACCGACTCCTAAAAACATGGTTCTTGAAAAGAAATTTGGCTCTCAAAAGAAATCTTAATCGTTGTATTGCTAATCTTTGGCTCTTTTGACTGATGAGTTTGGCGACCACTGCCCTAAGGGAAAGAACCGAGGACAACGCCACGTAATTTTAAACCATGGTCAGATGACGTGGTGCCAGGTGGCAAGGGGCGCCAAAATGCAAAAAAAAAAACGTTTTGAGCGAAAAATAAAATTTTGATGGCGCCTTTTGAGAGGCGCGGGGTTGCGCGGCGGGGCGGCGAAGCAGTCGGCGGAACACACTTGCATTGTTTGTAGCCAGCCAAGTCAAGTCAGTCGATTAGGAGTTCAGGGAACGACGAACGCGTTTACGTGTGTTTCGTTTTGTCGACTTATAAATGACGTAAGTACCTACCACATTCATTACTTTTTGTTTTAATTTAGGTAAGTAAGTAATAAAAACTTTCGTCTATGGTCTAACAAACATATTTTTTGATCGATGGATGATTAGTGTAAGTAGGTAGGTTTCGGTAGTAGTATCAGTTACCTAGATTAAAACAAGAGGAAGATAAAAGCGCCGAATAGACGACGTTCTTTTAGAGCAAACGTGAATGTTTTGTTTCATACACACCAGTATCGGAGTGTGGCCAGGGGCTCACGGGTTTATTTCTAGATGTGGTGATAAAAAACACAATTTAGACAAGCATGATTGCAGGGGCTAAGGCTATGACAATGGAGCCAATATGGTGGGGAACCAAAGAGGCGTCCAAAGCCGTATAACCAGAGAATTTCCAAGGGATTTTTATAATCCTTGTGGCTGTCACAGTTTTAACTTGGTTGTTTCTGACGCCTTCTAAAACTTCAGTTAAATCAGTGTAGCGTTGTTCGGGGTTATCCAACGGCTGCTTTTTTTTTCTCCTCTTACACAAAAAGATGGGAAGTAATCTCAAAACATACAGAAGCTCTCACATTAAAAAAAAGTCTGTGAGACACGTTGGGAAAGCAGAGTCTTAAGCATTCAAGCTGTTAGGTATCAATATACTGAAGAGAGAGGTGAGATACAAAAACAATACGTGGAAAGTGCCGACCCCGTTGCTGCTTCAGAAGCCAAGTCTCGTGCCCAACACATGGATCAATATGAATTTTTGCTCATTCTTGTGATTTGGTATGATTTACTGTACCAAATAAATATTATTAGCAAATTCTTGCAATCAGAATCGACAGATTTGTTAAATGCAACGAATCTATTACACAAATGTTGACAATTTGTTAAGGAATACTGGCTACGCATCAGCTGTAATCACAGCAAAAGAAATTGCCGAAAAGGCTGAAATTTCACCAGTATTTCAACAAACAAGAAACCGAAGGTAAATAATGTTGGCGGCTATGAATCTCAAGATGAAACTCCAATAGACAGCACAAAATTTTTTTAAGACCACCGTATTCTATCCTTTGATAGATACAATAGTAAATTCGCTGGAAATGCGTTTCCAACAGATGCTAATTTTAATGCAAGTTGGTGTTTCTTGCATGATTTAAAGCGACCGGTTGATAAGCCTAAATTGGAGCAATCGTGTTTAAATTTGCAAAATATTTTGACACATGATTCACGCAACGATATTTCTGGAGCAGACCTGGCTCAAGAAATACTAAGCCTGAAGCCTTTCTTAGACGCAGACCAAGGCCAACCGAAAGATGTTCTCAACGTCTCGAACAAAAATGATTGGTGCGATTTGTTTCCAAACACTTGGACTGCCCTTCGGATACTACACACTATTCCAGTAAATGTCGCCAAAGGTGAGCGTATATATATATATATATATATATATATATATATATATATATATATATATATATAGTTTTAGTAAACTAAAACTAATAAAAACATACCTATAAGATGTAAAATAGTGACATACCTAAGATGTAAACACATACCTAAAAAATGTCAAACCTGGCACTTTTATCAATTGAAAATGATATTGATCAATCCATACCTAAAGATAATTTAACTGTAAAATTTGCCAGTGCGAAAGCAAGAAAGGTAAACTTTGTAAAAATTAATTTAAATTATAAGATCGATATAACAAACGTGATATCATGTTTTCTTTTAATTATGTTTTTACAATACCTATACGTAGGTAACATATTTATTATATAGTGACTGATTGAAATTAACACCAAATACTAATTTAACTATATAGCGGTAGGAACTTATTTTTATTGATCCATTGAAGGTAATATCCAAACCAGTGTGCAGTTTTAATAGCATAGTTTATTAGAATTTATAAGCTTTACTTAAAGTCGTAAAGGGACTAGTTATGGTGGATTTGCTTCTTTTGGGTGAAAAAAAATCGATTTGCAAACGCATTGAACAGTTATTATGACTAGGACAGTACGGTCCGCGGTAGCCTGGTTGGAAGAGTAACCGATTAGCAACCATATGGGTGCGAATTCGAATCTAATCAAATGCCGTCGTGTGCAAAGGGGGGCTGGTGCACGCTAAATCTTTCGTGGCCTGGAATGTAATTACGTTGGCGTGGTGTGAAAGTTTGGAAACTGAGATGCCAGCTCAGGTTCCTGACCATGGTACAAAATTTCGCAGTTTTGTCCTTGGAATTTTCACTTCGGTTTGATCCCGGACCGTCACCAATAGCCTGTTGTGTTGCTTCATTACGACGTTAATTTTATACATACCTTCCTAGGATAGTACAAATTTGAATCAATGTAAAATATAGTTGGAGTCCTCTAAAGTTTCTCAATTTTTATGTGAGCCCTGATACTTCCATTAATATGCTTCAGCTTTCAAAGTGTTTTTCTCGTAACTACTTTTTTTTGTGAGTGATTGTCATAATATCTAAAACTGTTCGATAAATCGACTGTAATTTTTTACAACTTGTTGAACAAAGATCCTTTTATTGCTTAATGAACCAGAAAAGAGATACGTTACGTTTTATTATTTTATAGCTCGGTCATTTTTGATTTGACGAGTCACCATTTAATCACATGTGTAATATTTTCTGACTCATCAAAAAACAGCTACTGTATGAAGTTCTACGCTTTTCAATTGTTTCTTTTTTACGATCACTTTGTGCTTGGAGTACTTTGTACTTAATCAAATCACACAGTGACCAGGAAACAAACATTTTTCTTCTACCTTAAATGGTAATAGACGTACATAGTTGAGAATTATTTGACTACAGTTTCATTAAATAAAATCCCATAAAAATGAACTTTTACAAAACGGAAAAGAATCTCTCTTATGCGTCAGAGTTACACTACAGAGTCTTTACTTTAGGTGTACTCACAAAAAATTTTACCATCTCGAAGTAGAGTAAACGTGAGTATTCTGTTGCTGTATAGGAATAGTAAAGTTATTTTAATACTATCTTTGCTCCATTGACTGACATGACATTTCATCATCATCATTTACCTGACGCGTCTGGTTTTCCAAATGCATTACATCGATTTGCAGTACAGTAGTAAGCCACGTATTTACTTTTCTTTTAAAAATAATGTACTTTTCTTGCAGCCTTCGACATACTTAACTCACGAGCTGTGATATTTATTATTCCATATTTTTTGTGTTTATTAGTAACGTAGTGTAGCATTGGTAACTAGAAATGTTGAGATTGAATAGAAAGCAAAACACAATCTACTGCTTGTCTTTAGACAACCTTTTAAGACAATTAGATTCGCTTCATAATGGACTAGATTTTCCTTGAAAGGTAATAAATGTAAATGATTTTGGCCCTAAGTTCAAAGATAACCCTAAGGATGCTATCAAATGGCTTCATAGTCGAAAAGGCTTAGCAAGTGTGGTTTTTCATGAAAATGTTTTTTTTTTTTTTAATTTTCCGAACACCCCTGAAATAATAATAAATAGACCTACAAAGTTTGGAATTGTTTGATTGCAGTTTAGTAAGTAAAAAAATCACAAAAATGCTGCGATAAATTTAGCGAAAAAGTAAAGAGAATCCCCTTAAGTGCGATAAGCGAAAATGCCTAAGTCCGCTGTTTCACTGGATATTGACTTCGTAATCCCTGCATAAACTTACTATGTTTACTCTTCTAAATGGCATTTATGAGCTGAACCGCCACCTGAATAGTAATTTTGACGCTTGGTGTACTTGATTACATGACTAATAAAGTCAGTATGAAGTCCCGTCTGACTTAACAGGGAACATGTGTTAAACCGCACCGCTGATATAGTCACTTTATTTTCCTGGTTATTGGTTATATGGTCGGCTTTTTTATATTTTTTCTAAGGTTAAAATTGTTGTTTTTTTTTTCGAAAAATAGCAATCGTCGTAACATTTTTTGAGGCGGGGAGCAACACAGGGAATGACCACAAGAAAAAAAGGTCTTCGCGACCCCGGAGAGGAACTGAATTTACGACTTTACTTTCCTCCCCTTCCATACCCCATTTCTCTTTTGCATTGAATCATCGTCGGCGTTACCCTTCGCCCTCAATTCTCAATCACAAGTGGACATCTGTCTGTTGATTGGTTGAAGTTATCTCTCCCTGTTTGAAAAGTACGTTGAAATTGAGACGAAAAGAGTGAAGGAAAATTTTGTTTCATTTGGATCATACGTGCTTCATTTGGATGACGTTCATATATGTTAAAAAATTTTATGTGTTTTTTTAGTCTGTTGACAAATTGTTCTTTTGCGAAAAATAAAAACGGAAACGAAAAAAATAAATTTAGAAACTGCAATCTTCTATGTCGTTACCATTCCAAAAAAAAAAATAATAATAATAATTAAATTCCATTAAATTCATTTTTAAATGTTCTAGATTGAATTTTTAAATTCGCCGCGACCCAAATATTGCAAAAAGATCGAGCTACCTGTGTGCCCAATCCCATTATTGTAAGTGCCGTAGATTCGTCAGGACTGTGATAGTGAAAAACAGAAAAAGAAACACTTCCTTTTATAAGAGTAGATATAAGTGCATTGAATATGGATGCACGTACATATGCGTACTGTACTTAGATTGGTAAGGTAAGCTAAAAAATGCCACTAAAAAATATTGCATATTTCTTACTGTAGTTTTTACTTCGCGAATTAATTTTTAACATGTTCTTAAAAGTCTAATTATTTGTTTATAAGCACTATATTCTGATAGGTCAATATAATCCTGCCATAATTAAAAAATGGAGTATTGTTCCACATATATGGTCACCCCGCTTACATGGTCTGATTTTTCTGGACCCCTGAGTTAACCATATCACCGATACTGACTGTACTAGGTTAGATGACGGGTAGCGCTACTAGATTGAGATGAGTCCAGGTACTAGGTTGATGTTACGGGTCGCAATACTTGGTCGTTATGACAGGTCGCGATACTAGATGAGATGATGAGCTCCTTATTATATATAATTATGTATTAAACGTACTCGTTTACTTGTACGGGTGTATAAATTTTCCTCTGACAAACACAGTTGTAATAAATATAACGGAAAGCTTAATGCAAAAATATTAGAAAAAGGACTGCTCTTGAAAGTTGAAAAACCTTTTCCACTCGTGTCCCGATACCTTAGTTCACCTCGTTATGTGGTGGCGCTGATTATAAATGCAATGAAGATTTAACTTTTGAACTTAGAAGACGAATTACACAAAACAGTTCTATAGCTTTCCATATTTTCCGGACTCTTCATGTCCTGATAGAATGGTATAAATGACCCCTTTATGTAGATCCTAGGCTGTAAATACAATGAATATAGATACAACTTTTTAGAACTTAGAAAAGTAGGAACTCTACATACACAAAACAGTACGATAGCACTCCAAATTTTTCGGATCATTTATACCTCGGTAGCATGGTACCGGCTATGTGTGGGGCCCTGATTATGAATACAATGAAGATTTAACTTTTGAACTTAGAAGAAGAGACTACACACAAAACAGCAGGTCGCTTCCCAAATTATCCGGACCTTTCATGCTTGGAAGCACGGTAATGGTAAACCCTCTAAGGCCCTGATTATAAATACAATCCACTTTTAAATTTAGAAAAGAGATTACACATTGAAGTATAAATTGTTTCATGATCTAGAGTACCAGGGTACCTGCACCCTACTTGATTATAAATACACTGAAGATTTAAGCTTTTAAACTAAGAAAATGAGTTGCACATAGTAGTACGCATATACAACAGCTTTTCATATTTGCTCAGATCCTTATCTCGTACCATGGTACTGGCGATCCGCGATGAGCGGGCCCTGTTTATAAATATAAACAATGAAGATATTTCTCTCTCAGATTTAGAAAAGAGCTTCACATTTGAATACAAAAATTGTCAAATTTAACTCGTTCTCTCTAGCTCCGGGAGGTTCAAAATTACATGCTGTTGATTCCGGACCGTTGTCAATACCGTTGTGTTGCTCTAATACGACGTTAATTAAAAAGTACCCTCTAGCTCTGGTACTATACAACCTGCCATCAGCTTGACAGTAAATACAATGAAGATTTGAACTTTAAAACTAAGAAAAAATAATTGGTTACATATTACAGCATGAAAACTGCTAGTATTAAACGAGCTCCCTTTTGCTCCAGTACCATGCTGCGAGTACCTACGTAGGGTACCTACGTACCTACACAACAAATAAAAAACCACTCAGAGGTGGAAAAATCACTCACCTCAGCCGGATAAATCGGAGCCATCAGGGAGTAACAACTCCCCAAAAACAAGTTCCCGTAAATCACGGCCGCCAAAATTTTATACTTTTTCGGTGTCATGATCTTTTTCTTCTTCACCTCCGTCGCCGCGACACCGTTCCCGTTCAAGCCCTCTTCTCCCTTCACGTCCTTCACGTCTTCCCCATCACTTATCGTAAAGACGGTCTCCTGCGGACTCTCTACACCGGTCACCATCGCGGGGGTCGTCGACGGGCAATAAAGGAAAGAGCAAGGCACCTGAAGGTGAGGATTGTCGGCTTCGGAGTCGGATTGTCGGTGACAACGCCGGAGCTAGTGTGTGCCAGCGTATGTCAGATTGCCATGTGAGAGGAGAATCCGCAGTGTGTGTTGGCTATCGATCGAAAAGTGGGGGAAGAACGTAGATACGGCGACTGATCTTTTCCGTAAGAGTGAAGAGCCGCACGATACGATTCTTCCTCCGGATACTGACAGTAAAAGTAGGAACGTGACTAACAGCGAGCGACAGATACTGATGCAGTTTCGCACGCGGTTTTTATGCGAACCTTTGCCGAAGCGTTGCTTTGGGCCTGTCGTAACGTTTTGGGTAGAGGGAGCGTCGATCGCCGATGTCGGTCAATAGGACGAGGTACGCATTTGAGAGGGGACCTTTGGAGCTGGTTTCGCTGCAGACAGGTAGAAGTTTCGAAGTTCAAAATTATTTGCCAGTTTGTAGGTGGGTTGAGGGAATCAACGTCGCTGTGGCTCTTTCATTTGCCGACGGTATGTATTTTAATTGGCGTCGCACTGGAGCGGCACAACGGGCTATTTGCGACGATCTGGATCAAACCAGAAAGAAGAGATCCGAGGACAGCACACGTAATTTTGAGCCACGGTCGGAAAATGAGGCAACGCCATAGATGGCACATCACTTTCCAAAATTCAACACCACGCCAACGTGAGGACATTTGAGGCCACGACAGATTTAACGTACACAAGTACCCTTTGTACACGACTGTTCTTGGTTGGATTCAAACTCGCAACCCTCCGTTTCTAATCCGTTACTCTACCTACAAGGCTACCGCGACCCTCATTGGCTCAACGGGCCGGAAAACGAAAGGCGGATTCGGATTGACGCACAAGTGTAAAGGAGCCTTTCACAGGCACGTGCCAACAGGGGGGCAGAGGGTATTTGGCCCCTCCTGTCACTGAGGTGAAGGGGCGAAAGTCATATTTCGCCCCCTCTCCCCCCACACACTATCAAGGAACATTAACATTTTAACTTCGAAAGTAACATTAAACAGTACCGCTAAAACAATTTTGGATTCTAATTTTCCTGTCAATATATCTAGGCCCAGATGTAAAGGAGGGCAAACTTGGCATTTGCTCGGGGCGGCAGATTTCCATGGGGGGGGGGCGCAAGGAATTGATGTAGTTTAAAAATAAAATGTATGAAAACAAATAAAATATTATAGGACCTGAACGTGTCGTACCTTGTCAACACTCAAAATGTACTCAAGATAGTTGGACGACACTTCGATGGCATTGACAAATTACTGCAGATCATTTAATTAAAATAAAACAATTACCGACGGTCATTTTCGACTTACATCTACACACACATTCCTCAATATCCATATTCATCAATATAAAAATTTTTTTTAATAAAGATTTAATCAGAAACGTTTATGACTTTAGTTCAGTGCGTAGTTGAATGGATTTATTTAAAATTGTTTAACTGATAGTTTTGGAAATAAAAATGCACAGGGGGGGTACGCTCTTTTTATGAAATACGCAGTTAGCAGCCCGCCCTTCCATTAATACATATATATATATATATATATATATACGAGGGTAAGTCAAAAATTACTTACACTTTTTGTTCTACAACTTTATTAAACAAAGATAGGTGGCGGCCGCATGCGCATGCGTTGAGTTGGCGCGTCTGTGGTCACGTGTAATGTACTGTAATAGGTATGTCCACTAGGGTGGTCACAAGGTACATGGGGAATATTTTTTTCCGCCCAATCATTCCAGGGCACCCCCCCTAAAATTTGCCAATAGGCTAGAAACTGTGATTGGCAAAGTTTCAGCTCAACTTGATAATATTAACCCGTGCCTCATTGAGGTTAAAGTTAAGAAAAACAGCGATTTTTAGCAAAAAATCGTAGTTTTTACTCTTTAAAATCGAAACTATTCGTCCTAGAAACCTGGTTCTTGTCTAATTTCATAGGAAATTTTACTGACTTGAAGTTTGATATCATCCGGTTTTTTTTTGTTGCTAAAACGGATAGAATGGTATTTAGCATTTTACAGGTAAGGTCGTAGTGGATATCCCCAAAATTGAATTTTTTTTAAAAGCCTTTAAAAACATTACAATATTCAATTACATCTGCTTTCCAGATTTTGCTTTTGTATTTTTCATTTTGTACATTAAAAAGGCTTTAGTTGAGGTATTTTTAAAAATAAATCCAATAACATTCAAATTCAAAATGAAGGAATTAGGGGTAAAGAAGAGGAAGCAAGGAGTAAAAATGACAACAAATAGTGTTCAAATGTATTTTATTAATTAAATAATTGAATTATACATCATTATATTATTATTATTTAAATATACAAATTAAGTGGTAATTACAAATTAAGGTGGTAATGTCTTAGATATTGTAGCTTTTGAAGAGTCCGGAAAATTTGTCTACATTCAGATACTACTTGTAAAAGGAACTGCCGTTGTTCTTCATCTTTCGTCAAACAGGAATTAAAGTCTTAAATTAATTTTACTTCTCTCTCAGCAGTATCATTAACAACCCTTAAACCGTTTACTATTTTTTTAGCTTTTAAATAATGTTGATTTTCATACCATATATCGGGATCAGTATTTAAAAAATCTGTATCGATTTCAAATCTCTTAAAAAAATTTAGAATTCAAGCAGAAACACAAAATAATTAACTTCTTTGTCCAATAATTGAACAACTTGTGGGAGATTGAATTTTGGTTTTACATCCCTATCATCACAATCATCTTCATCATTTTCTACTACGGACATTAATTTTTCAAGCATGCTTGTTTTGGCATTTTTTCCCAAAGTATAATCGAAAAATGAAAATGCAACTTGCTCCGAGTTCAGATACCACAAATGGTTTATTATTTTAGACAGGGCCTTGTCTGCAACCTCTTTATCAATTTTCCTGTATCTTACTAAAGATTTTAATAATTGTAGGTCTAGGTTGGGGCCAAAGTGGGTTTGTGGGCATTGAACCATGCTTTTACATAAATATTGATTATAAATAAACAAATATATGCAATACCTTTTCTCTCTAAATCAGTTAACGAAAATTGATCCCTGAAAATATGCATTTTAAGAGAATAAATGGCAATTGCCATCCATCTGGCGTAATGAATAGCACCAGTTACTCTAAAAGTAATGTCTTTTTGAGGAAGACGCCCTAAATGAATCAAGCAAAGTTGGATGAATTCTTTATAATCATCCCTGGGATGTCAGATTTTTAATTATTCAAAAAGAAAACTTGAAATTTGATCTGGATAACTTATTTTATTTCTAATATTTTCATCTTCTATACCTGTTTGTATTTCTTCTTGTCTAGCTAAGACCACCCAGTCTGGAATTTTCGAAAAATATCAGGCAGAGGACCAGTGGATGTGCCCATTTTGCAATTAAAAACTGCTTTGTAAGCAACTTCTAAAACATGGTGGCGACATGCTAAATTCAGAAAGTTTTTCTCTAATAACTGCTCTAGCAAAACGCAGGTTCCCCTAAGGCGACCAGTATTTACTGCCGTTGTATCAAAACACAACGCCTGGATTTTCCCAACTGAACCCCCCCACACACACACACACACCCTCCAATGCTCTACTGCTGATAATACAGCTTTTGCCTGAATTATCCTCGTACTATTTTCAAGGATTGTAACACCTAGCAACTGTTCTTCATCGCCACATGTAATCAAAATCGCTATCCGCTCCACATTTTCTTTACTCAACAAATCTGGAAGCAATTTCCCATCCCTGTGCACAACAGCTCACTGTAGATCGGAATTTCTAAATCTATTTTTGATGAGATCAGTTGCGGAGTCGTATGGCACTTCTACTTAGAATTAAATTCTGTGGGTCATGACCTAATGTCTGAAAAATGCTAAATACCGCTCACAAGTTGTATCTGAAGTACTTTAACAAGTTGTATCTGAATGTAGGCACATTTTACAAGACTCTTTAAAAGCTACAGTATCTAAGACATCACCACCTTAATTTGTAATTACCACCTAATTTGTATATTTAAATAATAATAAAGTAATGATGTATAATTCAACAATATAATTAGTAAATACATTTGAACACTATTTGTTGTCATTTTTACTCCTTGCTTCCTCTTCTTTACCCCCAATTCCTTCATTTCGAATTTGAATGTTGTTGGATTTATTTTTGAAAACACCTCAAACTAAAGCCTTTTTAATGTACAAAATGAAAAATACAAAAGCAAAATCTGGAAAGCAGATGTAATTGAATATTGTAACGATCTTAGGGCTTTGCATAAAAATTCACTTTTGAGGATATCCACTACGACCTTACCTGTAAAATGCTAAATACCATTCTATCCGTTTTAGCAACAACAAAAAACCGGATGATATCAAACTTCAAGTCAGTAAAATTTCCTATGAAATAAGACAAGAACCAGGTTTCCAGGACGAATAGTTTCAATTTTAAAGTGTGAAAACTACGATTTTTTGCTAAAAATCGCTGTTTTTTTCTTAACTTTAACCTCAACGAGGCACAGGTTAATGTTATCAGAATGAGCTAGAACTTTGCCAATCACATTTTCTATCCCATTGGCAACTTTTAGGGGGGGGGGTAGGGGCCCCGGTAGAAATTCGAAAATGGATTTTTTGTGACCACCCTAATGTCCACACTTGTGCGCTTTTCCGCACAGAGTTCCAACAGCCTTGGATCTCTGTGCGCTTCAACTTTCAATTTGCAGTGTTTTGGTGAACCGAAGTTGTTGTGTTTGGGGTTTGTTTTAGTGTTATCATGAATAACGAACAAACTCTTGAATTTATAGAAGACTACAGATCTTATGAGTGTTTGCGGAACATTCACTGTAAATCTTGAACGAAAAAAATTAAACACGTCATGATTAATAAATTAATTAATAACGTAATAATAAATTTTTAATCAAATTAAAATATAATTAAAAACGTCATTTATTCAAAACTTGTAAAGAGCATTTATTAAATTTCCCTAGCGAAATAACAACATAAGAGCCTTTAGTTTTATTATGATTGCATTTAAAATATTTCTGTTCAAATTATTGTTTGTTGAAACACTACATGAGTTTTAATCTTTTTTTTTATTGTGTATAAGCATTAATTAAACATATTTTATGAAATGAATTAAAAACTGACAAATTAAGCTTTTTATTATACCAGTATAATAGTAACATAGTGTTGGATCCATTAAAGTTTTCTTAGTTATGGTGCAGGTTCTAAAGATGTATAAGGATGAATATGAAACAAATTTATTTTATGCTGGCAAGGATAAATATGATAAATGTACTTCGTTTAAACACTTATTTATCCTTTAATTATTAAAATAATTATTTGTAAACTAAAAATCATCTAAGTTTATAGGCATAGATTATATGCAAATATTATTATTCATATTTAACTCAAATATTTATAAGTACCTACGTGTAACGAAATACACAATTGGGTTTTATCTTCTGATTTCAGCAGTAAAATTTTGAAATCCAGCTAATCGGTAACGACGATTATTTACAACTGTTTTGTAAGCAATTTATACATTGTGTTTCGAATTTATTTTTATTGGTTCCACAACACACATAAGGTCTAAATAACCACATCTATTGGTCGAAAGAATAACAAGAAATATTTCAATTATTATTAAATTTTAATAATGATCAGCGGGTGAGAGAAAGGTAAACTCAAGTCTAAGAGTAATAACAAGAATTTAATCAACTAACAAAGGAAGGCATACATGTTAGCTGTGCAAACGATTCCAGAGAAATAAATCAAAGAAAATATAAACGTGTGCTCCCCCCAACAAATAATAATAAATTTTAACGTAAATAAATAAATGCTCATTATGCGTTTTGAAGTATTCTTTCATCCAAATCGCTCGCCTTGATTTCCTACGTTTATTTACTTGCCTGATCACAAATTATGCCGCACTGATTTAACATCCAGAAACAGTCCTAACAGAATAGCATAATCTTCATCCATCTTGAAACTGAAGTGAGGCACGAGTGTGGACAGGTGAAGGGCATGCCTCGAAGTGCATGCAATAAGGCATGCGTTGATGCATGTTGAGTTGAACGTTGAAAGGCAAGTTGAAAATGAAAGCGCACAAGTGTGGACATACCTAATCACGATCGCGTCAGTTGTCTTCTAGCTACAAAAGCGTAAGCATGTCAGTTCCGCTATCAGATTGCACCAAAGAGGAGCAACGAGGAGTGGTCAGATTTTTGTTGGCAGTGGGTGTTAAAAGTGCTGAAAATCACTGGAGACTTTTGTCACAATACGGAAAAAGTGCTTTTTCTCGTAAAAGCGTTTTTTTGAGGATCGAAATATTTAAAAGTGGCCGAACAAGAGTAACACAAAATGAGGGAGCTGGAAAAAATTCAAGATATCGCCATCGGCTGGGAAGGTTAAGCTAACCCTGTTTTGGGACGAAAAAGGCCCTATACTGGACTACTACTTGGACAGGGGTACTACCGTAAATAGCGTTAGGTACAGTGATTTATTGGTCAATAAGCTGAAACCAGCAATACGAAACAAACGCCGTGGTCTACTCTCAAAGGAAGTTTTGTTGTAAGACAACGCAAGGCCGCACACGGCCCATAACAACATAGAAACAATCAAGAGGTTGGGCTTTGAGACCCTGGAGCACACATGGACGTTCGGAATGCGGTGCAAAAGTGGCTTCACGACCAACCGAAAACCTTCTACCAGGAAGGCATACGGAAGCTTGTGCGTCGCTGGACCAAGTGCATTGCTCAAGGTGGAGACTATATCGAAAAATAATGTATCTGTTGCACGCCTATCTTTGTTTAATAAAGTTTTAGAACAAAAAGTGTAAGTAATTTTTGACTTATCCTCGTGTATATATATATATATATATATATATATATATATATATATATATATATATATATATATATATATATATATATATAGAGAGAGAGAGAGAGAGAGAGAGAGAGAAGCACGGAGGGGGCAGAACGCATTCTGAGATCCCCCAAAATGGGTATTAAATGAAGTGTCTAAGGTCAACACATAATTAGATTTTGAAAAAAACGAGTTTGTAAGTTTTCTAACACGTAAATGTATGAAAAGTTTATCAAGAAACTTCGAACAAATTTTATTTATGTAGTATAAGTTTTTATTTAACTAAAAGTGAAAAAAAAATTGTTTCAAAGATTCAAAGTACCAAAAAATTAAATTATTTCTCTGAATACGTAGAGAAAAGTCGCCCAGCATACCGATACTTTATCACTTTTTTTTTACGTTTTTAAAGTGGTTCTACCCCCAAAATGAATATACGTGGTGCTCGCACTTGAATGTTACGAGATGACTATCTCATTTTCGAAGAAATTACTGTATAGTGGTTTCACCTCGGGATCCTTCAAATGTATTGGAAGACTCAAACATGTCTTTTACGGCTTGTCTTGAGAAAAGCGATTCATTTTATGACCGACTGACGGATTGTATGTTAGGGTTTTATTACGCTAGGTCCCTAACTGGACAAGAAGCGCCTGACCAACTGACGGAAATGCCGTTTGAAGTTAAGGGCATTCAGGAAATCGCTACAAATCTGTCATTGCTTATTTTGATGATTTACAATATAGGGTCTTTTAAATTGTCGGCTTTCTTATTTGAAATAAATACGTGTAACTCCCGTGGAGTTAGTACCTTTCAGACCTTACGTTGCTCGCGAAAACATACTTTTTTCGATTCATCATAAATAATTGAGAGTTTTGTATATTGTAGTATAAAATTGATACAGTTTAAAGATAATTGTATGGCTTTCAAAAAACTGCAGTCATATTTGTAATTAAAAACATCTATTTTTATAAAACCTAGCAAAACTTATACACAATTTCTTCGTTTTGAAATTTACCCACTTAACTTTCCCACAAGATAACTTTAGAAAGATGCACTGTAAAACCCAAATGTTTGCACCAAATTGAAGCACATGAATGTTTTAATTCTGTGAACTAAGGAATTTGTGATATTTGAAGTACAAATATTTATAAAAATTAAAAGTATTAAAATACGTCAACTTTGAAAATTTTTTAGTTATGTATGGATCTATAAATAAAAAACTATAGCTCTCATACACAAATCCATAGCTCAGAGAACTAAGATCTTCTTTTAGAATAACCATAAAAAATTTCTTAACTCTACGTTTATTAGTTTTTTTTTAAACTTGAGGGAAAGTTAAGTGGGTAAATTTCAAAACGAAGAAATTATGTATAAGTTTTGCTAGGTTTTATAAAAAAAAAATATTTTTAATTACAAACATGAATGCTGTTTTTTAAAAGCCATACAATTATCTTTAAACTGTATCAATTTTATACTACAATATAAAAGACTCAATTATTTATGATGAATCGAAAAAAGTATGTTTTCGCGAGCAACGCAAGGTCTGAAAGGTACTAACTCACCTTAAGTGAACTGTTCTGAATTTTTGCCCGATGGATTATTTAGTCACGGATTTTCTTGACGAGTGAGGTTGCAAGTTTAAGGTTTTGAAAGTGAACATTTGAATTTGTGAAGTAATTAAGTGACAGAAAAGCGAGAACAGTGCATTGTTAAAACGTTGACTTTCCGGTTAATGACGTCACAGCGAGAGCTCCACACCCTGCTTTCTAATGCTCGCCACCCCGCGATGATTGCTACGCAAACCAACACTTCTGTCGCAAGTGATTTCACTTTTTTTTTTTTTACTTTAACATTTAATGCACCCTAAACTAATAGCCGCATCAGTAAAAAAACAAATCCATCTTGTTCCCTGTACAATTTTGAATAAACCATTTTAATCTCATATTCTGATCTGTACTCAATCGAAAAACCGTCTTGAGAATCAAGCGAAAGAACGAGCATGGCGTCACTGCGAGTTTCAAGTGCATCTGGCAAACTCACTATACACTGACGAGCCAAAACATCAAGACCATCCCCACATTTTTCAATGAACTCGTCTGCATTACGTGGAGGGCACGTGATTAAGTGAGAATGGTATTTAACTGCTGCTGGAGAAGATAAGTAATCATTCTTGCACTTACTTTTGCGAGTGATTGGAAAGACTGCTGATCTAAGCGAATTTGATAGATGGCAGATCGAAATGACCCGAAGACTCGGAACGAGTATCACGGAAACTGCACGATTGGTAGGTTGTTCAAGATCTGCCGTAGTTAGCATTCATGCAAAGTGGATAAATGACGGTGACACCAGCAGTAGACGCCAATGTGGTGGTCATCCACGCGTGTTTTTTAAAAAAAAGGAAGTCGGAGACTGTCCCGCTTGGTAAAGAAAAATAGGCTGTGGCTCAGCTGACAGCCCTGATTCTCATTCATCACGTCGATGGTCATGTCAGGGTACGCCGTCTGCCAGGCTAACAGTTCCTCCCCTCTTGTACAGCAGAGCATACACAGGCTGGTGGTGGCGGTATTATGTTTTGGGGGTCGTTCTCATGGGTGACTCTGGGACCAGTAGTTGTGATGGAACAAACCATGAACACTGCGAACAATCTGAACATCATTGCGGATCAGTTGCACCCTTACATGGCGTCCGTATTCTCAACTGAAATGGAATTTTCCAGCAGGAAACGCCCCATGTCGCAAGGCTCGGATTGTGTTGGAGTGGTTCGATGCGCATACTGATGAACTCCACTTAATGTCCTGGCCACCAAACTAGCCGGATCTAAATCCGATGGAGCACATTTGGGGTGTCATGGAGCGGCAGCTCAGAGCTCAAACACCACCATGTCCGAATATCTCGGCTTTACGTGACCGCTGCTTAGACATTTGGTACAACCTGTCTCAAGTCATGAACCAAAAATTGTGGCATCTATGCCCAGGCGAGTTGCAGTGTTTTACAGGCCAAAGGAGGCGGAACGCGTCATTGAGTAGGTGGTCATAATGTTTTGGCTCTTCAGTGTAGATATGACAGTTTTAACAAAAAAATAAAGACAATGTCCCGATTTTTCCAGAATTTCAAAAAATATATATTTATTAACAGGAGCCAAATTGAAATTTCTAAAAAAAAATCGACGAGCTGCAAAAATTTAAGTTTAGAGGTACTCTAAAAAAATCACGACTGAAGACTGAAAATTTGTACGTCTTTTTCTCACTCGCGTTAGAAGTTTCGCTTTTTCAATTTTTACATTTAATAAACCCTAAACTAATAGCAGCATTGGAAAAAAAAATCTTCAAAATTGTCCAGGGAATACTATGAAGAACAAGCCATGTTAATTTCGTAATTTTCTGATCCGTACTTTCTCGGGAAACCGTCTAAGAATCGAGCGAAAAGACACAGTTTTCAATCCTGACCGCGGCGGCGGTATGGAGAGAATCTTAAATATTTCTAACTTAAAACAATAGTGATACTCAATTATTGAAAAACGGCTTTCCGATAAAAATACCTATTCCAAGTTGTGGTTAACAAAAACATTCTTATTTTCACATTAGGTACTACGAATAATATTTACGATCGCTAAGCAGTAAAAATTGCGATATATTTCTATAAATGTTATTCAATAGTAAATCTAATAAATTTGCCTACCTGAACAATTATATTCCAAACTTTCGTCCGACATATGAGCCTTAAAATTTAATTAATAGAAAATGTACTCATTTCCCCATTTCCGAAAAAAACGGGGAATTTCCAAGATAATTTTTCGCAGGTTTATTATTTTCTATCCCATTTATATCAATATTGCCCTTGGAATTTTATTAACTTTGCCTATATAAGTTGCAAGTGGTGAAAAAAGTTTTTCTAAATAAAAAATCATCAAAAATTACTAGTATTTCAGAACCACAAAAACTCAACATAAACTAAATAGATTGGCTATGATAACTATCGAACATGAGTTATGTGGTAAATTGTGTTTTAAAGAACTCCTACAAAATTATGCAGAAGAAAATTTTTCGATTGAAAATGGAATTTTTTATTATTATCAATTGTGCTTTTTTAAAACCAAATTTTAAAATACTTATTATATTTTAATTATTGTTATTAGTTTTTAACTTTTTAAAATTAATGTTTATCTTATTTCATTGTTTTTTAAAAATATTGCCTACTGTGCTTCTTTGAAACCGAATTTTTAAATAGAGGTACTGTTTTAAAAAATTATGAGTAATAGGCGGCAGAGTCAGAATCGAGATAATTTTTACCGATGTCCTTCAAGCAAATCAAATATAAACCTATGAAGTACAGAAAAATCAAAGCGTTTACGAAAACATGGACGTTTTAATTTCTAATTTAAATGTATTGTTAGTTTTAAAATTCACCATAAAGTCATTTAGTAAATGTTTTATAAAGAAAAAAATGAGAGTTAATTAATGAATATTTATTAATATAATTAATTAATAATTTATACATAGTAATCATATTAATATAATTTATACTTAGTAATTAATTAATATTAATTATAATTAATATAATTAATTTATTATTCTCGCTTTTTACTGGGGTACAGTCCATACTTTTCGGGTGCAGCCCCCCTCCCCCCAATTCAACAACTCTAGTTACGCCTATACTCCACCCCCCCCCCTCTATTCAAAGCGTTGGCACGTCCCTGGCCTTACAGGATGCAAAATATTCGTTTTGCATCTGGTTCGTTTGTTTACGTGCCACGGTTGCCCATTTGGAATAGCAACGGATGAGTAACTAGAAGATTGAAAGTTCGACAGGCAATGTGCATATCGTAACATTCGTGTTCCTGATAAAATAGGAAGTATCTGAATGTTATATTGTCATCACATTGGTTTATTATCATCGATTAAGGTAAAATTTCTACCAAAAATATTATTGTAAACTTTTTACAAGCCCAATAGGACAGCAGTAGCTTCTTCGTCTAATTGACTGTAATTTCTTTCTGCTAAAGTCAACGTTCTCGACGCAAATGCTATTGGCCTCTCACTACCATCAGGTATATTGTGGGAAAGAATAATAAGTCCAATAGACCAAAAGGGCTAACATCGATCGCTAAAGTTACAGGAAGATCTGGATTAATGGTATTAAAAAAAATTACTGACTATTTCAGATTTTGCATTAATAAATGCTGTTTCGCAATCAGCGGTAAAGTCGAAAGGTACATCTTTCCTGAGTAATTTGTTCAAAGGAAAAAGCAAGTTAGAATCATTTTGAATAATACATAACCATTCCTAGAAATTTTCTAAGTTCCTCTACGCTCTTTGGTCGTGGAGCACAAAAAATTGCCTTGATTATATATATATTTTTTTTTAGTCCATCACAATTAATTACGTGACCTAAATATTGCTTCTTTTCGAAAAATTTACATTTATGTATATTTTTACATGTAGATTATATACTTTTAACTTGTTTAATACTTTAATTAAGCGAGACATACATTCTTCGTATGTTCTACATTTGATAGTATTGTCATCGAAAAATATGCTATCATACCATCTAAATCAGACAAATTGATCAATAAATTGCTGGAAATCGTTTGGTGCAGTTTTAATACAAAAAAAAAAAACAAGCGTTTAAGCCGTCTGAGAAATGAACTAAATACAATTCTTCTAAACTAGAGCAATTTTCATAAGATGTATTTAGTTTCACTACTCCTGAGGGTTAAAACTTTCGTCAGTATAGCTTCGAAACTGTACATTTGTTACAAAATCGGCTGTATGATTTTACACTAAATTGACTCCCCCTGGTTTTGGGTTCTGGATAAGATTCGATGCTGCTCCCTCAATATGTTGGGTTTTAGGCACAAGTTTTCTTTTAAGAGGTGCATTAGGCTCATACGTTTTTGAAACAGGAAGGTCAGGTGCCGTAAGACTGTTGATAAGGTTGTAGAGCTTTGGCCCTAGACAATTGATTAGGATTTGAAGTTTCGCTTCTTTGACTTCAGCACTGTCTCCAATAATGCCTTTGAGGTTGAAGAAATTGTCCATTCTCAGGGTATAGTTTTCAAATGATTCAGTTTCTTCAACGTAGACTTCGAAATTCACATTTTGGAGCTGAAGAATCTATTTCGCGGTTTGATAGTTAATTAAAATACCTACCATGGATCCTGTAAAAGTTGCATATCTGTAGAGAAATTACTTTTTTATATATCTTGATTTCGATTGGGTTTATGGCGAAAGGCCATATTTGGCCGAGTTGCGCCAAGCATAAGTAATGAACATATACACAAACATCAAGTAATGAACAGATACACAAAACGTCAAGTAATGAACAGATACATAAAACATCAAGTAATATAAACATATACACAAAAGGAAATTTATCGGAAAGAGCTGAGGTAGCCGAGTTGGTAGAGTACGAAATTACACCCGTGATTCGTTTCCCAATAAGTGATGATTGAATATACACATGCAACATAGCAAGCTATGCTCATGTGTATGTTTTTATCAGAAGCAAATTAACCCTCGAAGTGGTTTCGGCGAGGTATCTCGTCCATCAAGATTGGATCAATTTTGTTGATGACAAGATCAAGATCTGATCAAGTTTCTTCAAACGACGAATAGCGAAAGAACGTTTCATCAATATTTGGTTAGTGACGAGATACCTCGTAACACAACCACCTGAATCGTTAAACTTAAAACTTCTATTTTGTACTTATTTCTTGAATTTTATGAACCAAAATTTTGCTATAGAATGTAGTATGTATTGGACACCAATAGCTCATTAAATGTCGTAATTAGTTTTAACACACTCATTAAATATCGAAAGTATTGTGCACCAATCACTCATTAAACGTCTATTTTGCAAAAAGCAAGAATTAAAATTCAACAAAAATCAATTAGAAATATATTTAATGTATTTTATCGTTCTTGTAATGCCCAGTTGGGAGAGCAACGGATTAGCAATCGGAGGGTTGCGAACTCGGGCCAGCCAAACACCGTCGTGTACATGGGTCTATTACACGTTAAATCTGTAGTGAACTCAAATGTCCACACGGTGGCGTGATGTGGAAATTTTGGCGAGTGTGGTGCCAGCTCATGTGATCTTGCGTGAGTCACCTTTGCCCGTTATGTTTATCCAGAGCTACATTAGTTAACTATCAACCTACATCCCCACCGAAGATTCCCCACTTGACAATGAGAGAAACACAGTCCGGAAAAGTTGCTTGAATCAAACCTAATTTATCCAAGAGTTCAAAAGAATGAAATAACTGCTTTTTTTACAACTATAAAAAGTATGAATTTATAGTATTTTATTTGTAGAGATAGAGTTAAAAAATCAAGGCTTCCGGAGTAATCTTCCGATCCGCTACTTCTAATGACAGTCAAATTTCTCTTACGTCACTTGAGACAACTTTCATGGCAAGATGCAGACTACAAATATAGATCGGACACTGAAGCCTTGCCAAGAACTGCGCATTGCGTAGTCTCATGGCAGGGTGAACTGTCAAGCAAATGTGAGGGTAGGAGATATTTTATGGAAAAAACTTTTAAACATGTTAGTAGGAAATTTTTAAAATTTCATGTTTAATTTAATTACTTGGGCTAGGATTGTGATAATTTTATTACTTGTTTAGGTAAGATTAGGTAGACGTTATTCAAATGAATATAAAGTTATTCAAGTTCTTTTGTTGGAACATTTTAATGAATTTTGTGTTTGATTTTTACGTGGAATGGTAATTTTACATGTTGTTTGGTCATTTTGAAGTGAAATTTTGTTGTTTTACTTGGGCTAGGATTGTGATAATTTTATTACTTGTTTAGGTAAGATTAGGTATACGTTATTCAAATGAATATAAAGTTATTCAAGTTCTTTTGTTGGAACATTTTAATGAATTTTGTGTTTGATTTTTACGTGGAATGGTAATTTTACATGTTGTTTGGTCATTTTGAAGTGAAATTTTGTTGTTTTAAGGCATTATTATTTTGTTGGTGCTTTCCAAAATAGAGCATTTTTAGAGGAATTCTTTTTAACTTATTTTATATATTTCAGGGAAAAACTTTAGCCTTTGTGAATTTTTTAAACTATATAAGTAGTGACGTAATTTCTTGAATGTAAGCTCATGTTGTTCAAGAGAATGAAAACAGCTTTTCAAAGTGTAAAATGTTTTGATGGACCATAGAAAAGGGATCGTCCTCTTTCTATTCCCAGTAGTCATTATTATATTATAAAATGACGTTACACTACTGCTCAATATTCTCCACCATCGATAGTTTATTTTGTCCTAATAAAGATAAGCATCGTAGAACCACTAATAAACCTACAGGTGCAAACGAAAACAAATTTATGATAGAATTTTTGAAACTTCCAAAGACTTAACGAGTTTTTTGTTCTGTTTGATAGTTTTCTTATGTATAGCCCAAACTTTTCAATAATCAATATTAAAGAAAAATCAATTCCAATCGCACCAGCAGTTCTGAGGATGTAAAACGTATTCGCAATTGTATTTTAACAATGTTATGAGATTTTATCCGAAATGTTGAGAACCTTTTCATTTTGTTATTTTGTATAAATTCCGAAAGTTCGAGAAACGTCTTGCAAATTTATGTAGCTAATCATTGCTCAAATAGCCGATAGATGGCAGCACATTGTATATGCAACGATATTTTCATTATGGTGAGTTCGAAGCGCGACTTTTAAAATGACCAACCAATTAACCTTTTGACAACGGCTATATATATATAATTGAGACGATTCTTTCTTGGGGCGACTTTTAACTCTTTCAAAAACTTCAAGGGACAATTGCTGTGCCGGCCGTAAGATAAATTCTTTCTTGGAACGATCACGGTACAACTGCGAGCTAGCAGTGTTCTGACGCTCTTCTGATTGGCTCGCTGCAGAGAGATGGACGTTTTGTTATTTAGGTGCTATCGCGTAATATAGTGCAATTTAGTAAGATAAATACATGGTGACGAAATTGTTGGTGCATATTTCGTAATCCTTTTACACAAATAAGTTATTGTATCATACACACCAAGCCGAATAGTTTATAGAGCTGATCACTTCTGTTATATTTGCGGAGAAGTGACATTTGCTGCACAGAAAAAGACAATCAGTGCAATAGTTAAGAAAGAGTATTATTTGTATTTTGGTTACAAGATAGGCAACCAGGACAATGACTGGGTCCTACACTTATGTTGCGCACTTGTGCAGTAAATAATTCACAGTGGCCTAATGGTAAAAGAAAGGTAATACCATTTGCTGTGCCCATGATTTGGAGGGAGCCGACCAATCACGTTGATGAAATATTTCTGCATGGTACCATCAGTTTCTGGAGGCATCACCAAGAAAAGGAAGTGGACAGTTGAATACCCTAACATACCATCTGCTCTGCGTCCTGTCTTGCATGGCGAAGAAATCCTTATTCCATAGCATCCTACAGATTTTGCTATCTGTTTAAACCGTCAACGTCAGCATGTGGTGGCACTATGGATGATGACTTTTCGTGTTTTGATGAAACATCTGCACCACATAAACTGAGCTTGGATGAACAGAACGATCTTGTTCGAGATTTGGATCAGTCCAAAAGCAAAACGGAATTACGGGCCACAAGACTCAGACAGAGGAATCTTCTTGAACAAAATGTCCTAGTGACTTCATTTCGCCCTCGTCATTAATCCTTCGAATCCTTCTTTGAAAAATAAGAAAGCCTTGGGTTCTGCTTCGATATTGATGGCTTACTACAAGAACTCGGCAGTGCACATAAACCCCATGAATGTCAACTATTTATAGACGTGTCAAAACTGAGTCTCAAGGCGGTTTTGCTGTATAACGGAAGCAGCTTCCGTCCATCCCTATCTTACATGCTGCCCACATGAATAAGACATACGACAATCTAATGCTGCTATTGGAAAGGATTAACTATAGCAAATATCGCTGCGGGGAGGTCAGTGATGAGCACGGCGAACGTTTTCATCTGCACATTGCCAAGATGGAGCAACGTTACCAGGGCACCAGATGCTTCCCTCGTCCATCACAAACGACAGGCCTAAAGAAAGCAAAAGTCCGAATAAGATTAAGATATTCTTAACATGGGTTATAATATTTACATATAAACATTTTTTCTCAGTAATGCGTACACATTACAAAAAAAACGTAGCCAATTCAGCTTTATCTTTGTCATATTCGTATTCAGCACATTGAATTAGTTAGAAAATAACTATTTTCATCTCGGAAGCAGACATTTTTTGAAATTTTGTTATCTAGTGGAATTGAATTGCTATGGAGACACTCAGTCAGACGGAGTTCGCAAGCTATCTGAGCGCATTTTTGGTTACCGGGGTGATGCATCAAAGTCACCCAAGAGACAGGATGCCTCCCACACAGTCGCCCGTCATTCCAACCACTCGGGCGCGGTTGGAGAGGTTGTGCCAGAATGTGAGCTGACAGACCCCAAGAAATATTAGCTTACCGATTCCGCCCCAACGTGGAAAGGTCTTTCTGCTCATTGAAGAATGTTTTAAGTGACAAAAAACGAAGTTTCAATAGTGAAAACCTTGAAAAAACTTTGATTAATCAATGCATTTTCAATTAGTTGTAGAACGTTCTGTGATGTAACTAGGCTTGTAACTCGCCTTGGCACCCCCACCAACCAAGCAAAGCCAATCCTTCCTCAACAGCACCTGTTATCGCCACCGCACATTAATTCCACTATTCCAAATTTTTTAATTTAACTCTTAGATGATAGACTTGATTCCAAAGGTAGATCGATTAATTTGCAGCAATTTCATTTTTAGTATGAGATAAAATACTAAATTAATTCTAAGATATTTCATTCAAGGAGTGATGTCACGTTTCTCCTGTCCTTACATTAACCGAAAAGCAAGGTAAACATATTCGGAGGGCCGTATTTAATCTTGAGGACTAATAAACCTATCCGGAGAACCGTATCTGGTCTGCGAGTCCGATAAACCAATCATGTGGGCTGTATCTGTTATGCGGGCCTGATAAACCTAATCGAATGATAAAATCTAGTCTGTAGATCTGATAACAATATTTGAGGTCGGGAAGTCCTTCTCGAAAGGCCGTATCTTTTTCGCTGGCCGGGTAAACCTATTTGAAGGCTCTCTCTTCTGCGGATTTCATAATCCTATCAGGAGAAACGTATCTGGTCTGCGAGTCCGATAAACTATCCAGATGGCCGTATCTGGTCTGCGGGTCAGATAATTATATCCGACGGTCCGTATCTGGTGTGCGGGCCTGATAAAGTTATTCGGAGGGCCGCATCTGGTCTGCCAACCTGATAGCAATATTTGAAGAGTCATACCTAATTCGCGGATAGATTAAACCTATCCGAATTGTCGTATATTGGTTCCGCTGGCCTGATAAATCTATCTGAAGGACCGTATCTGGTCATCGGGCCTGATAGAAAAATATTTGGATTGGTGTACATGTTCTACGGGCCCGATGAACCTATCCGGAAGGCTGTATCTGATCTTCAGGACGGTAAAGCCTGCTTATACAAATACAAATACAAATACAAATATTGACGACCAGCTACAGGCTCAAGCCCAACAAGGCTGGTCCTTTGTTTATGAATTCTCCAATACCCACTGACTATCCAATTGTGTCTTAAATTCGTACACTCCCTTTGAAATAACTATATTTTCTGGCAACGCGTTCCAACTGTCTATTACCCTATTAAAGTAGTAGTTTTTCCTTAAATCCCGATTAAAATGTGTCTTATTCAATTTATACCCATGGCCCCTTGTTCTGTTATCCCTATTGAAATTTAAGCCCTCTGTGTCCCCTTGTTTTACAAACTTGAAAAGCTGAATCAAATCCCCCCTCCTTCTTCTTCTTTCCAGTGTATACATGTTTAGCTTACTTAAACGTTCATTATAGTCGAAATTTGCTAGTCCCTTTATTATTTTTGTAGCTCTGTGCTGAACCCTTTCAATTGATTCTATGTCCTTTCTCATATATGGAGCCCAAAATTGTACAGCATATTCTAGATGTGGTCTTACTAAACCCTTATATAATGGCAAGATTATATTCTCATCCCTTGAAGTTACAGTCTTTTTAATATACCCCAATAACCTATTAGCCTTTTTACCCGCAGCTGAACATTGGTGACCCATTTTAAAATCCCTGTGAATTATCACCCCAAGATCCTTGACTGTTTCTCCCTCCTTTACCTTTACTCCCTGCAGCCTGTACTCGACTCCACTGTTCCTGTAACCCATATGCAGAGCTTGACATTTCCCTACATTAAATGACATACCCCATTTTACAGCCCATTCGGATATCTTATCAAAATCCCCTTGTAAATTTTCTATCTGTAACTTGGTATCCACTGTCCCCCATATTTTTAAGTCATCATCGGGCCTATTGTAAACATATTCGCTTTGACTCATTTATCTTACTCGTATGGTTTTCGAGGACACCACCTAACCCCAACCAAAACAGCATCCATATGACAAGCAAGACGCCGGGGAGTAACGGATTAGCAACCAAAGGGTTGCGAGTTCGAATAACCACGTCATTTACAAAGGGGGCTGGTGCAAATTAAATATGACATGGCCTCAAATGTCCTCACGTTGACGTGCTGTGGAAATGTGGAGAGTGGTGTGCCAGCTCAAGTGAGACCACTTCTAACCATGGTTCAAAATTACGTGGTGGTGTATCGGTGGTACCTCGGATTTTTCCCTTCAGGATGGATCCCAGACAACCCGAACTGGAACCCGTATATGAAGAACCGGGAGGTTCGAAGTATTTCGTATTTTATTCTTGCAACATCTTAAACGTCTTAAAATCTAGAGATCTGAAGGATTAATAAAATCGATTAATGAATAAAATATTTTTTTGTCTTGGATATGGATTTTTTTTTTAATATTGCAAGGAAAATTAAACCCTTTTTTTAAAACTCATTTCGTCGGAATGAAACAAAATCGAAATTTCATCTATGCATTCACGATTTGATCGTTTACCTGTTTTTTTGTTTCGTGTTCTTTAATTTTTGTGGAAAAGGAGTTCGAAACAGACGATGTTGCTCCTTGTATCTCTACTACTAGAAAATGAAGTGTTTGTGTGTGTCTGTATCTCTATGTGCAGTGTCCTGACGAATCTATGGCTCTTACAATAGTAAAATTTGGCACACAGGTAGTCCTACTTTTTTGCGAATTTTATGTTCAAATTTAATCTAGAATATTTTAGAATTAATTTATTACTTTTTTCCGCTCCGTTCTTTCTTTTCGTGGAGCTGACGTCATAGCTCCTAAATTGAAGAGAGCAAATGATTTTGAGTTTTTCGACCCTTAGAATTGTGCCAAGTTATGACGGCACTCGCGGAGCTGACGTCAAAGCTCCTCAATTGAAAAAAAGACAAATCTGCGTTTTTCGTCTTTGGAACCATGCCAAGTTATGACGTCACATTTTGAGAAAGAAAAATAATTTTTTTTTCTTAACGGATTTCCAATTCTAGCTTGTTTTGATTTCGTTCATGATTTGTATAACTTTTTGCTAGCTTGTTCTTTGAATTTCGCGGAAATTTTACACCAGATCGATACCTTAAATGTGATTTTCTTTGAATAAATAAGTTTTCAACTGTAACCTGTGTCATGTCGAGTGAAGGTGGGACTCATTCTTAAAATTATTGTTTTATCTTTTTAATCCTTTCAGTATCAGTAGTTGTTTTGCTCTAATACGACGTTAATTAAAATTATCTTACCTTACCTTCATTATCAGTAAGGACACTAAAAGAGCTGTCACGGGCAACGCCATGCTGGCTTGCTAGTTACATATATGTAAGGGGCAAATTATTATTTTTGGAATACTAATACAATGGACTCGTGTTTTTACGAACTCTTGGGGATCGAATAAAAAGTTCGTAAAATCGAAAGTTTGTAACTGGGAATGGGATTTAAGCACTAAACTTTATTCATTAGCGATTCCAAAAAAATCAGCTATCTTTCTTAGCTTCATGATAGAATTTCGGTAAACATACGATTCCATAGAGTTGATGCTGTTAAGCATCTCAAAATTGTCATCTGCTTCTAAGAACCGACGACAGCCATTCTGTGACTTCTTTGACAGATGACCTTGATATGACCTCTACGCATTCTTCCGCATCAGATTGTTCTTCGGTATTCCCGTTCAACACCTGATTGATGATTTTATCATCCGAAATCTCTTCTGTGCATGCTTGAATATTCTCGTTCACAGTCAGAAAATCATGAAATGTAAGGTTTTCATAAAATTGAGGATTCCTTCGACGAAGTTCCTGGATCAAGGCTTCATCTACACTGAGATCAGAATCACGTTTAGGGATTTTTCCATCCCATTTACCCACTCGGAAGTTCCGAAGTCTAACCGTTCTGAAGAAATTTCGCCCTTTCCCGTCAAATATTCTTGTTTAAAGGAAAGCAATGAAAAGAAAGTGAGGAAGTGAGTTTGTAAAAGAGAGATAATGTGTTATTTTGTGCACCTAATTTTTTCCCTCCAGGTGCATGTTATTTTGATGGTTGAACAAAATATTAGTATCGACCTCTCTCGCTCTGAAGGAACGTAATTAAAATTTCCTAAGTACACAATATGCAAAAATAAAATTGCTGAGTCGTAACTGGTTTATGTAGGAGGAAGGTTTACTTGGTGTCACTGCTACCAGAACTTTCCGATGATCGAAACTTTTTCCAGATGGTTCTGTTGGAATTTCTTTATTCCAGCATTTCTGTAAACACTTCGTGTTTAAATAAAGTATAAAGCCCTAGAAAATTTTGAGAATTGTCTAGTCACTGCATATCGTAAACAATTATTATCATTATTTATCTTTTAACTCAGATTTTATCTGCTTAAAATATTGTGTACTCGTTTATTTTTTATTATTTTTTTGCCTACCAATGTCTGATGATAACTGCATATTTGTAAGTAATAATTTCGCAATTAAAAAAAAATTGGTTAAATATTTTTATTTACTATCTACTACTAAACCTATGTAAACTAGAGTGCCTATATAATAAGAGTGGCGACATACGGGAAACACTTTCTGATTGGCTTAGAGACCTTTTCTACCGCCCGAAGCGGTATTTTCCCAGCTCCCGTAGACTTAACATGGGAACTTTTTGTGTGCTCGAGAAAAACGTGTGTATATTAAATTAAAAAGAAAATATAGCTTATTCGTGTTCCATTTCGTGTTCTAGAATGTTTATTTATAATTATTTTAGTGTTTTGTCAGTGTAAATTTGAAGACTTTTTAAGTAAAATAGCTTTTTTTGAACAACATGCTGTTTCCCGCTACTTTGGCGATGTAAACATCGCGCCAAAGGCAGTTAGCAAGTTTTAAACTTTTGATAATGCGTTGTTTTTTTTTAGCTGTTTCCTTATTATAGGTTTTCAATAACCTAAGCCGAATTGAATCATCAGAAAAGCAGAGAGTAAATTGTAGCAATGCTTTATATAAAAAGAATAAAAGAAATGTTTATATAAAAGTGTTATTTTTGATGCAAACTTTCATCTTTATTTTTCTGCTAGATCTCGGAACAAAACCACCACATCAACATTTATCTGTGAATTTGGATATAAATGCGTACAAATGCTGTTAACTATTTTCTATCTTGAGATTATTCTTGTATGTTTAGGCCAATATTTGCTCATAATTTAGTTTCAATCTGTTAATTCTATTTTTCATATTAAAATGTGGTAGATTTTTTAACAAATGTGTACTGATGGTGTTGATTATTTTTGAAATTACATGTCTTTTGACTTGTATAAATGGATGAAACTTAAAATTAAATTTAAGTGGGTTAAAATTTTGTGTTATGCATTAAAAAGGTCAAATAAAAATGTTCAGTATCTTTTCTGGTTCGGTTAATGTAAGGAAAGGATTAATCACACTAAAAAAAGCTACATGTGTTGAACAGTTGGTTGAAAGAAAGTTTTATTTTAAGGAACTATCCATTAATAGTAGGACATTTCAAATCTATTTTTTATTTAATGTTATAAAATTAATGCGTAAACTTCTATCACACAGCATGGAAAGAATTTAAAGAAAAAACTTGTGCCTGAGAGAAACAACACATCAGATCTTATTTTATTTAACACTGAAGTTATAAGCTTAACTTTATTCATTTTCTTGTTAATATTCACGAAAACAAGTTCAATAAGTCGTGAGCATAAAAATTACGGGACATAAACACTATCGCCAAAAGAAAGAGATAGGAGGAAATGTGGGAAACCGATCGAAGAAACATATTCGCCCAGCAACCGATTCTGGTAGAAAAATGGCTGCCGCGCATGTGCAGTGGGCCAAATTTGGTCCCTTGTCGCCACTCTTATTATATAGGCACTCTAATGTAAACATACCCAACTAATAAAGTAATTTATATTAAGTTAATGTTGTTATATTACGTTTTTTTTAAATATGCACCTAAAATATAATCTGTGCCCCTAATTTAAAAAGTTAGGTGCACAAGGTGCACCTGTATTAAAAAATCTATTTCGAGGCCTGTACTAAGTAACTAATTCGATATTGATGACACGGAGACACGGCAATTGTAAAGAGAAAGGGAGCATGTTTGACAGAGTAGCAGATTCGCAACCTTAGGGTTTGAAGCTAGAAATTCGATTGGCGTGGTAGTTTAGAGAGTGGGGTGCTAGTTCAGGTGTTAAATTCTCATCTGACCGTGGTTCAAAATAACCAGTCGTTGTCCTCGAATCTTTCCCTTCTTGATTGTTCCCAGACCGTCATCAATAGCCTGTTTTGTTGCTCTAGTTTGGCATTACTTCAACTACCTTCACATATCTTGAATTCCCTAAAGATGTTGCAGATATAATATCAATAAACATTCCAGAAACGGATTCAATAGCTCTATGTATTGGTACAGTTAGACGTAAATTAGAATAATACGTACCTACCAGATACAGAGTCTAATCTCTGTGCAACTCTGAAAATGGAGTTTAAAAATAAAGTGAAGCGAATTCAAGGTATTGTGATATTGTCATCTTTTGTTGGAATTATTTAAACATTGCCGGTCGTGATAAATTGCATTTCTTCAGTATTTTAGTTTCCTACTGTTTCGAAAAGTTTTGCTATTTAGCTGACAGTAAATTACTTCAATGATGGACGAAGCGATTCCCGGTCCTAGCGCACCGAATGACGGTGAGTAGGAAAACAAAATTTCTTTCACTTTCTCAAACATGTGTCATATGGCACTTTTGTTTTTAATAACATGGAATTCGAATTAGCTTCAGTAATTTGTGTAGAATTGTTCTGTTTATATTTGTCATAAAACCTTGTTGTTTGAAACAGTGATAATAGTTTTTTGAGAATTGTTTTGTTTGATGTGCTCAATTTACAAATATTGTTAAATGGTCAGCGATTTCAATTAGAAAGTAGGCAGTTTTGAAAAACATTTAAGGATTTTCCTCTAATTTGAAACTCCCAAAATTCTATCGCCAAGGCTATTTGTGACAACTTTTGAGACAATCAGAATATTAAGAAGGAATTAAAATTATAAATTCTGTGAATATTTGTCCTAGTGTTGGTGTTTTTTTTTTGAAGAACTAAGATTAACTTCAATTGAAAGAAAAACACCAGATTTTTTTCACACTAGAAAAGTAGTTTTACTTACTGAAATGGGGGGTGTAGAAAAATTTCCAAGTTAAATAACTTATTAGTTTGAAGTTTTATGCAACCAGGCTATGTAATATAAATGTTTTAAAAGTTCACATTAAATTAAAATAACTAGTTATTTAGGTATTTTAAAATCAGAAGAGGTAATTATTTACAAATATATTAAGAGATTTCAATTATTATGAGATTGCCATAATCCTAATGAAGTGGGGTTGCCTTTGCCTGCTACAACTCACTAAAAAATGTGTTACCACAGAAAAGTTTCAAAGCTGTACCATTTATTCTAGGCTAGACATGTTTCGTAAATTAGGAAAGGGTTTTCCAAGTATTCTTATGTGTAAAATTGTTGCTAATAATCGATCTATTTTGCTAAAACAGCAATTTTCCTATTTTGACTGCCAAAAACTGATACATCATCAAATCCAAAATGTGTTCAGACAGCTCTATTTATCATTCTTGCCCTCCTTTGAAAGATCATGAGCTTCTGATACGTTTAATGCTGTTGCAATAAATTTCTCTAAATATCTAATATCTTGTATAATACTGTGTTGCATCTCATCAACTTAACTCCACATTCATTTAGCTTAATTTCATCCAGTATTGTAAATAAATAGTTTGTATCTGCCTCATCTATTTTGGATTAATATTATTTGAAGTATGTTAAAAGAGAACAGGTCATTGAGCATGTTTTCTACCATTTATGGGGGCAGTTGGGGCTCAGTTTGTCCTCCGTGCTACCTACCTATAAGCTGCAGGCAGCAAAGTTTAAATTCCTGTAACTATCCCGGTTGTATTCCTCTCTTCTGTCTGCCAGTTAAGCTTTCTTGACATTTGTATACCCATTTGTTGAAAAACTTCTTGGCTAGATCCTTGATCCTAAAAATTTACCAAGGATAATCAAATAATTCTCATAATAAAGAAAAACAGCACAATCTACACAAGAAAACTGAAACCTATTAAGTAAACCTTTCTGTTCAGATGGGTAGTGTTTTGAGTTTTAAGGCATGAGATCCAAAATAAGACCAGCTTTGCCTGATGCAAGACCAAATAAAGCAATTAAAACTTGTAGCCTCCCCGAAGTTAATAACGAAACAAGAGACTTCAACAATTTATTTGGCCAATATAGTTGATCTTGCATACATACAGTGGTCGACTTCCTCCTAATGCTTCCAATGCCCAGCGTTATACATTTTATACTCAAAACGCACATGCTCTCAACATGCCGCCAGCATAGTCACCGTGACATCACACCAGGACTGTCACAAACTGCACAACTAAAAGGGTGGAAAAGATGAGAGTTTATGAAGTAGGATAAGTGAGGACAGATCACTAGGGTGCTTCAGGGTTGCTATGCCCATGTTTACTTGAAGAGAGTAAACCTCCCGAGGAACTTTCTGTTAAGGAAACTACAATCTGAGACCTGAAGGAAATGGTGACATACAAATACTTATCAACACTCGTTGAGTTGAGCTAAAAGTCGTAGATAAAGCTCTTATTCTATGCTTGCTACCTAACACATGACACACTAATAACCATTGCATTAGAAAATTACAACCATGAGAAAAGGCATAATTTATCATGTACATCAAAGGCATAATATATGTAATGAAAACATGTATTAATTGCTTGACAAAATATGAATTAACTTATCTACCATATCCACCTACCAGGATGAACTCCTATTTAAAATATGAACTTAGTATGGAAAAGACTGCTTTTTGGGTGTTCCTGATAGACCAAGACGGGAGGCAGTGACTGCTTTTCGCCTGTTTACCGGGCATGAGATTGCCCTACTGCGCATCTGTGTCGTATTGGGGTTCTTAATGAAGCTGCTTGCCCAATGTGTGACAAAAAGGAGCCTATGGACAAACATCACCTGCGTGTCTGAGGAGCTCTCCATGGAGAAACTGATACATCAAGATACTGGGAAGCTAGAAGACTCGTGGGGTGCTAGCCTTCAGCTATCCTTTGAACTTTTTGATGTTTTTTGTAGTTCTGTTCACTTTCTTTTTTGTTTTTGTTTTCTTGTTCATGTACCCCAGCCATATTGGAACTAAAAAAATCTACCATATCCATCCTAAAATTTCTATAAACTTAAGGCAACTAAACCCCTTGAGCTTGTTCATACCAATGTTTGCAGCCCAATGCAAAGGCCCCTTTCAGTGGGGCAGCATTAGCCCAGTTGGAAGAGTAAAACATTATCAACTAGAGGGTTGCAAGTGCAAAAGGGGCTGGTGCACATTAAATCTATCGGCCTCGAATGTCCTCATGGCATGGTGTTGAAGTTTTGAGATTTGGGTTTCACCTAGTCACACACACACACACATCTGACTGTGGTTCAAAATTACGTGGTGTCCTTGATCTTAACCTTGGGGATTGATCCTGGACTGGCGCCAATAGCCAGTTGTGTCACTCCAGTGTGATGTTAATCAAAATGCCCCCCTTTTGGTGGGAATCTACTTAGTAACTTTTGTAGATGATTGCAGTAGGTTCTATACCTAATAGAAAGAAATTGTAGAAACATCATATTTTAAATACCAGTTCATTGCACTTACAAACAATATATTTGGAAAGAAAGTACAAGAAATTAGAAGTGAGAATGATGGGGAGTACCTTGATACAGAACTAAATGAGGGCTTTGGAAAACAGTATGCAACATCATTTTCCAGCACAATATGGTCTATTTGAATGGGCAAATAGTTTGTATCTCTTTATAACTTTGTATAAAATAGAAGAGAACAGGTGAGTGAGAGCATTATTTCTACCATTTTATGAAATTGTGATAACTATGAAGGCCATAAAACAACATAAGTTCCACAATTTTGCATTAAAATTATAATTTGAGATAAGTGAATTAATAGTATTGGTAAGGGAAATTGTGTCTTGAGTAATATAAGTGAGTATTCATGTTTTAAAGTTTTTTTCCAATGCTAGATTTGAGATTATGGATTCTTCAAGTGGTATATGGTTTGAGGTAGTTTTCAATATAATTAGGAATTCAGGAGTCGAAATTTATGTCCTTTTTTGGTTGTGTGATTTTTTTAATGATTTTCTTTGATTATGATTTTATATCTTGATTCCTTTTTCCAATACTAAAAAAATGTAAGGCTTTTTAAAACTTAACTACTACTTTCTAATAAAATATTTTTGTGCTTTTGTTTTAAATGCAATTTGCTGCATCAATTTTATTTAGCTGTGTAAGTAGTATATAAAAATTTGGATATATTTAACTACTTTTAGTAAAATCATTCATCATCAGCTTTGTAGATTAAACATACTTATTTTCTCTGTTCACTTACAAACACAAAAGGTAAGTTAATAGGTATCTGCTATTAACATTAGGTTTAAGGCTTAATTGTATGGAAATAAATATTTAGATTTGTCAGAAATCAGGATACTGGTAATAGATCAGTTGTTTGTTTTGTAGAAAATTAAAACAAATCAATGCTTTTTAAAACTAAGCATTGGAAAATATAAATGTATTTTCTATTAAAAATCTGATAAGAAAATACTTAATATTGATAACATTTTAATCTGGTGTAATTGTTTACTTATGGAGAAATGCTTCAAACATTGAGTTTAAATCCTGGATATTATCATCTTTCTATTCCCTTTTAAAATTTCCATTTGAGAATTTTAAGATGAAATTTATTATCAGTAGATTAGTTATAAGTGATTGTGAGAAAATGGACATCTGTAGTTTGCTAATGTAGCAAAAAAAATTCTGAAAACATAAAATCATTTTAGATACGTTGTGTCACTTGTATAAAATATTGTTTCTGTTATTCTGATTTATGGTGAATTAACTCATGTCCTTTTGATAGGGTCTTTTTTAATGTTTTAGTTTTATTTAATGTTTTAGATTAAAGTTTTATTTTGTAAACTTTTAGTGCTGTTTTTTTCACATTAAACTAAGGGTTAATCATTTGATTAGAAGGAGTCATTGCAATTTTTTATTCTAGAAGAAGTGTTTCGAAGAAAATTGCTGATGGATGGTGAAGGAATGGGAGATGCCAAAAAGATCGACAATCTTTTACGAAGCTTTTTTGATTGGAGTGAAGCTAATGGACAATCTCCTGAAGATGTGTATGGGGCTCAACTAGTTTGTTCCTTAGCTATTGTAACAAGTGTTTGGATATTTGTATGTTAAATGAATTTGTTAAGAGTCCTTGCATGAGTTATTTTTTAACCATTTGTTAGACATAATTTTATTACATGTTTGATGTTTCAAATGAGTTAAGAATTTATCTTACAAGTTATAAATCCAAACACATCTGACTTTTTAAATGTCCCTCAATCATAAGTTTTCCAATAACTAAGTGTACAAGTTTAATTATTTTCTGAGCAAAATGTATGATAGGTAATGATGTAAAGTTTTAAATACTGTATAACTAATTAGACTTTACATATTAATGTTGAAGAAATGTAAATAAATTGGAATATTTAGGATTAAGAAACCATATCACAAAAGTTAGGTTTAAAATTTTTAAACATGTTTCTTAATTTAAAATAACCCTGGTGTAGCAAAAACATGACTGTAGCAAACCAAACTATTAAAAACTTGTGATAATTTGCTATCTGTTTCCACACATTTTTGTAACTGAAAGTGTATACTTAGGGTTCTAATGTTTGAGGCAATATAGGTTCTAAGAATTTCCTGGGACACTGGTATTTTATGTATCAAATAATGGCATGTTATCTCTTTTTGATTTTTATGATTTCATAATATTGACCCATCTTTTCAAAAGGATAAACATTGGCATGTGGAGTAATTTGAAAGTATGCATTGCTTAGTTGAAAAATTATTAACTAATCCCATTTCTGCTTAACTTTTACGCTGTGGTGCTTAAATTTTTCCATCATCTCACAGAATGACTCTTCCCTGTATGATCGACCCCCTTACCTAATTTGAGTGATAGAGCCATTTACGACTGACACCTTCCTTTCATACTATTGTGTGGCGTGAGATAGATATCACAGGGAGCAACCTTCTGCCTTTCCCCTAAAGAGTTCACACTTCACGGTCAAAAGGAGGAATCCTCTAGAAGGTCAGTCACTGACAGCTCGTAAATGGTGATCGATGCCAGTGGTCACTAAAAAGGAAGATAACATCCATAGTGCACAAATCGATACCATGCCACTAGTGTAAATGAAATTTTAGTGGCGACAATTGTCTAACTGCCACAGCATAAAGGTTAACAGCACAAGTATGTGCTCTAAGAGGTCTGATATCCTAACCTTTGGGCAAAAAATGAACTCTTTAACCTAATTAAGTGAAACCTAGTCCTTTCAAAGTAGATAGTTTCTGAAGGATTTGTACCCAGTAATTCTCGCTCATCATCCAATAGTATATAACACTTGTTGTGTCAATATATCCCTTGATGCAACATCTATTCTCTTCCTGTTTATGTAGTTCTTTTAAGTATCAAATTCCTGCCATGTGGAGAGTCAGAATTAATCCAAATGACCAAATGAATGATCTCACTAATCTGATACTGAAAATAATTAAGAATTCCTATTTCTTCTATGCAGAATTAAAAACCAGAATAAATTTCAAAGTTTGATGCATTGAAAAATGTAACGAAAATTTTAAAGTTTTGTACTTGTAACTTTAATGAACAACATAAATGCCTGCATATACTGTTAAGAGTAAATAGTAAAAGCTGGAAAAGTGAAATAAAATGAATCGGCCCACTATGAAAGGTAACTTGAACACATTCATGTCACATTTTTTGAGGAGTTACTAGTTTACATTAATAGAGGAAGGGAATTTCCCAGAGACAATCCACAGGACTTCATGAGTACATGATCAATAATTCCTATCATGCATGTATCCAAAATAAAGAATGGCATGTATCTGAAGCAGTGGGATTTTTTTAATTAAATTTTTATGATGCATGTACAGGTAACCATAATAGTAAGATTAATGATTGTATTTACTTTTCATTTTATATGCAATAAAAATAACTTGTTTCCCTTGTAAAGTTTCCTAGATAGCAGTAACTCCTTGTTTTTCTTGTGATCTTACAAAATCATCTTGACTAAGTAAAATAGCATAAAGAATTAAACAAAATGTTTTAGATAAAAATTGTAATTTTTACTTAATTTTTATTTTTATTTCATATATTTCCTGTTGTTTTTAATGGGTAATTATTAAAACTGCAGGTAATTAATTCATTAAAGAATATGATGGAGTTTAATCAGATTGGTTGAGTAATGCTTTGATAGTTAATGTTCATGTATAAGTTATTTTTAATGTTAATTTGAAATGTTTTTTTAGTACTGCTGGGTATGAAAAATTGCTGAGTCTTGTAGGTCAGTTAGAATATGTCAGTCTTAAATCTGCTGAATCTCAATGTGCAAACACTCGTCAAATTGAAGAATATAATCAAAGTTATTTAGAAATGGGTGAGTTTTTAGTTATATTTTCTTAACAACAATGTGTTTTCACTGTCTCATGCATATATTAATAATCCTTGAAAAGTACAATTTCTTTGATAAATAGAAGCCAGTCAATTGTTACATATATCTAGTTTATTTTCTGATGTCAGTTCAAAGCTTTTGATTCTTATATTATATTTGGAAAACTTTAAACTTATTGGGAAAGAAATTCAATTTACTTGTTTTGTAAAATGCCTTCGACACATTAGCAAGAACAATTTAATTTTTCCCTTTAAGTTTTTGTATCAGTATTTATACAGTTCATGTAGTAGATAAAAAGTTTGATTCTACTCACTACATACTTACAATCTTTTTTATTTGTAAAAATTCATTAAAATTTTGATTTTTTTTTTCTTCCAAGTTTTGAATTTTTGTAAAACATGAATCTGGACACATACATGACAAAAATAGTATTCCCAGTGTTTGTATTGTTAATATACTCTCATCTCCTGTCTGAGCGGACTTTTTTCTGGGTGATATAGATTTCAACTAATATAAGTTCACTTATAATTTTAACTGAAAAGTTACATTATTATGCCTAAAATCCAGTTAGCATCAGAGATAAATATATTTTAAAACACTAGCAACCAAAATTTCTATTGTGGTTAAGTTAAATTTATGTTGTGGAGTTTCTTTAGAACATGAATGACATTGTCAGTGATAGTGATTCAGAAGCTTGTTACAGCATCAGCCAATGATTTCAGAAAGCCAGTCTGATAGATGGTGATCACTCACTGACGAGGCATGCAGTCTCATTTGTCATCAAGTTTTAGTTATACAACTGTTTCGTATTTGTATTTATTAATTGTAGTGCTATTTAATGTATTTCATGTTTACTTTTAAATTTATTTTTGCTATTTCATAATTTTATTTGCATTATTAAAGGTATTGTTTCTGTAATTTGCAGGGTATGCTTAGTTAAATCATAGTTTTAATCACGATTTAAACAAGTGATTTTTTTTATTAAAAATCATTTGTTTCACACTAATTAAAATTTTGAATTTCCTTTTTGTGTTAAGTTTATAAATATTGAAAATTAAATAACTATGAGAACAAGATTCATGTTATTTTATTCCAATAAGTCAAACACTATGAAATCAGTAAAATAGCCTGTTTATGAAAAAAAAAATTACCCTTAGTCAAAATGAAAAAGTTTTCTGCAGGATCAGAAAAGCATTCCAATTGTGCACATAAATCTTTATAATGAAAATTTTCATTTTGTTTTGTGAAATATGTTGGTTTATTTTTATTTAAATTTAATTGGGAAGTTGTATGCATCAATCTCTGAGAATTCTTTACTCTGCTAGTATAACAATTCTATATTTATTGAATTAGAGTTTGAAATGTAAAAGTGTGTGTTAATTCGTCCATCTGATAATTGAGTATGTTAACAAAATAAGTTATGGATTGAAGCGGAAAGCTATTTCAATGACTGATTGCAAAGATGGAATTTTTGTTGCAAGCTAAAAATTCCACTCAATTGACATGTTCTAGGGCAGCGGTTTCCAAACTTTTTTACTATGCCCCTTTAAAAAAATATAATCTTGGCACCCACTTTATTCCATAACTAGCCACCGTGTGGCTAGCCCTGCGTTGCCCGTGGTGTTGGTTTGCGAACCACGGGCAACACCGCGATGTAAGGCATTAATCTGGTGAAAAATTTTCCGAGAACTGTCTTGTTGAAAATTTAGAAGAAAGTTCGTTGGTAGCTCAACATTCAGTTCATTCTGCTGTTCTACACTATGATGGTATAGAAAATATTGATATAACCACAGGAATGATTACATCTGTTCACAATGCTTCCGGAAAAAGAACTGAGGCCTTAAAACAAAAAAGATTGAAGCAGGATTGTTTATGAAGAATTTAGGGAAAAAGTGGTTGCAGCTGAACTAAAAACAAATAAAAAAAAAAAGAAAATTGCAAATAATGCAAGCTGAAATGATGAAATTGAACAATTAGACAAAGAAATTATGCAAACTGAAAAGAAAATGAAAATGGTGTAATTTCCCCAATCAAACCACATTCGGAGACAGTTTTTTAAATACACAAATTGATATATAATTTTTTTACCAACTTCATTTTGATGCATAAAACAATTAAAAAAAATTTACATTACGAAATGTTTTAAAAGTAATTAAGATTTTTTCCACTTCAATTTTTATTAAAATTTCAAGTATTCAGAAAACAAAAATAATGAATATAATATAGAGTATTTGTTTAATATGTTAATCTATTTTGACATGATTTATGGTTTGTCTTTATTTTTAAATTTTATTTAGAAAACAGCTTATTAAAAACTGAAATTTGTTACTTAAGTCCTCTTTTCTCGAGATTAGACTGAGCAATAAAAAAAAAGTGTGATTTTAAAGTATAATTGCATCTAACTGACCCACATAATCATGAATTTATTTTAGAAAGTCCCTAAAAGGTCCCCAAAATATCCAGAAAAGGTCCCTAAATGAACCCACGAAAATTTAGTAGACACCCTGTATGACATATCTTACTAATCACAATTCATCAATTCATTTCAGTGAAATGTATATTTTTCAAACGTTTATTTCATGTTTAAATTGAAGTTAGAGTCAGATAGGTGGTGGTAAATACTTTAAAAAATATGTTATAAAAGTGTTTATAAATGTTATGAAATATTATTTATATATGTTATATTTAAATTACATTTCTTTTAAATTTTTTGCACCTCCCTTTGCACTAGTCCGCGCCTCCCAGTTTGAAATAGCTGTTCTAGGGGAATGATATTGCACTTATTCTATGCTGTTCATAGATAAAAGCAACATTTTCTTTTATGTTATGTATAAACCCTTTTTGTATTTGCTTTCAAAGAACGTTTGGAAAATATGCATATTTGATTTTAATTTATGTATATTTTCATGTCTTATCTCATTTTTTAAGTTTTTTTTTTGCTGTCACATTTTAATAGTGCGGAAAAGTTGGTTCATGCAGTAAAACTAATGTGTAAAAAATTTCATCTCGATTTATTGATATCTTTTGCTTTCCCAATAATTTCAAACCCTCCAAAAAGATCAAAATTTGGGTATTTTATATAAAAAATCAAAATGTTTACAATTACGTTCTAATAGGGCGCTAAAAGTAAGCTAATACATTCAACATAAACAGTAAAAAAAATTGTTTAGATCAGTACATATCTTCTGCAGAAAAAATAGTAGAAAAAATGACATATTTGCAAAATATCGACTTTTGCAATTTTGGTAAAAAACTGGTGATCAGTTTTGTCTGCTATTTGGCCCCCGTTGGGAGGCAGAAGATATGTATCGATCTAAACAATTTCTTTTACCGTTAATATTGAATGTATTAGCTTTTGTGCACTATTAGAACGTAATTGTAAACATTTATATATTTTATAAAAAATGTCTGAATTTTTATCTTTTTGCAGGGTTTTTGAACCCCCTCTGGGAGGCAAAAGATATCAATAAATCTGGATGAAATTTTTTACACATTAGTTTTGCTGCATGAACTAACTTTTCCACACTAAAAAAAATGTGATAGCAAAAAAAAACACATTTTTTCTGCCCACCCTAATGCGTAATGCAAAAAAATTCTGAAGTTTGCAAGATTTTTGAGAGATCCCCAATGTTTATGAAGGTCCAAAAATTTCACCACCAGTTATGGGTTAAAATCAAATTAATCTAAACCACCCGAGAATCGGATAGAAAAACATTGCTTATGCATGGCATTTTTGACCTGTTCTTTTTATTTTATCATGTGTATTTATTATATCATGATTCAATTTCCTAATTCCTATATTGTGTTTTAATGTTTCAAAAATTTACCCTGCTATATATTCTAATACATTAATGTTATTTATCATCAATATTAATGTTTAACATGAATCAAAAATGCCTAGAAACTACACATCAAGCTTGAACTTGTGTGTGCAAGAGATCAATTAAAAAAAAATATATCTGATTTAAATCAAATAAATCAGATTGTTATGATTTTTTATACCCTGATAATTTTGGCTTATTAAAGTTTATAATGCATCAACACATTTTTATAAATATGACATATTTTATAAAAATGACAATAAATGAAACATGCAACAAATCAAAGTAGTTTTTTGGCATCATAGAAAATTAATTTAAATAAAATGGATAATTTTTTTATGAAAAAATTCACTCCAACAGAGGATAATCCCAAAATGTCAGGAAATTAGTGAAAGTGTTTAAATAAAAAAAATTCATTCATTTTTGGAGGGATTTTTATGAGGGTATTCAGAATAATTCAGTCACAACGAACAACTAGACGTTTGACTATTTTTTATAGAAACTAAATGACCATCCACTTTTATCTTATTTTAACTATCTATAATTTATCATTAAGATCATAATTACATTCATTAAAAGTTTATAATCTCAATCTTGATAAGAGAATGCAATGCAATATTATAGCTGAAAATCTGAACTTTACCATGTCTTCCTCAAAACTTGCTAATCAGAATTAAATGATTAAAAAAAATATTTTAAGCTTTATTTAGAAGTATAGCTTAATGAATGAGTACATATATACCTTTGGAATCTCTCAACACTGATTAGAATTTTAAGGACATTTTTCTCCATTGTGTGTAGAATTGCAAAAATTGAGTTATTTTTTAATCAACAACTGAAAGAAATTTTTTAAGGTATGAGTTCTTTTAAAATTGTACTTTAAAAAGTAACTTCATGAATTACTGCTCCTTCTAATAGTTCAATGAGTTGTTGGATTACTACTCACCAAAGACAACATGAAAGTGACCTGCATGTTAGAGTACAAATGCATTGTGTTCCCTTTTCAAAGGAGAAATTTTTAGATGGCCTTACCAACATTGTCAGTGAAAACATGGTTTCACATGCGTTTTCTTCATTTATTTTCAAGATTCGCTTTAAATACTTATTCAAAATGTATTTTAATCTGGAAAGTATTTGGAACACCTTTTCCTCAAATATCTTCATAAGACCCATTTACATACTTCTATGAAGAGAAATGATAAATGGCTGTGCTGATCTGCATAAATACAACAAAGGTTTGTTACTGGCCAAGTGGATATAGAGGGAATCCTGCATCTACTTATACTGTAGCCCCAAACACTGCCATTAATGCTGTAGTCTTGTAGTCTAGCTTTGCTTGAAACTCTTATTCCACGAGGCATATTTAAAGTTAGTTATGTCTTTGAAAGAAATATAGCTTTAGACTTATTTCACAAGCTTAATTTTTCCATTGGTTAGTTTATGAATATTATAGAAGAATTATTACAAACATAATAATGATACTTATCTGTATAACCCAAATAAAAAAAGTTCTTATAACATGCTGCTGTGGTTTTACTTTATTGTCCAATCGTTTCTCCATCTTGACACCACTGGTTGCAATAACATGCATATGAGGCTTAGAAAATACAGTGTGAGATAATACTTTTATACTCCTTTAAATTTTGTTACTTTCGAAGCGTTTCATTCTATTTTAAAATAATTTTTTATGTTTGTATTTATCTGTAGAATCTAAAATTGAAGAAGTGAAAAAGGTTATTGCAGAAAAAAAGGAAGAGTTGGCAATGGCGAAGGTCTATCGTCAGAATAGGCTTAGTAAGTTAATTTGTGTTATAAAAATTTAACTTATCAGTAATTAAATGTCTTGCATGTTTTTTAAGTAAAATATTTTTGTATGGCTCAGGAAGATTTTTGTTCTGTATATTGCAGTTAATACTAAGTAAAGCATTTACCTAAAATATATTGATGCTGTTAATGTGTGAAAAATTTCTATATGAATAACTTGTCATTTTGAGTCGAGTTTCAAAATGCATTGTTTCCTGCATGACTAACCAATTATTAACCTTTTCCTTATGGCACTCAAACTATGAACTAAAGCTTTGGCACATCAATTTTTTTTTTCAATTTTCTGCCAATTGGAAGAAATTGATGAATGATTTACAAAAAATAGTAATTACCCTTTTTGCTCCAAAGTATCTTTAAAAGAAATATCTTAAACAATGAATTTCTGATACTTTCTAATAAAAATTACTGGAATTATTTGCATATGAAATTTTTTGTGAACATACTTGTCAAAATTTTCATACTAAACAGTCGAAATTAAACTAATCTAATACAATTTAAACTGCTTAACCATTATTATGGAACATCAATGCAATTTTTGTGACACACATATTAAAAATCACTGCTCTAGACTAACAGGATGTTTCCTTAGATTCTTTCAGCTGATAGGTGGCCACTTAGTCATAAAATGTATTGTAGGATAAAAACTATATTTCACTTCATAGAAATATTGTGACTGGCTGAGTGTTAGTAGATATGAAAAATAATTTTTATGGAACAAAACTTTCAGCAAACATAGTGACTGCTGTATTTTAGATGAATCTGTTTTCTGGGTCAGCGATGCCAAAGTCCATGACTTACATCAGAAATCCAGGAATTATCCAAAATCTGGATGTTTTGCTAACCTGTGTTTTTTCTCACTTTTTCACTCTTCCGACAATTTTTAAAGAACAAGGCGTTCAACCTGGAATAAATTGATGAAACAACGCAAAATAATGGACATGTTCAGCATAAATACCACACAGAAAAATTAGATTTTTAAATAAAATTTGGAAATGGGCGAGATGTAGTATCTGAGACAATGGCGATTTATTACCAAACATGGCAACCTTGTTGTTTTGATCCAGCTTTATGGCAACCCTATGCTGGGAAAATTCATTTAGATTCAAACCTTGCAATAAAATTTCGTTTTATGATTGGTAAAATTTTGATTTATTAAATTTACTTAAGGTTAATTAATTAAAAGGTGTATTCCTCATTTTCACTTCCATTGTAGTATAACAAATCGAAATGCATAGATGGCCAGCATCTTCATTTGGCTAGAAAACTCACTTGGTGACAAACATGCTTTGGGTACTACACATTTACCAAAATTTGTTGCATTGTATTAAAGGTTTTTTTTTTTTTTTTAAATTATTCCTTTTGGTATATCTGCTATTTTAGTATTGCAAATCTGTTCCGGATGTAAATAACGTGGGGAAGGGATTGGACTTTGTACTGTAGTATGATCCTTGAATCGAACAATTATCAGCATAGCTGTTTGAAACAATTAGGGAAGTTAAATAAAATGTGAGAAAATATTTATCAGCTGTTCCACTTCTAAATGATGAATAAAAGACCATTCTTGACAGAAAGATGAAAGAAAAGATGCAACCTTGAAACCAGTCCACTATGCATACCTTCTTTAGGTTTGTACAGACTTAACAACCTTAGGGTACCTGAGTGATCTCTCCCTTTCATTTTTCTCTTCTCTACCCTTTCTTCGTCCCTCATTGTGGTTGCCTCTTCGGAGGTGAGGGCTTCCCTTGAGAAGTTTTTCTCCACTTTGTTGCTTTCAGCTCCTGGGGATTATATCACCCACATGTTTGCAGTACGTGGAGACCCATGTCCTTAGAAAAAAGGATCCTGGCAGTTGAGGCTGTTATACAGACCCAATACGCTGCTTCGACCACTGCTTCAGGCAAACGGAAGGTGCATTGTGTTCCCCAGTGTATCAATCGACAAGTGGATTGACTTCGATCATCAGCTAGGGTTCAAGTAACTGTTGCAGTGACTGGCTCCTCTCAAGGCAGATATAGACCTGTAATGAAAACGTATAGGCTTGACTAGTACTGGTGTAGATGTCTTCATCCCCGCGGTGGGCGGTAATGTTAGGCCTGAATTTAAATTAATTAAACATGGAAAATAAAAAAAATCTTTCTCCTTCAGTGGAGTACCAAATAAATAAAATTGATGACAGCAACAGATTCGTTGTTATTAAAAAAGTTATGAAGAATGTTTCAGCTATTCTCATTCACAAGACGATTCTCGGAGTGGTTGGAGTTGTCAAAACAATAAAGAACTGTAGCGATGGTGATGTATTAATGGAAATTACATCTAAAAAACAAATCTTTCCATCAGAAATCTTAAAAAATAAGATAATATGAGGTCACAGTTTCACCTCATTTTTCACTAAATCATCTCGGAATCGGATTTGCAATTTGACACGGCTAAAGATATTTTATAGTCACTTGAAGACCAACACATTTGCCAAAATGCGAAGGATAGCATTTTGTCGTGACAGACTTCCCCACAAAACATGTAATTCTTACTTTCAAGGTACCTGTTCTGCCTAAATTTGTTAATATTGCTTACCTTAGATGCCCTGTCCCCCATACATACCTAACCCCTTATGCTGCTTTAAATGCCAGTGATTTGGACATTCCATTCAAAGTTGCCGCAGTAAAGAATCCTATTCTCGCACATGTCCTCGTTGGATCGAGGAAAAAGAAATTCAAACCATTAAGATTACTCAAAACCTTTCTTTTATCGAAGCCAGGAAAATCATTAGCGATAGAAACCCAAAAGCAGGCATTTCTTACTCGACAGCTTTAAAAAGGTTTCAAAATCTTTGGCTACATAAACAAACCCTCTAACTTTTGGTCAATTCATTAGTATACAACCTCCCAAAACCATTAACCAATAACCTAATGAAAAAACAATAGACAATACTAAACCAACGAATAATTCAATCCCTTCTACTGGTTCCAAAATACTAAAGGAGAATAATCTAGCGAAATTTTTAAGAGGAATGAAAGATTCCAAAAAGACGGAATCGAAATTTCATCGAAACGAAAATATAAAGATTCTTAGCCAAAAAATTATTTTAAGGATGCAAGGAAGAAAGATCTTGGGAAAATTTAGATAACTTTCCAGGCAAAAAAAAGATTATTTGTAGCTGTAGAAGCAGTTCCAACCCATTCGAAAAGCTGCAGAAATTGCAATTCCCAAAACATCAATATACATTTTTAGAACCGAAATACTTTTAAATTCCCTATGTACTTATTTTTAATTTACTTACTTTTATTTGACTAGTTAGATTTTAAATATTTTATTGATTTTACTGGGTAAAATTTCATTTTGTGTCTTTCGCAGCTGTGTCCCACTATTGGACCTTGCGCCATAAAACCCAAACCAACCAACCAATACATATTTTAAAATTTTCATTCCTTTCAAATTAATTACCTAGATAAAAACTGAAACTTTTAAATCAATACCATATATATTTGATTTTCTTTTAAAAAATAATTTTTGAATTGAATATCTTTTATATTTTTGCAAGAGATTGTGTAGTCACGCCTATTGGATCTCTTCGCAGTTAAATGGGAATGCGTAGCATTCACACCAGGGTTGGCGAATGTTAGCGAGCAGTGGTCACACCTGACCCCACAAAAAGAAATGTCTGTCACTGGCAACGCCGTGCTGGCATCGCAGTGGCTAGTGTATTATAGTGTATTTTGCACTTGAATATTAAAATTTTACATGATAATTTGTTTTACTTTAAACAGTTCTTTTATTGCTCAAACGAAGTGAAAATAGAGCTTTTGCACCATGACTTTCATAATTAAGTAATTAATTTTATAACTAAATGAATTGAATGCAAATTATTTCTTATGTGTGCATTTTATAATTCATCATTTTTTCAGTTTCATCATAAAATTTGCTCAAAAACTTTCATAAATAAGGTTGTGTTATATATAGTTTAAATTCAAGTGCAAAAAAGTATGAAAGAATTTTTTGAAACTATTAAACTTTTAAAATATTTAAATGAAATAAAGTGAATTTATTGAATAATTAATTTTCTCTTAATATATCAGGCAAATATTTAAAAAAGTGTAAAATTACATGCATTATATTTTATTTACATGTATTATGAATGAATTCTCATCTTTTACACAAGTTACCATATTTGGCACTTGCTACGACTCACATCCCGTTAACCCAAAAGTATCACTCAAATGCTTAACCTTCACATCCTTCTGTATTCATGAAGTGATGATATCTAACTACAGAGCCATCTTGTTGTTTCGGCAGTTAACTACACCTACTGTAGGTTCCAAAACTGCTCTGGTAAAAAGTATATGCTTTGTCTTGGTGGGTCTTGAATTACCAATATCACTTCGTGAAGCCAGAAGTTGTATTGGTGGGAAATAAGTTTTACTTCACTATGAAATCCTTCAATGACAATATCTTTGAAGAATTTGTTAATTGAATTGTTAAAAAAAATACAGTATCATTTGTTGACCTGTTAATGTACTAAATAGACCTGAAGTGTCTTCAGATTGGTTTGACTTATTCTCTTGTTTTATATGCGACTCTAGACAAGATTTTCATTGCATGCAGAAATAAAAAGTGGGATTTTCTCATATGCAAAGAGTGCATCAGACTGATGTATGCATTCAGAACTTAATAACATAATCTATATAGAAAGTAATAGCCGACCAAACGGTATAGTGGTTAAGGTGTTAGCCTCTAGATCGGAAGGTTCCTGGTTCGAATCTGGGTTCAGGCCGTGCATGTATGTAAGCGTATGGTGTAGAAGCGGCTGGTGCACCTTAAATCTGCCGTGGCCAAAAGTCCTCACATTGGGTTGGTGTGGAAGTTTGGAAAGTGGGTTGCCAACTCAGATGTTGCCTCGTCATCTGACCATGGTTCAAAATTACGTAGTGATACACCAAATGGCTTAGGCTGCAACCCCTGGACCACAAATACACTCTAAACCTAACAGTGAGTGGGTCCAGGGAGGTCTTAAAAAAATGGCTTAGGCTGGGACGGTGGTAACTAGTTGTTGAATGCAGAACGTAATAAATTGTATAAATGCACACCAATGATAAGTGGACAGAACTTTGATTTTGAAAACAAACTATAATTCTGCCTCAAAATTGTTGAAATCATTAGGGAACAATTTGAATTAGATTGTTTCAAAAAGATTATCAACAGTAACATGTTTTCATTTCTAATCCCTAAAGAATGTTATCGTTGAACCTGAAGAAAATATACAATTTCAAAGGTAGAATACAAACATGCAATATATCTCTAATATTATAAAAGGAAGTGTTTGTTTGTTTGTCTGGGCCGCCAAATCCTGATGATTCTATGGCACTTACAGCAAAGAGATTGGGCACACAGGTAGTCCAAGTTATTTGCAATTTTTGGGTCCCTGCGAATTTAAAAATTCTATCTATAAGATTTTTAAATGAATTTAATAGTTGTGTTCTCCATTGCTTTTTCAAACGCGGAGAACTTTTTCTATCCGTGTGACCTTGCAGTCAGGGTTTGGAAACATGGCTAGGTTTTTTTTTTCATCCGGCATAACGCTAAGAAAATTATTTTTTAAATTTCCGCTTTGATTTTGCATGGACGAATAAATTTCCAGCCAGACGATAAATCTTTTAACTGAAGTCAGTTCTTTTTTCTATCTCCTAGACCGTTAAAGATTGTGTAAAAATTTCAACGGATTTGATATCTACGGAAAATTTTACACCAGATTAATACCTTACATCACGGGCAACACCGGGCTAGCCATGCAGTGGCTAGTAGATTAAAATAGTAGAAGATATGTACTCACCAGTAATTTATACAGCTTTCGAAATTGCTAGCCAAGGAACATTTGCTGTTTGGGATTTTTCACAATTATTGAAAACACATCTGACATTTTCTCCAAGTCAAAATCCATACACTGGATGTTGGATTGTGTTTAGTCAAAGTAGTGCGCTACTGTAAGACTCAACAGAGTTCCCTTTGAAATTTGGAATTAAAGTAGTGCAAAGTACCATACATCACCTCCCCTAGAGCAAACCTTTGGAGAGACTACATAGAACCTTGAAGAGTCCCGTGTCTGGAGTCTGGACCTGATTAAAAGAAAATTGTGCCTCATGCCTTTTGCTCTTCGAATTGTTACCCATGACAGTACTGGATATACTCTAGCTAAGCTGGTTCATGGATGGAATTTGAGGACTTCCATGACTACGAGAACTTAAAGAAAAGCGAGGAAGAGAAGACTAGCATAGTATCCTGCTTCGAGCTACTGAACCACATGAAAATGTGCCAAGAATTGTCCGTCCAAAATAAACATAGGGAACACTGAAGACACAAAAACTGATATGAGCGTAAAGCAGTAAAGTGTACATTTTTTGAAGGCGATCTTGTGCTTGTTATCGCTACATCTATGCCTAACAAAATGGCAGTTAAATTGGCTTGGCCTAGGGAAAGTCAAACTGCTCTCCGAAACCATCTATATTGTACAGTTTCCAGAGAAAGACAAATCGCATGTGTACCATGTGAACATGGTCAAGCCATATTTCCAAAGAACCGAAAATGTGAATCTAATCTCTGGAAGAGATTGTGAACTGTGACAGCCAGAAGGTTATTCCAAGTCTCGGAAATGACAAATTTGGTAGGACTTTGGGCAGAATGGTTGCTTGTTAGAAGATCAGAAGGAGTAGCTGAGAGAGTTGAGAGTAGAGTTTTTTAATAAAAATACTCTAGCGCATTCTCATACCAGACGGGATGTACTGAGCTTGACATTGAACTGGAATCTGAGAGGCCCATCTGTACCAAACCATACAAGATGTCTCCACACCAAATGGAAATGGCCTGTAGAATTTGTATGCCCTTATTTTATGGACCATACAGACCATAATCCCCTCGGTTGTCTGGGCAAAATTACAGGGACCAACCCCAGACTTTTACATTGGACTTTGATCTTGCAGCCATTCAATTATGAGGTTGTCCACAAGAGGGGAAAACAATAACAAAATGCGGATTCATTAAGTTGCATTCTTAAACCTCATATTTGGATTTCATTTTATCATTAATGTAAATGGTTTTCCTAAAATTTTCAAAAAGTATATCATTCATTGTATGGTATTTTTGGATTCAAGGAACTGACTGGTGTGATCTGGTATATATGCTGTGTGTTTTGTGTACTTAAACTGTTTCAATGACTGCATCCATCTGGAGACTTTATCAGGCAGTGGAGTCATTGAAACTTTTCCCTCATTCTTCGAGAAAAGTTTCCTCCTTGAAGGGAGGAGTTTATAAATCTCTAAAGACTTCTGCTTAGGTAGATAGATGGCACTCCTCTGAACATACTCAGATTGACTTATTTTGAAAAGCAGTTGAATGGACGAGAGAGATGGTAATGGGTGTGTGTGGACCCTTGTTTTGAAAAAGAAACTGAAATGTGTTGACTTTTGATATGTTCTACCTTTTTATTTTGTGTTGTGTGTCGTACTTGTACTGTGACTGCGAGATTATTAAAAGTGGTTTATAAACTAAAAGAGAAGTATTCCTTGTTATACTTTTAGTGAATAAAATTTTGAGCAAGTCTGCACTACGTGTTGATTATTGATGTTAGGTAGACTACCAAAGGGTAATCCAAAAAGAAAAGCACACATTCATGTTGATAAGTTAAAATAGATTCAATTTAGTTTAACTTAACAAATTTAATAAAGTTCTAAAATTATGAATTTACATTTAGAATATATTACTACAAAGAGTGCCTAAGGAATTGCCCCCTTTTTAGATGTATAAAAAATGGCGGAGATCCACGTCATCAGCATTTTAGGTACAATTTTAGTGACTGGTGCAATAAGCGTGGGAGTCTCGCCAACTCGCTTTTCTAACAATACGCAAAGCCATGGTTAATCTTGCCCATCCGTCAAACATGTTCTCGTCATTCATTGGCTCAATGCCAAACATAGTGCAGTTCTCTAAACAAGTCCTTAAGGTGGAGACTAACCTATACGGACAGTGCAGTGAAAAGAAAACACTAAATGTTTTGTTTTGTCTAGTTTATATAGTGTTCAGTCGCACAAAATTTTGAATCTAGTAATTTAATTTCAGATACCAAGTTTCATGCCATTCGGTAAGGTTCATGCCATTCGGAATTAAGAGTACAGAAAGTTTGGAGCTCTGTATGTTTAATCATTTTCCCAGACTTATGGATATTCCAAATGATATTCTTCCCAAATAATATTCCTATAGCGCTGATATTTTGTAGTATTTTGTTTATAAGGTATCCAAACAAAATGTACATAATGTTTCAGTTTTTAATTAATTGTTAGTTTGCTATATTAATTTATTAAATTAATATTTGAAAAATTATGAATAGAGAGTAGGAACCTTCATATATTTTGACAAATCAACTCGGAAAGACTCTTAATTTAGCCCTACAAAATTTCAAGTGAGTAGTTTTTGTGCTACATTTAAATTTTCGTCACTGGTGATTTTAGAAGGCATTCAAAAGGTGAAAATAATTACAAACAAAGAATGTAAATTTTTGAAAAATGTTTGGAAATATAATTTATTTATCATCTAATGGATACTGCCTTCTGTCAAGTGTAATACAGCTGAACAATGATTACTCAACATTTCTGGTCATAGGTATCTATATTTAAAAAAAAGTTACTGCCAAAGCAGCCGCAGGATTGAAAACTCGCTTTTTTCGCTCGATTCTCAGATTTTATGTCTAGAAAGTACAGATCAGAAAATTACCAGGACAGATTCAAAATTGTCCTGGTAACAAGATGGAGAAGATTTTTTTTTTCTGATGCGGCTAATTAGTTTAGGGTGCATTAAGTGTCCTAGTTGAAAAAAGCGAAATTTCTATCACAAGTGAGCAAACACATACAAATTCTCAGTCTTCACCCGTGAGTTTTTTAAAGTACCTCTAAACATAAGTTTTTGCACCTTGACAAGTTTTTTTATATTATTTTTTTTAATATCAATTTGGTTTCTAATAATATTTTTTTGAAATTCGGGAAAAATTGGGACATTTTCGTTATTTTTTGTTAAAACTCGTCTATAACTTAATATTATTAGTTTTTAAAAGTGAAAATATCACTGAAAACCTTAGAATGTACTCTTTTTTATGGAATAATTATTTTTGAAATTGGTTGGTAAATAAATTCGATGCGATTAAAAATTAGTCATACAAATTTCAGAACTTTTAGATCTAATTTACGATACAAAACTAAAACTCATATCTATAGCTTAATGCTATTAGTTTTAAAATTTGGAAATACCATGTGAAAGCTTAAAATGCACTCTTTCTTGTGGTATAATTATTTTTAAAATTGGTTCATAAATAAATTGGATGCGTTGAAAAGTATAATTTCGCAATTGTGTACAAATTGTTCATGAGATGAAACATGATACGGCCTTGGTCAAACTCGCAGTGACATTATGGCCCGGAAAGTAATCAGGAATATACGAATCATTAAGATAGTTTCGCCGTCGTAAGATTTTTTCCACTCTATTCTCAAGGTTTTTCTAGAGAAAATACTCATCAAAAAATTACGAAATCAATTTGGTTTGTTCAAAATTGTATAGGGAATAAGATGGAGAAGGTTTTTTCCGATCCAACTATTAAACATTCACACCTGACCCTCACCAAGACGCTTGTGAAAGGAGTATTTGTTTGCGAAGCAAACAAAACAGGATTGCATAGCAATCTCGACAACAACGTAAATCAAAACCAAAATAAAGTTAAAAATTAAATATCGCTATACTTCCAAAAGGTCTTAAAGCTAAAGAAAAAAAAAGCTAGAAAGTTATGCCTAAAAAAAAAGTCTTAAAGCTAAACCTCACTGATTCCGACAAACAATTGTACAATCAAAACCGAATTAAACTAATAAGTTATGCTTTTAAAAATACAAGAAACAATATAACCTGGAACGACTGCACTGGACCCTGGCTCAAATAAAAAAAGAACGTCAATTTTTCCAGTTTACAATCCGTTATAAAAGGCCAAAATATGAAACCCAATGAAAAAGGCAAATATATAAAGGAACCAATGAAATCGAAGTAGAATTCCAATTTCAGCAACTGCCTTTAGAGCAGTCAACAAAAAAAGCTAATAAATAAATAAAAAAATGTTCGAAATGTATGAAATCAAAGGAAAATCGTAGTTCCGATGTGACAATGATAAAAAAAAAAGAAGCAAGAAACTAAAATAGATTCCGACTCAAATCAACCAGAACGCTAGCAGAAGGAAAAACGTTCTACCAACGACGTCATTGAGGCCAAAGCTAAAGAAAAAAACAAGGAGAAACTAACTATAGATTGTCCAAAATTGAACACTGGACATAAAACAATCAATTTTTGAGAAAAAAATAGGCAATGAAATCAAAGGCAAATCGGCAGAGTATTCCGATTTTAGTAACCCTGATCCAAAAAAATGAAACACAAAAGGAAAAAAATACTTTGTGAAATAAACGCTAGTTTTCACACTGTTACCATTCTTAGAAAACCAAATAATAAAAAAGGCCAGTAAATTAATTAAAACATGTTCTAAAACAAATTTGTTAAATTTGGGCTTCGAGGTAAATTTAGTAACTTTTAGGACTAAACTTTACTGGGACTGTTGTGTCAAATTTCAGAACTGTAAGTGGTATAGATTCGTCTGAAAACACACACAAACAATTCTTTTTATAATAGAAAAAACTCTTGGGATTTATGTGTATCAGAAACTGCTTAACGTTAGTGGTTGACTTTGCAGACGGTGTGTCAAGATGACTTGACCAAATCACTCATGCTGAGATGAGAGGGCGTTTTTTGCTCTGTTGAAGCAATACTGTTCTCTTTTGTACCAACAGTAGTGCAGAAGAGATTTCAGAATGGGTGGTACAATATTATTTGTCTATAAATAGTACAAAATGAATAGTCGATGGAAAAAAACCTGAACCACCCCTCTTCATTGAACAATTTTAACAGTAGAACAAATTCAAAGATTGCATTTGACCCTAACATCTTCTATGAATTCAAATTTATCATATTAAATTGAGCACCCACTTAATAATTTCCAATGGGACCCTGTTTCGACACACAATTTCAAAGCTTTCCAAATTTAACTTTAGATACCAAAATTTATGTATTTTTGTTTTTAAGTTACGAGTACAGAAAGATTGGAGCTCTTAATGTTAAATCAGTTTCTTAGACTTTTATGGATATCTTCCTAAATAACATTTCTATAGTGCTGATATTTTGTACCATGTTACTGTTAAACAACCCAAACAAAATTCACCTCATATTTTATTTAAAAAATAGTTTTTAGTATGCAATAATTATATGTTTGAAAAATTTATGAATTGGAACCCTATTGTATTTTGAAGGAATTGATTCAGAAGGAATTCTAGTATGGCCCTGCAAAATTTCAGCTCATTCTGATAATTAGTTTTGAGCTACATAAAAATTTCCTCAGTATTGCGATTTTAGGGGGCAACCAAAAGTTTAAAAAATGTCTGTAAAACCTTTAGTAATAATTCTTTGATTGTTTGCATTTGGATAGTAAATATAACAATTCTCGGATAGCTGAAAAATATGTTTGATATAGTGTTCACATTTGAAATTCGGGTAGCTATAACTACAATTAATCTTGATCTACAAATAGGGACTTTTAATGTCAAAATGATCCCTGAAATTGATACCAACTTTAGGATTGAATATCTCAGGATATAAAGGTAAAAAAGTCATGAAACTTCATATCTAGACTAATTTATTAATGCAGAATCTGATTATGGCATGAAAAACATGGTGTTTCCAATAGAAATTTCGTTGTTTGTGAATAATTTTATATGGAGACGTCCCTTTATGCAATTGATATGGATTTGTAGAGGACGCTATTACCTATTGAATGATACCATTGAATTTGCTCTAGTATGAATAGTACTCGAAATAAAGGAGGTGGGGTTCGTTGTTTTATTCCCAACTACATAATTCATTTTATAGCAAGATTGCATTTCTCTGTTCACCACAGTAAACATCCAAGATACTACTCGGTCAAAATATGTTACAAAAGAAACAGTAGAGATGGGTATACAGAGGCGTCACTGCCATAGGAAATAATGATTTAAATAAAATGGAATATTGCAAAGACATTGGTGGCCTTGATCATGGTGTCAGTCTACCATGGCAAACGATCTCACTTCCATTTCCATAGCAACCAAACAAGCTGAGAGGTGTTTATGAACAAAGAAAAAGTTGGTCTTAAAGCATGGTACAACAATTCCTCTTTCCGTTTCTAACCACATTTGCTTGTTTAAATATTACTGGAACTAAAACCAGTGAAATATATTATGCGTCGATTTTGGCTACTCATTTTGTTAGTCTCAAGAAGTGTAGGTATCTTGTGTAGATAGATATAAATGTCTGTAAATTCTAATGTCTTTGACACTTGGATGTATTTTTTCACTGTCCAGCTTGCTTCAACATTTTGTAGATTTTAGAAAACTTTGAAACTGAAACATTTTGTTCAAAATCTTTGCAAATGTTTTGAATATATTTTCTGATCTTGAAAAGGCACCTTTATTTAGGAAAGCCATTTGTGAATAAAAACCCTACTAGTGTGTATGAAACATGTTTCTTTAATTTCAGTTGATTCTGTAAGTGATTTTTCTATGGAATGTGATATTCAGAATTTTATTGAACTGTGGCTTGCTTTATTAATTTATATTATTATTTATGCACTATTAGACTGATTAGATAGTAGATTGTTCATCTTTGTTGATATAATATGTAAAAAAATGTTTGAACGAGAAACATAATGAAATATTTTTAGTCGCAAAATATCTGGAACATCAGCTATGTTTGAACAGTGAAATTATTTAATCCCTATAAGAATGAACTGATTTTCATAATCAATATGAAGTTAAACCATTATTTTATACTATATTATATAAGAATAGTATACACTGTAAAATTATACTATAGAAAATTTTCATTAGGAAAATTAAGATAAATTGTAATTAAATATAACAAAAATAGTATATCAATAATCACAGAAAATGAACTACAATTCTCAGATTCTATTTAAAATGAATTTTAATTGCATAGGAAGCTATGCAAATAATAAAATATCTACTATACTACATCAACAAATAGTGCATAAATAATAAATAAATTAATAAAGCAAGCCACAGTTCAAAAAAATTCTGAATATCACATTCCATAGAAAGTTTTTCATAATTATTTAAAAAAAAATTTGGTGAGGCTAAGTACGATGGATTTTAACTGTACATAAATAATAAAGTACATAGATAAAATATTAACTAATTAAACATTACTATAAATTTTGTACATAAAGTACAAAAAAATTGTACATAAATAATAAAACTAAGCAAGCCACAAATCAATATAATTCTGACTATCACATTCCATAGAAATTTTTACTGCATTCTTTCAAAAAATTTTGTGAGAAAAATTTTGATCGATTTTATTTTATTAAAGTGCTTAAATTGACTCTTTTTAAGATTGTTAACAAATATAAAAAAAAATTTAGTGTGAATAAAAAGTTAACACTATATAAAAAACAATTTCATTGTTTTTTCTACCAAAATATATTAAGGTTCAGAATATTCATAAATTATTTCACTTGTAAAACTATTTTTAAAATTAACACTATTTCACAATTACTGGTTTGTAATTTATATTGTATGAAAAAACAAAGCAACTCTTAACTTTCAATATTAATGGGAAACTTGAATGGTGGTTTTTCTGTTCATTTACAATGACACAAAAATTTATTAGAAGTAATTTTCTATCACATGAAAAGTTAATAAATTAAAAGCTAAAATAAAATAATTACACACAATGTACACTATAAAGAAATAAAATAAAGCACATTTTTGTCAAAAGGACCAAAGTTAATGCGACGGAGTAGAATTAACGATTATGGAAAAGCTGGCGGTTACGAAATGGTGATTGCTGAGTGGAATTTGAAAACCCCCCCCACGAAAATTGGGATCCACACAACATAATTAAGGGCGCCGTAGGTCAAAAATTTTCAGAGATGCCTTTATGCATAGCTATTTGTTCTAGGTAAAACTGTTTTTACTGTAACAGTTTTTAACAGCTATTGAGACAACAGTTATTATTATTAACAGTTATGAAAACCTTATTTAGTAGTTATTAAAAATAGCAATTAGTGAATAAGTTTAAGTTATCATTAACTGTTAAAAAATTGAAGTTGTCTGTAAAATTAAATAGTAAATATGGATTATTATTCTTCCCAAATTTCTCGTTCAAGATCTGGTCAATTTTGCTAATGACGAGAACCTCATCGAGACAACCACCAGGAGGGTTAAGGTTCTTTGTAATCTTTTAGTCAAGCATCAAGTATGAACAGTTCTTGAATAACTACAAATAATCTCGATCTAAGAAAAGCGACTTTGTGGATATGATCCCTGAAATGGACATCAACTTTAGCATTGAATATCTCTGGATATATATAACTTGTAAATTTGTGAAGTCTCATATTTTGGCTAATTTGGCGATGCAGAATTAGGTCAATGTATCATTTCAAAACATGGTGTTGCCATTGGAAATTTTGGTGTTTATACAAAATTTTATATGAAGATCGGCCCCTATACAATGTTATTTTAATTTGTAGAGGATATTATCCTCTACTAAATGAATATCAAATTTGCTTTAGTGCTCAAAATAAAGAGGAGGGGGGGGGGCGTTAGGTTTTTTTGCATCCATCTGTAAGAATATTTTGATAATCTTGTGGAAAGTGAGTTTACCTGAAGCTGAATGTCTGTTTTTGTACTTGGTGAATGCAAAACGTTTTGCACATTTTGCGACAGAAGGATATTCAGAGTTATATATTCTAAGATTATTTTGGAGAATATCGTTTCCAGTCATCTATGTCCAGGTTTTGTCATTGAAACACAAATCAGAATTGCACATATTTTGGTCTGTGATGCATGTGAAATTGGTTTATGCAAAATCAACTTCCAAAAAAAGACTTATCCTAGGATTGTAATATTAATTTGCTTAAAAATGTCCGGTAATGTTTTGGAAAGCATTTTGCTGTGAATTTTAAACTAATGTAAAAAGTTATTTGATTTTTAACTTAAGTTATTTGAGTTATGAAATTGGTACTGACACACCCACCCACCTAAACAATGTTTTCTATGAAGTAATTTAGACATTCTGTATGCTTTAAAAAAACTAGATGTAAATGTTCAAATGGCCTTTTAAAAAGTATAAATTTGTTCAAGTCATCCTTAAAACTTATAAGGTTAATGAAAGTATATCTTGCTTTGTTTGCATTTTAGAAACTTGTTATTTTCAGTTTAATATATTTTAGTAATTTTGTTTTTATTAATTTATTTAATGAAAAAAGCTTTGTTAATGTAAACAAAATCTAACTCATTTTAGGTGCCAAACACTTGTTTCAATGTTAGTCTACCTTTTTACAAATATAAATAATACTTTATTCTTTCTCTGCAACTTTCAAATTACCCTTGCAGCAAAATAGACGACCAACTAATCAAAACCTGAATATCAAAATTATTTGCCCAAATGCTCAAAAATGTTATGGATTATACTATCTTAAAAATAATTTTGTTTCAAATTATTCTGAATTAATTTTTTAAACCCATTTCACTGTATTTTATTTACTAGTCATTTTTTTTTATATTGTAATTAAAATTAACTTTTATGAGATATTTTTTCATCGTTTCTTAGTGTTCTGAAAGAAATAATTCATGTAATAGCTTGAAAGTTAGTATGGAACTTAATTAGATTAATTTTAAAGAATTTTTCACATGTTTTGGCTCTTAATATGATTTAGCAACCTTTAAGTTGTAGGTGCCACAGGTTCGATTCCCATCAGTAGCATCTCTCACTTCTGCAGTAAAACTTTCAATGTGTGTGTATGTCTATTACTTGATATTGTATGTCTTGTGTCTGGTGCAGCATGGCCAAATTGGCCCTTCTGCCATAAAACCCTCAAAACAATGAACCCCTAATATGATTTGAAACATTGCTTTGATTTTGAATTACTTAATCGTTATGAACTGACAACATGCATTAAATATTTCATTTGAAATAGAATCTAGATATAGATTTAAGAATTTTATACAAAATGTACTTTCATCTTTGCTAGGCATTGAAATTAAACTTAATATTTGGTTTGCACATTTAAAAAAAATCTTAAAAATACATTCAAGTATAACAGAAAATAAAATATAAAGGCCTGGGTTATAGAAAAAATGAAATGTATCGTTTTTTTTTAAATAATAGAAAATTAATATTTTTTATATGCACAGAAATTAGTTTATTTCATGCCAGGAAATTATTTTTTTGCATATAATCAATGAAAATATAATTTGATTCTGAGCATGTTGATTGAGTTGAAGACAAGTAATAATTTAATTATTATAATTGATTAAGTGGCATATTCATAGAATTTGTTATTGTTTAAATTGTGTCTGGGATTGGTTAAATTTTATTTGATTTGATGAAAAGTAAATGTACTGAAAATAACTGAGTGAAACAAAACTTTATAAACTTTTTAGTTTGTTTATATTTAAAATTTTTTTGAGAATAAGCATTTGAGTTCATTATTTGTCTACTTGCAGTATCTGAAATAAGTCCATTTCCAACATTTATTTTTAATTTCAATATGAATTCCATGATGTCACATTTGATGAACATGATTATCTTGATGTGACTAGTAACTGAACTTGAAATTATATAATCAGTTTTAATTTAATTTTGTAATGTTTATTGAGTTAGGAATCCATTTTTACAAATTTGCAGATTAGAAAAAGTGTTATATTAATTGAATATTTTCTATTTTACACCCAGACCAATTGTAATCAAATATAATTTAAAAAATATGTGTATCTTGTTCAAGTGTGGTTTGGACGTTTCTAGACTACACCTTTCCTGAACATGCTTTCTGAATTTTAATAAATTTTAATTTGAAGTGTGCTATTGATTATTATTTTAGAGTGTGATGCCTTAGCTAGGATAGTTTCGCAACAGCCAGACCGTAAAGAATCTCAGGCAAATCTGGAAAAAATACAACGAGAGATAGATGCTTTGGGATCAAAAAATGAAAATCTAAGGAAGAAATTAGAAGACAGAGAAAAGCAGCTAGGTGCTCTTCTAACATCAGCTCAAGAGTTAAAAAATAAATTACGTAAGTACAATTTATTTTTGCAATTAGTTTTAATGGAAATCTTCCAAAAAATAATTTCTCTGGTTTTCTGGACAAAATAAAGTTTATTTTCAATGAGAAATTTTCAAATGCTGACGAATTCTGTGTTTGAGGCCAGATCGTTGCACTGCATAACCACACCTGCCAAATAAAATTTTTATAAAGTATACTGTGGAATTAAACAGAATCTCGTGTAAACGTAAAGGAAATTTTTTAAAATCTTGGCCAAATCTGGCCCTTGCATCATAAAACTCCAAAACAACCAAATCATAATTATTTGAAAAATTAGTAACTCAGAGTGTGAACTGTGAGAGGATCTTGTTTAAAAAGTAATGGAAAAATCTGTTTTACAAAAAAATTGTTTTCCTCCTGAATAGGAACTGACTCAGTGGGTTTGCCAACTGTGCTAGCAACCAGGGCTGGTCAGAGAAATTTATTGCAGATGCGAGATGATGATTTGGCGCCCCCAATCCCTCGTTTCAATGATTCGCTGTATTGTTTCCCTCCCTCTTAGAATAGCCACTGAAATTAATTTATTTAATTTCGTATAATGCTTATTATATTGGCAGGTTTTTTCTGCTAGGTCTTTATAAGCAAATGAATTTTGTGATATTATACACATATATCCGTCATACTAAAAAATAGTTACGCCATATTACAGGGATGAGATTCTTCCGACTTTAGTCGGTATTTCCGACTTTTATCATTTTTTAAGAAAAAATTCCGACTTTTGCCCTTTTTGTCTTCGATAAACGTAAAATGCGACTTATCTAGCCAACATTGCACTCCTAAATTTTGCCAAGCTGATAAGTTTGCAAATTCCTATTTTAAAAGAATCCTTAGAAGCAAATAAGTTTAATGGAGAACTTGGATTTTGAACAAGTTAACGTACGTTGTTGCTGTAAATTTCGTAGGTAAAGCTACGGTTTCCTAAGAAAGCGGAGCTGTTATCTAGCGGCCGTGGTACCTCATGATGCGGCGGAAAAGATATAAATGAAATATTTTAAGTTGATCAGCTTTTAATGAACGGGTTTTCTTTCAAGTAGAAAATAAGATGCTCGGTTATTTAACCGATAAAGTATTTTGTCTTTTATGGCAAGCGGAAAGTTAAAAGTTTCTTTTTGAATATTCTAGGAAGTACTTTCAAAATCCGTTAAAGCTTTTTTGGCGACTTTAGAAGTGCGCCAAGGCGGTGGACATCACTTTAAACGTACTGCAGCTATTTATTGCAACGGAAGTTTTCAAAATGATACTTCTTTTAAGGGCAGTATTGCTTAAATAAGTAAAATTATTTCTTGGATAATATGGGTTATTAATTTTAAGTTTTATTTGGTTTAAAAGGGGGGGGAGGGGTTAGAAAATAAGAATATTTACGGGAAAATGTAAGCCAATTGAAATTGGTTAGAGATTATATATTGGTTGGATATTATATTTTATTTTAAACAGGGTTACAGCTTCAGTCTGTTTTTAGCAATGACAACGGCCTTGCAGCTTTTTTTTTGGCGCACTTCTTAAATCGCCAAGGAAATAATTATCTCAAATGAACCAATGAAATAAAATGACAGTTTAACGGATTTTGTAAGAACTTTCTAGAATATTCAAAATGAAAGCTATAAACTTTCCACTAGTCCAGGTTGTCTTAAAATCCGTAATACAAATGGGTTACCTTAACCTGTCATTACTCGCTACTAAAAGTGCGCCAATACCGTTAACATCGCTATAAACGTAGACAAGCTGTACCAAAACAGGTTTTGATGTGTTTCAAATTAAGTATATTTTTAACGATTTATTAAGGTAATATCGGTGAAAAGCTGTAATTATGCTAATTTTTATTTTTAGTGTCGACTTATTTTTTTCATGACATTTATGCTATTTAATAAAATTAGTATTTATTTCATTCATTCTTTTGTATAACATAGCGTTTTTATTTCCTGTTAATATCATTTTTGTATCAAGGTTTTGGAAAAAATTGCAACTGTTAAAAAAATTGCACCTTTTTTTGAAAAAAAAGGCATAATTCCCTATAAATAGCATTTTCAACTATTTGCAGCTTATTTTATACTATTTACAAAATTGCCAAAAAAAATTTTCTTTTTGTGTGAAATTCGGTTTTACGCGCCAATTTTCTTATTTGCAAAATTTGAGTTTACGCGTATTTTCAGACTTTTTGTCCTTTTCCCACTCTCATGCCTGATATTAATTGGTTTACAGAAAAGTCAATGGTACTTCTTCATTTCAAAATAATTTAATACAGTAAAGTCAACATTACATTTACATTATAGCATAATATGTAGAATATATTTTTTATATTTCAGCACTTGAATATTTAAATCATTCATTTATAATTGAAAATAAAATATGCTGAAATATATTCTTATTATCATGATTTTTTAAACATTTGTTTAACACTGATGAAGAAAAAACTGCAAAAATAGAACCATCAAAGGTATTTCTTCTGGCCTTTTGCTTTGCAAAATCCCTTAAGATTGTGTATATCGATGGCATTCAGCTCCTCATTTTCTATATCCAAGGTCGCTAATCCCCTCAGATGCTCTTGGGAAATGGTCGACCTCAGGTAGTATTTATTAATTTCAATTTGGAAAATCTCCTCTCCCCACTAGCAACTGACACAGAAATTGTAAGTAAGATTCTTAAACACACTAAAACGTTTTGAAGCATATCTGTCAAGGAATTAGTAGTTAAGTAACATAAAGAGTCTTTAAGAGGCTCTTTTGTGGCAGCATCGGTGCTAAAAGTAAGATCTCACCCAGCAGCTTATCTACATCACATTCAATTTTGTCAGTCAAAACTGTTTGCAGATTTAAGGAGCACTTTCTCAGTTCATTTTCCCCCATTGCTGAAGGCTTTGAACGTCTTAGAGAAATTTGAAGTTATCATTTTACATCTGTATTTGATCAAACTTTTCTGACAAAGAACCGATTGCTTAATTTGAAACCACATAGAAGAAGTTTACTTTGAAAGAGGTCTTTCTTGCTGCAACAGGCAGATCTTCACCTTCATAAGAAAATTGTTTCTTTACTTTCCATGCCCTGATGTGAGTTTCAACTGAGAACTCTGGACTGATCTCCAATTTCTCTGCCAGCTCTTTTGCATTAGTTATTACACTATTCATACTATTCTCCAATCTTATACTTTAGAAGAAAGTCGTGACATTTTCAATCAGATCTAAAGCACTCAGTAAGTTGATATCTTCCCTCTGAAGTTCCAAAATCCCCGCCTCTTCAATTGCAGTATTTAATTATTTTGTCATTATTATATCCTTGTTCAGGGTGGCGACAAAACCGGGAATTCAGGGAAATCAGGGATTTCTCAGGGAAGAATCATTTTCTGGAAAAATCAGGGAAATCTCAGGGAAGTTTCGTATAACTCGGGGAAAAAGTTGGAATTTCGTTTTGCAAATGGCACCCATTTGGTACTTTTCCGTTAGTCATGCGGGCGCCACTTTAAACCAAAATCAAAATATCGCCAATTTTGTTTTCATTCCGAAAATGAGAAGTGTATTTTTTACGTAAACATCCAGAAAAAAAGAGTTGTATACATTGTATACTGTTTGATTAAACCTGTAACCGCCGGAAATCCTGTAACCGAAGTCTACAGCTGTGCCACGTTCTCTAATGTCAATAATAGGAACGTAGTGCCTTGCGGCTTTGAAAAATACTAACGGCCGGAAAAACTTGCAAAAGTTAAACATCCGGTTCCAATTTAATCAACATTAAAAAAAAATGATTTTTTTCTAAAATACCTAGATTGGCGATTTTGATTTTGGTCCAAATTTTGCCCGGTTAACGGAAAAGTACTCATTTAGATTATGCATGTTTTTTAATACATATGTGTTAGAGAAGTTATTATTTTTTTCGAAAATTTTCGAACTCGTAAGGGTTATTTTTTGTTGAAAAGTTTGCGTTGCCCGTTACAGTTCTTTTCGTGATGGATTCGTCATTGTCAAATGCGGCCAAAATCGTTTGCGAAGAAATCCCATCGGCGTGACGTCACAATCTTCTATGAAAATATAAACATTAAATTGAAAAATTATTTATTAAATGTAAATCAAACGTATATAAGGTTTTTATCTGGTGTAAAATTTTCCGCAGTTTAGAAATCCGTTCATATTTTCATTTTATTTGAAACAATCGCTGATTTAGAAAAAAGCACTGAAGAATTCCAGTCATAACTTTAATTCTTTCTTTTGCTTCACCCGAATCCGTTAATTTTAAAAATGAATGAATCTCGAATCAAATGAAGGTCATTCTTCTTGGCGGCGAAATTCGTATTGGAAAAAATATAAAAGTTACAATTTAAAAATTATTTATTCAATCATATTTTTAGGTATCGATCTAATGTAAAATTTTCCGCAGATTTCAAATCCGTTGAAATTTTTATTGTCTTTAACGATCGCAAAGATAGAAAAAAGCAACGAAGAACGCCAGTTCGAACCAGAACGAACGAACTGCTTGCTCAGGAAATCAAAATGAATTAATCTGATCATTTTAACCACAAAGGTAGAATTCTTCACGGCACCGGCGGCTGAATTCGTATTGGAAAAAAAATATAAAAGTTACAATTTAAAAATTATTTATTTAAAGAGAATCATGTTCTTAGGTACCGATCTGATGTAAAATTTTCCGCAGATTTGAAATCCGTTGAAATTTTTCTTCTATCTTTAACGATCTAGGAGATAGAAATAAGAACTACATAACTCCAGTTAAAACTTTATTTGTTTTGTTCGTCCGCTAAAATCGTTGCTGAGAAAATCTAACGGAAACGGAAAAAATAAATTTAGAATGTCATGTCTTTATACCGTATGCCATTCCAAGGAAAATAATAATAATTAAATTCTAATTAATTAATTTTTAAATGTTTTAGATTAAATTTTAAAATTCGGGCACAATAGAAAAATTGCAAAAAATTTTGACCACATGTGTGCTAAATTTCACTATTGCCATCGATTCGTTAGGACACTGCGTACAGGACAGACAGACAAACACTTCCGTTTATAATAGTAGAGATGTACCAAGCGCTGGCGCCATTGACGGATTCAGGGGCTGATAAATGCTTTTACAAACACATCAAAATAGTTAAAAATGTAAAAAATTAAATATTCTATCTATAACTTTATATTATTTGGTCTATTAAGGAATACAGTAAAAATATTTTTTACTTATCTTATTTTAATTCATCTATCAGTCTATAGTTTTTAAGTTCATCAAGTGTCAAGTTTATCATAATTACCGAAGAATTGTTCTGCAAATGGATGGAGAAACTCAGGGAATTCCATGAAAAATACTCTGGAAATCAGGGAAAACTCAGGGAACTCTTTACTTCAATTTTTGTAGCCACCCTGTTGTAAAAGAAAAAAAAGCAGAAATTCTGCCGCTTTTCTTTGGGAGACAGCGATTTTTATTGAGGTTTACTGTGACAACCGGCACCCCTTTATTACAGGCGCCCTTGGCGGGGGCCAATCCAACCAAGTCCAAGATACGGCACTGTCTTGCCATGTTTGGAGCAGCTTTGCTAAATATTGTAAATATTTTTGCCAAAAATGCCAGCTTACAACTCAAACAACAACATATTGCAATTTTAGCTTCATTCTTTCATGCTTATTGGGTCTAATTTTTCATTGGCTGTGTGGAAGTTTGGAGAGGGGTGTCAGATCATGATGTTCTCGTTATATTTGACTGTGATCCTAAATTACGAGGTGATGTCCTGGGATCTTGTTCTTCTAGACTGAACCAACACCTTTGACAGTAGCCTGTTGTGTTGCTCCAGTGTGACATTAATTGATTACCTTCCTGTGTTTTTCTGCAAAATCAATAGAAATGTGTGAATTGTGACTAAAATTTTTTATTGTTTCTCAATGTTTCTGTGTTGAAAATTTTCTAGTTAACTTTGTAATCAAGTTACAATGTTATTTTTTATGATGAGTATGTAACACTATCAATAATTTATAAAATGTTGATAGACTATATAAAATTTTTGGACAATTTTTTCACTTTTTTGTTTTCATCACGGTAGGTTAATGTCATTAAACTGGTGTTACAAAATTGTACGAAAAGCATTGAGTAACTTTTGACTACATTCATTGTGATCTTATATTAAAGTCCACAATTTAATGAAATAACTGAAATTTCCTAACATCCTGTAAGTAACTGATAAAGCTGAAAACATCAAGCTAAGCCTTGATAAACTTATCAAATCTGTTGTATTTTAATATTAACTGTTGGAATGCATGCATATGCTAAACTTTCTTGTCATTTACAAATTATAATGACTAAGCATGTTGTGTCTGTACCAAAAGAAACACTCCAGATAAAATATGTCTCTATCTGTTACCTTAGAAACAGACCTTATCCTGTTTTCTACAGAATGGAAGAAATGTATCGACACACTTAAAATGATAATTTGGAAATAGTTTCATAAGATTTTTACCGGTCACCAACATGATATATACTAGTAAACTGCATTTTTCTGTCTCCAACTTTTATGGAAAACAAAATAAAATTATATCACCAAGAGTCACCCTTACTCAAAATGGACAAGTCCTGTTTCTACAATGACCACCCTCCAAACATGATTTTAGGAGCAATTCTTATTGCAGACAGTTACTTGACTTTGCAGGGTATTGATCTTCCTGTTTCTATAATTTTACAAACATGCTGCTGACATTTTTCTGGGATTTATTGAAGTTCTTTCAAAATGCTATTTACGTGCACATTAATATTTATAAAGGTATTGATGATTAGAATGACTGAACAAAACTTGCTTATAATATTATGTATAATAACTTTTCATATTTTTGAAGTTGGCATTTGACTAAAATATATTTTCCATAAGCTAACCGAATTGTGCTTTTTTTCAATTTATCTATTATTAATAATTATTTTAATATGAGATCTTATTAATTCAAAATGTGTGTGTTGATGGTCAATTGAAGATAGTAATTACTGATTTCACTGAACCATTTTTACAGGTGAAGAACTTGAAGAATGGGAAGATTCTGAAAGTGATTGAATTTTTCTTTGTTCTATGGAATGATCAAAAACACCTGTTTACTGTTTTACACTTTGCACTCATTAAATGAATTCACCAGTTTTAATTTTGTCATTCACAATCGTTTCATGTTTTTGTCATTATAATGTTATTTTAATAAAATTCATATACATTTTTGCTACTTAAAAGTTTTATAATGTATGTTTCTTGATAATAAAAAATTTATTTATTTTTGCTTTGTGAAAGGCTTATTTAAAGAGCAGACATTGGAAACGTCTTATTGAAAATAAATAACTAAGATACACAAATTGCAATATAAAATGTGAAGTTGTGTAAAGCTGAGTTTAATAAGTACTTGATGGATTGTGTAAAAAGACATTACTGAAAATTTTTTGGGGAGGCTTCTGTGAGTTGTAGGTGGCAGAGGTCTTCCTGGGCATAGGTGGCAGAGGATTCTTCCCTGGGCGTATTTCTCTCTTCTGTATCAAATAAACTATCCTGTTGTGTATATGACCATTATTTGATACCTGTCTTGTCTGGTGCAGCTGACCTTGTGCCACAAAACTAAATCAGCCACAACTCCATGATGGGTTGCCCTCAGGGGCACATCTGCTCTAGGTGTGTATGGGCTTCACAAACTCGAAGTGCTCTATATATCTAGTTATCTTTTCTATTATGGAGTTTGCTGTCTTTAGCAAATATGGAGATCTCCCCCTCCCCACAAGATATCCAAATGATATTTTTCTGCTTTCATTCCACTCCTCTTCCCATTCCCTCTTTCATGATACTTTTATCTGACATTATTTTGTGCTTGGCTAAATATGACCCTTTCGCCATGAATCCTAAAAACAACCAATCTTAATGGGCTAGTGGAAATCAGTCACTCATACACAGTCAAAGGAATTTGACTGAAATATGTGATTTGCAAGTTTTGGTAAACTGTTTTCAACTATTGTAGTCTAAAGCACTTTTTTTTTTTTGAAAATTTTTATATTTGCTTTGTTGCTCACAGTCAATGTTTGCTGCACGAAGGCTAATATCAGGATTTATTGCTCAAAGTGAAAAACGTATTTAAATAGAATTAACTCAGTGAAAATGTGTTATTGCTCTACCTATATAATATTAATCTGTTCAAATCCCACCTGATGATGATAATTCTCTTTACTAATTGTTTACTTGATGCTATAGAGTTTTATGCAGGTTACTGTACCAAGGCAGATTCTCCTAACAATGGAGGAATAACAGAGAAGATATAATATTATTAACTATTTACATTAGAAAGGAGCATTTAGAAACCTATCTCTTGATTCCCACATTGACATCAGAGAAAATGACATTGTTGACAGACTGGCCAAGGAGGGTTTCTAGGATGCCCTAAAGGGTTCTTGATTCTCTTTGCATGTGGTTTAAGCAAATATTTTTAGCTGTGCAATGTGGCGAATTCCTCCCAATCATGACTGGTAAATGACAAATTCTGTGTCTATCCTTGTATTACAGAGGAAAAGGGGACTCGAATAGCTTTTACTAGATTGGCAAAATCTATAGCAGCATGAATTTCCTGTATGATCAAAGATCTTTTCCAGTTTGTCTCAAGTGTAAGTGGAACATGCCTCTATTAATCATTGTGTGTGTTTCGTGTATTGAATAATCACTTCAGACTTATTCCAGAATCCCGAGGACGAATTACTATTGGACTCACTAGCAGGCATGATCAGGAATAAGAAAGAACTTGAATGCTTCAGTTTACTTTCTATTGATGCACAGCTTCTGGTCATATGCACATCAAGTGTCGAGTAGATCGTTAAATTTCATTTTTAATTCGGACAAGAAAAAAAAATTATTCCAATGAGTTTTGAAACAAGATCTATTTACAGTGGGACTCCTTTCCTATTACTACGTCTACATCTCCATTAGGTGTGTACAGGAGGGCTTCACAGACCCGATGTACTCTAGCGATCTTATAATTTCCCATGGCGTTTATATATTTCCTTTAGTAATCGCGAATGTCGAGCTCCCGGGATACCCCCCTCCAATCTTATGCCGCTTTCATTCCATTATACTAAGCCTCAACAGTAACGGATACGTAGGTCGGTAGTTGAACTAACGTCGCACTGGAGTAATGCAACGGGCTATTGGCGACAGTATATTTTATCGGTATATTTTAGTATTTTGACGTCGTACTGGAAAAACAAAACGGGTTATTGACGACGGTTTGGGATTTCTCCTCAAGGAAAAGATCCGGGGACAGCACCACGGTCAGACGACGAGGCAGCGCCATAGCTGACACTCCACTCTCAAAACTTCCCTTCCAACATGATGACATTAAAGGCCCCGACAGATTTAACATACACCAGCCCCCTTTGTACACGACGGTCTTGGGTTGGATTCGAACTCGCAACTCTCCAGTTGCTAATCTGTTACTCTCCCAACTGCGGTTCGGGATCAAAGAGTGAATACTGAATCACAATATCGGGATTTTCGTAAAATGCAGTAATTACCATTATTTTGCAATGTATGACGATTAAAATATTTGGTGTTGAACAAATCAACTAAAATATACCAATTTGGAATTTTTACTGGCAACGTGCTGAAATCGTAATCGAAACAACTGGTAGGCCGTGTCCGAGCACGACCTCAAGGTTTTATGTGAGGTTGGAAGTAGTTAACGTCACACAGGAGCAACACAACAGGGTCAATAAGGGAAAGATCCAAGGACAACGCCATGTAATTTTCAATTATGGTCTGATAAAGAAGACAACTGCCACTCCACTTTCCAAACTTCCACGCCGACATGAGAACATTTGGGGGCACGACAGATTTCACGTCCACCCGTGTACACGACGGTCTTTGACTGGACCGAGTTCCGAACTCGCTAAGGTTTTGCGTGCTACGTCTCGCAAGCGCATAGTACAGAGGCTGTTCGCACATTTTTTAGACGATTTTGGTTAGCGGTAATAAAAAATCGTTTGCTGCAAAAGAAATAATTGCAGTTGTACTATGTTTTTAAAAGTCAAAATTATTGTCTGCGGCTTGAGAGGTTTGTTTTTATTTAAAATGGCGTTTTTAACGAAGCAGTGGTTCGAAGGCTATATTTATGCTCTTTCCGAAAAGAAATATTCATATTCCGTTATCCAAAAACGCTGTGAGAGTCATGGTTTTGTGATATCTAAAGCGTCGATAGGTAATATCGTTAACAAGAAAGGAAAAAAACGTCACATTGGAGCCTCAAGTGGGACAAAAATTCCAAACAAGTATCCAAGGAAGAAACGGACATCTTCGACTATTGCAAAGGTACGTTGTTTAATGTTAAAAGAAAATCCCCCTAGTCAAAGGACAGTTGCAAAATTATTAAAATGCTCGGTGTCCACTGTAAACAAAATAATAAACGATTTAAATCTTAAGAAAGCGAAAAAACGCAATGTGCATCGTCTTTCTCCAAAGCACATCGCTGTACGCAGGACACGCTGCCGAATTCTATATGAAACACACTTATCCAAAGAAAAATGGAAAAAAATTGTCACAATAAATGAATCATGGATGTATTTAAATGATTGTAGCAAAAAAAGAGCCATTTATTATCATAAAAGGGGATAAAAAAATTTAAGTACTTGGTTCACAGAATCGAAAGAAAGTTTTTCTAAGGGATTCATGATTGTTGCTGGTTTTTCATATAATGGCAAGTTAAAAATAAAGAGAGTGGAAAAAAATTTGCTCCAAGTACTATCAGGAACATATTTTATTGCCAATTTTTCTGAATGAAATACCATCGCTTTACCCACAGTGTCATCAATCTGTGGAACTCCATCAAGACATAGCTAGCAGTCACACATCAAAATCCACTGTAAATTTCCTAAAAGATATGGAACAAAAAATCTACAACATCCAAACGTCGTCCCACAACCTTTACAGGACTCTGGAAAGCTGTTCAGGAGGAATTGGATAGAATACCTCTTCTGACACTTCAAAAGGCATTCTTATCTTGGAAATTACGGTGTCGAAAGATAGTTCAGAATAAGGGCTATCAAATAGAACATTTAAAACACAAGAATTTTATGTAATTTAGTTTTGTGAATACAATATACATGGTCTAAAAAATGTGTGAACAGCCTCTGTATTTGTTTTGGTGTGATAACTGAAAGTCAAATTCAGTAGCCAGTGTTTAGTGACAGCTAACGTGTTGCTCTTCCGTGTAGGCTAGTTTCGATGTAATTTTGCTTGGCTCTTGGACGAATACATTCTGTCATTGAGAAATATTTTACAACCAACACACTATTCGATTCGATTTCACTTCTAAGATCTGAAATTGACAGTTCTCGACGTTAGCATTCGTTTGAGATCAACATCGTAGCGCTTCAGTCTTGAATTATACTAATTTGAAATTTGCTTTGCGGTGTGGAGTTCCTTCAAACGACGCCCCTATTCCTCCTCGCTTATCGCGAGCTCGGGGGTTAGTCTTCGTTCCCTCAGCTATCTACTGACACTAGTTTTGGTAAGTGTTGATAGCTTAGAAATTATTAGACCAAAGTCGATTTCCATTTTTTCGAAACCTAAACTTTCCATATTAGCCTCCTAGAGGACTGGTCGGATTTTAAAAACGAGTTCATCTGAGCTAAAATTGTCTACATCAGAGATGGATTTTCAGCGTAAGCAAACTAGACGGTCTGTGGTAATTTGGTAATTTTTAATTAACGTCGTACTAGAGAACACAACGAGCTATCGACGACTAGGCAGTCTGTGATGAGTGTACTTCTGCTATCCAAATGTTTTCTCTTTCCTCACGTTGGGTTGGTGTGGAAGTTTGGAGAGTGGGGTGCCAACTCAGGTGTTGTTTCGTCATCTGACCGTGGTTCAAAATTACGAGGTGTTGTCCTCGGATCTTTCCCTTAAGGGATTGATCCCGGACCGTTGTCAATAGCCCGTTGTGTTGCTCTAGTACCACGTTAATTAAAAATTACCAAATGCTTTCTCATGATTATCGGGATTGACTTAAAATGCAGTTTATCATAGTTTTTGCAACGTTTAGCGTTGGTCAAATTAATGTTGACCAGATAACTATCATACAAGAATTCGGTAATAATTTGATAGTTATTTAATTGACGTCGTACTAGAGCAACACAACGGGCTACACGTATTCGGACTTAATTCGTTGGAATGTAAATTGAAGTGCTGAAACTGTATTCGTAAAAGAAGCCAAGTGACTTCACGTACAGTTAACACACATGGCCGCAGAAATACTAAGACCTGTTTAACTTAGAGTGCCTACATAATTTAACTGGCCAGGTATGGTAATTTTAACTAACGTCGTACTAGAGCAACACAAAGGGCTATTGACGGAGGTCTGAGATCAATCCCCTAAAGCTACGATTTACTTAGAAAGCGGAGCCATTATCAAGCATGGTTAAGGTGTTAGCCTCTGGATCGGAAGGTTCCCGGTTCGAATCCGGGTCAGAGAATGGATATTTGTAAGCTTATGGTGTAGATGCATCTAGTGCACCTTAAATCTATCGTGGCCGAAAGTCCTCACGTTGGGTTGGTGTGGAAGTTTGGAGAGTGTGGTGCCAGCTCAGGTGTTGCTTCGTCATCTGACCGTGGTTCAAAATTACGAGGTGTTGTCCTCGAATCTTTCCCTTAAGGCTTAAGGGATTGATTCCGGACCGTCGTCAATAGCCCGTTGTGTTACTCTAGTACGACGTTAACTAAAAATTACATTATTACATTACATTCCTAGAGAGCGTTGTTTGTGAGTGTAACGACAATTTGCGGAGCCGCCATTTCCATGACGATCGTCATAGTGGTCTCAAACAGTTGCGGAACGTTTTTTCTCTTGTAGCGGCAAGATTTCATTTCCTGCGCCAACCAGTTCGAGCAAAGGGAAACAAAACAAACAAAAATTTTTGACTGGCATTATTTAGTTCGTTTTTGTAAAAATTTTGGTTGGTTTACGTTAAATTTGTCATGACCTGAAATGTGTGAAAGTTTGGAGAGTGGGGTGCCAGCTCAACCAGCACACACAGATGGTACCTTGTCATCTGACCATGGTTCAAAATTACGTGGGTGGTATTGTATTCAAATCTTTCCCTTGAGGGATTGATCCTGGACCATCGCCAATAGCCCGTTGTGTTGCGCCAGTGAAACGGTAATTAACTACCTTCCACCTTGTGTAAGGATAGCAAAACTCTTTCTTTGTACTTAGAATAGTAAGGTAAAGTAATTTTAATTAACGTCGTACGAGATCAACACAACGGGTGATTGACGACATTCCGGGATCAATCCCCTAATAGATCCGAGGACAACACCACTTAGAAATGTACAATTCTATCCTTGTACTTAGAATAGTAAAACAATAAATGTAAATAAACATAATTACAGTCCATTAAAATTTGTATTTTTTTGTCAAACCCCGAAAAAGACACTGGCTCCAAAATAATTCTCGTCATCTGACCACGGTTCAAAATTATGTGTTGCTGTCCTCGAATCTGTCCTCGCACTATGATGTATCGGTGGGTGATGTCACTAAAACGTTGTTTATACTAACACATGGTGTTGGTTTCCTAGAGAGAGTTGTTTTTGAGCTTAACACGAAAATTATCGGAGCCGCCATTTCCATGACTGTCGTCATAGCGGTCTCAAACAGTTGGGGAACGTTTTTTCTCTTGTAGCGACAAGATTTCATTTCCTGCTCCAAACGATTCGAGCGAAGAGGAGCGAAATAAATAAGCATTTTTGACTGCAATTGATTAATTCGTTTTTGTAAAATCGGGATCGTTAAACGCAGAATGAAAATTTCAACGGATTTGAAATCTACGGAAAATTTGACACCAGATCGATACCTTAAATGTGATTTTCTTTAAATAAATAATTAATTATTTATTAAATAATTACATAATCAAATGGTAAATAATTGAATAATAAAACTGTTTTTGATATTGATCTGGCGTAGAAATTTACGCTGATTTGAAATCTGTTGAAATTTTCACTCTACCTTCAACGATCCCGAAGTTAGAAACTTTGAACTAGAGAATAAAAAACCACTTTGTTTTGTTTCTCAAATAAAATAAACCACGACAGCCGTCTGTGTTGCCAATTCTCCAACGTATTCTGTCCGTCTAAGTTGACACTTCTGGATTCTTGTTTAGACGGCCGTCTAGTTATGCCCGCGGCATCATGACGAATCACGGTTATTAAATAAAGGCTCCACTTTCTTAGGAAACCGAAACTTTAGGGGATTGATTCCTGACCGTCGTCAATAGCTCGTTCTGTTGCTCTAGTACGACGTTAATTAAAATTACCTTACCTTACCAAAATAATTCAGGGCTGCGGTAGCCTTGTTGGAAGAGAAACGGATTAGCCGGAGGGTAGCAAGTTCGAAACTTGATCCAGCCAAAGACCGTCGTGTACAAATGAGGCTGGTGGACGTTAAAAATGTTGTGACCTAAATTGTCCTCACGTTGGCATGGTGTAGAAGCTTGGTGAGAGATACCAGCTCAGGTATTTTCTCGTCATCAGACTGGTTCAAAATTGCGAGACGTTGTCCTTGAATCTTTTTCTTCAGTGTTGAGAGGCCCTCGAGGCGCAGTGGGTATGTCTACCGCTCTAGCAACCTTCAAGTTGTAGGCGGCACAGGTTCGATTCCTGTCAGATGCATTCCCCCCCCTGGGTCTATTTCTCTCTTCTGTGTCAGTAAAAACTTTCATTATGTGTGTATTTATTACTTGTATAATTGGATGTCATCTGTCTGGCGCAGCTATGACCATATATGGACCTTGCGCCATAAAACCCCCAAAAGAACCAACCAACACTTCGAGATTGATCCTGGACCGTCACTAATTGCCCATTGTGTTGCTCCAGTGTGACATTTATTACCCACCCAACTTCCAAAAAATTTCAAAACAAAATTACATTTCTTTGAACTGAACCAAAGCTTAGTATTTCTTCAGGAATGCATTCCTTCCGTCGTCAGGTTGCCTCTTGAAAGAGACGTCTTGGGAAATCGATACTGGACAAGCTACCTGTTGATCCCAGCATACGGAATACTTTTCTCCCTAAGGCGGTTCTTAAGTGCCTTGGTTCCCTCATCTGAGTGGGATTCGTTTTCATGGTACTTGAGAGGCGATCCATCAAAACCCACTTGACATATTTCACTTTATATTTATTAGATGCTATCGCCTTACATTATCAGTTTTACTGACTAAGTAACAAAATACCGTTGCTTTGTTTCGGAATTGGGAGTTGCAGTACCGTATTTCTAAATAGGCTGGAGTTGGGTGAGGAATAGATTGGCAAATTAAATCCTCTGACCGTCGGGAGATTTCCGAGTAGTGTAGTACTGCTTTTACTACGCACTTGGTTGAAAGAATCTGTGGATTTCTTCAGAATTTAGAAAAGATTTAGAAAATTCCTTTCCTTGGAATAGAATGCAGTAGAAAGATTTGATTTTACTCTTTTCTTTAGAATACAATCATTTGGAAAGATTATGCTGTTCCTTTCCATGACCCTCCAAGTAGTTTCGATGAGATATCTTGTCCATCAAAATTTAATTAATTCTGTTAATGACGACATACCTCGTCATCAAGACATTGCCGACTTTTTTTATGACTAGACTAAAATCTGGTCAGTTTTTTCTACTGACGATGTATCACGTCCATCAAGATCTGGTCAGTTTGTTAATAAGGAGATACCTCGTCGAGGCAACCACCAGGAGGTTTAAAATAGAATCATTCAGAAATATTCCAATGGTCCTTTCTTATAAAAGATTCCACTGGAAAGATTTTATAGGGTTTTTCGAAAGTGAGAGTGATTAGTTTTAATGGCACTTAAGATGTGATACATCAAAGCACTCGTGACATATTTCACTTTATATTAATTGATGTTATAGCCTTACATCATCAGTTTCACCGATTAAGTAACAAAATACCGTTGCTTTGTTTCTGCGTTTGGAGTTACAGTGCCGTATTTCTAAATAGACTGAAGTAGGCTGTGGCAAAGATTGACAAATTAAACAAGATTTGAGTAACAAAAGAAGGATGAGGTTTCTATCTCTAGTAGGAGGTTGGGTTTGTGGCGCAAAAGCCGGATGAGCTTTCTATCTCTAGTTGGAGATTAGATTTGTGAATGACCAGATCTTGATTTCATAAGAAAATCGACAATATCTTCATAACGTGATTACTTCGTCATACAAAATTTATCAGATCTGGATGAACAAGATATCTCGTCAAAACTTCTTGGAGGGCTAAAATAGTATATTAAAAATAAGTTCGACCAGCAATGTGCGCTAAAGTTAAAAACATGGTCTCCAATAACCATAAAAGCAATCATCTTTATCAATTCAATGTTCAGACTGCATTGATAACGGCTTAAGGTAAGAAACTACTATTTTACCTATAATATATACTTGTGACTGAGAGAAACGATTTTTTTTATACCTTAATACAACTTGTCTTTTTACTATTTAGAACCTTAGACCCTGACAATTTTCAAAGCAGAATTATTCGTGCGAGCTGTTTAAAAGAGTTGTGAAACAGGTTCTGTTTCCTCCTCCGGTTTTGTATGGATTTAATATAAAATGATGCGATCAATTTTTGCAAAATCATCTTTTGCATTGGGGGTTATTTAATGCCTTGCAAGTTCAATTTATTCTTGAATTAATCAGCTTTTGCCGATATTTATTTTCCCAAGTTCCTGCATTTATTGGAAATGGGAAATCGAAGTATTCGCCATTGATCTTCACTTTTATATCAACAAAGATTACTTTCGCTCACTTTCCTCTAGAAAAAGTAATCTTAGCAAAAAATACGGAATGGTTGTTTAGAAATAATTTTTTTTTCTAAATCGATAGGCAGAGTGGTTTATGTAAAGAGCTGAAATTTTAAGCAAACCAACTGGTTTTACATCAAACAACGTTCTTACCAGGGAACTGAAACATGTAATGTAACAAGATTCACTAGAGTGCAGTAGCCGTAGCATAACGACTGGAATTACTGTAGAACTGAACCTGTGTATATATATATATATATACTAGGGATTGCAATCCAATCCGGCGGATCCGGTAATCTGGAGCGGTTCCGGCATCATTTAGCTACCTACCGGATCCGATAAATCCGAATTTCTTAAAATTAACTAATCAATTATTCAAATCCAACTTTAAAGTCGAGAAATCGTTTATTAAGCGATCGATTGTGAATGAATCGATTTTATATTTTTCAATCATCAGTTTGGAGAATTCTAGCAAAAATAATAAATTAAATGATCAATAATATTTTTTTAATAAAGAGGAATTAGAAAAGCAAATTCTGCAAGAAAATGAAGACTATTGCAAAAAGACAAACTTTAGAAAAGAAACAGATTTTGAGAAAATAATGAAAAAAGAAATGACTTCATATATATGAAAATGGAGTGAAAGGAAAATATTTGTCTCTTATGTACGACTACTTAATGACGGTTAAACCAACTAGTGTTGAAGCTGTGAGGGCCTTCTTCTCGGCCGCTGTTTATATTTGCGTTATTAGTTATTAGTTTATTAGTTCATTGAGAAGTAGGTTGGAGGATGACACAATTTATATGATTTGTTTCCTTAGATGGTTCTTTCAAACTCAAAAGTGATTTTCATTACTATATAACTTCGATTTAAGCAATTAAGAAGAATTAAGAGTTCCCTTGTTTGTTATGTTGACCAAATACTACCAAAGATTAGATTTTTGTGATAGTATGAGGCAAGGTTAGGTACAGTTTATATCTCATTTGCTCAACGACATTAGAGATAGAGACTACTTAATTTTAGATAAATAGAAAAGTACTACGTATTAAACAAGCTGATGTTTTTTTGGGTGGAAACTAGTAAGACTGATCATCATCAACTGTTTAAAACTTACTACTAGCAGTACTAATAGTTACTATAATTAATTGTTGGTGACTGATTTCCTACCTATGGATAATTATTAATAAAGTTGATTCTCTAATGCTAAAATAAACGTTTTTTACGTCAATTTGGAATAATATCCTTTTTACCTATTTTCAATGAGTCGATTTGGAAAAATACATAGTGGTTACATAAACTTATTAACAAAATTCCAATCCTGCCGAATTGGAAATCGTGCTGGATTGCAATCCCTAAATGCAACAAGATTCACTATCATTCAGTAGTGCAGCATAACGTTTAAAATTGGGATACCGAGACTGATTTTGCTCTTCTATGAATTGAACCTGTGTGTTCTCACTAGTAAACTGTAACATGTAATGCAACAAGGAAATTATTTTAATTAACGCCGCACTGGATGAACACAACGGGCTATTGGGGAAGTTCCGGGATCAAATCTGAAGAGGAAGATCCGAGGACAACAAAAGTCGAGATCACACCTGAGCTCACATCACAACTCCAAATTTCCACACCACACCAACGTGAGCACATTTGAGGCTACGATATATTTAATGTGCGCCAGACCCCATTGTATATAGCGGTATTAGATTGGATTCGAACTCCCAAATCTCCTGTAGGACCCCTTAAAGATGGAAACATTTTACTTTTAAGGAAAGGATACTGATGATGCGATCTTTTAATTGACACATTTTAATTTTGATTTCAGATAGGAGTTAATGATTACAACGAAATCCATCCTGCTTGGAAATGGGGCCGCAGTAACCCCGTTGGAAGAGTAACGGAGGTTTGCGAGTTCGAATACAACCAAAGACAGTCTCTTACAAAGGGGTTAGTGCACGTTAAATCTGTCATGGCCTCAAATGTCCTCATGTTGGCGTGGTGTGGAAATTTGGAGAGTGGGGTCCGAGCTCAGATGTGACCTCGTCATTTGATCGAGGTTCAAAATTATGCGGTATTGTTTTCGGATCTTTCCTTTCTGGTTTGATCCCGGACCTTCGCCAATACCCCGTAGTGTTACTCCAGTGCGACCTTAATTAAAATACCAAACTGCTTGGAGACAGCGACATAAATGCTGCTGCAAAACATTCTAGAATTCCTGACCAGATGGCACTGCCATCACTTCTTTTGTTTTGTGTTGAAAGAGTCTCCTATATACGTGAATTATAATTTAGCTTCCGAAAGATAAGACTTTTATGTATTAAAGTGGTATAAAGGAGAGAATAGACGCAAATGAAAAGTGAAATTTAGGAGATAAGTTATTTTTCCCAATAAAAATTCTTCATTTTATTTTAGCAATATTTGTTGAATGTAGTTTTGAGAATGATTGAAGTTCAATATCGTTCAAATTAAATTTTATCCTCTTTTCCGTCCCAGATTTAAAAGGACAAGATATCTCCTCGAAACCAATTGGAGGGTTGGGATAGAATTCTGTTTAAAATTTCCTTTGATCCATTCCTTAGAATATAGAATCATTTGGAAAGATTCTATTGGTTAAGATGGTCGAAATTAAATTGAAGTCATGCAAAGAAACAGCAGGCTTGGAAGGTAGAATTATGCACGTGAACCCCTCAGACTTCCATCGAAATAACAGTTCAACTCCACTAATTCAAGAAAACTATTGAGTCAATTCTTACGACGGTTTGAACTAAGTGCTGTAAGTTTTAGATTTATTTCCTGAAGAACAGACATCCTCTTAAATGGCAATCGGGATTGAGGAGACTGTGCCCCGTATCTCACTCTAATTGATCGTTAACGCATTAAACGGTAAATCCCGCTTGGCCTCTATTTATCTCTTCTTGTTTAGCCATCTAAACGCCTCCGAGGGACTTCTATTACACTTACACTGGAAATACATAAAACTCGTAAAGGCTCAGAGTTGAACTAAGAAGAGAAAACACGAAAAAGCGCAGTTAACCCTCTGTACGAAGGAATGTCAAAAATTATACAGCACTTTATTTTTTCATTTTATCTACACAAAAATGGGGTTCAAGAAGTTTGTCATTTTTCTAGTCTCCTTCCTTTTCGATGTACTTGGTCCAGCGGTCCACAAGCTCACGTATTCCCTCCAAGAAGATGGTTGCCGGTTGGTCGGCCAACCATTTATGCACCGCTTCTCCCATTTCTTGGTCCGTTTAATCTGCAGAGAACCCCTATTGTCGATGATAACTCGCTGGTATGCCAGTACCATTTCTCGAGCTTGCTGAATCTTCTCGTCAGTGGTGGAGGTTGACGAGCTTCCTGCTCCTTCTTCGTGCATCGCGCTTGTCCGGCCTTTTTCAGCTTCTTTCGATCCACTCACACACACTTCTACGTGGTAGAGCACTGTCATCGTATTGTGCTGTAAGCCTCCTATCAATTTCTGTCCCTGGCACGTCTTCCTATCCTAGAAATCGGATCAGTGCTCTTTATTCCTCCTTGGTGCACACTGCTAGCGGAACAGTCATGTTTACACTTGACGCAGAATGGCGGGATTTCAATGATCAATTGATTCAGCGGTATTTTTAGACCGAGTTTACAAATACAGAAATGACGACTGGAGAGATTCTTCAGTTAAATTAAAGTTTAGTTAATATTTTGGGGCACTACTTGCAGATACAGAAAATATAACATATTAACCTTTACACTGCAGCAGGTAGACAATTGTTACCACTACAATTTCGTTTACTCCAGCGGCATGGTATAAATCTGTGTGCGGTGAATGTTATTCCCCTTTTAAGTGAACGCTGGCATCGACCACCATTTACGAGTTGTTAGCGACTGACCTTCTAGAGGATCCCTTCTTTTGTTCGGTACCCTATCCTGTAGACCGTGAGGTGTGAACGCTATGGGGAAAAGGCAGAAGATCGCTCGCCACACAATGCTATGAAAGGAAAGCGTCAGTCGTAAATGGCACTCAAGGCTCTATCGTTCAAGTTCGGTAATTAGGTAAGGAGGGTTGGACAGTAGGCGAAAGAGCAGTTCCTTTAGACAGTTGAAAAAATATAAGCTCCCCAGCGTAAAGGTTAATGCAAATCGAAACATTAACCAATTCAATCAAATTAAGAGCGCTTAGGTTCTTATCGAAATCAAATCAAGATTCTAACTTCTAACTGACAAAAGCTACAGGTGTGGGAGGGCAGGGAAGGCGCATGACCTTAGCGACGCCAGCGACATCAAAGATTCAAACAATTTCCACAACACTGAAGCAGAAAAGCAGGAAAAATGAAGCTAGATAAAACTTCGTTAAGTGACCTCAGTATTATCAACTCTAAGCAGGCATGCTCAGAAGGCAGTGTGACGAACTGTAAGCTGTGTTATAGCGAGTGTGGGTAATTTTTGATTTTCCCTTGTAAAATGCTAAAGTCCTCTTGGTCAAAGAAGTCTCGAAAATCACGAAACAATGAAAACCTTATTAACAATTTTTTTAAAAACCATGGCGTAATTCATCACGTGTACACTCCATAACCCTCTGAGTGTCACATCGTTTCTGTGGTGTAAGGCTTCATTCCCCGATCGGATTTTCAACCGCAAGCTCCGAATTCGTGTAGCGATGCCGGTTTTATGAAATACGAAGAAGAAAATGATATAAATCGAAGAAAACCATAAAATGAGCTTATTTCGAGCTAAAAGTATTAGAAAACATTAAATTTAAATAAACGACATTAACTTTTTTATTTAATTTGTTTCCCACTTTATTTATTTGTGCATACAACTGAAAATAATATGAACCTACATTTTTAAACTGCTTGAAACGGCCGCTTTTACTTCTTAACCATCCAAGTGATTTAGACGAGATATCACGTCCATCAATATCTGACCAACCAGGTATCTCGTCATCGAGATATTACCAATTTTTCGATGATGATGAGATCAAAATCTGGGCAGTTTTCTTTTAATGGCGAAAGATAGAAGATCTTATGATTTCTTAAAAATGATAGGACAAGAAAAAAAAAACGTCTAACATCTGAAGCATCCAACAAGTATTGCTTTGCAGCATCAAGTTTTCAGTACGGTGAATTATTGCATAACAAGTTTTTCAAATGCAAGAAGGAGTATCCTTTCGAAGAAAACGAAAATGAACTATTTCAAGAGAAAAGTATTATAAAACATTGAACTTCGTTAAGAGACAATAATTTTTGAATTTTACTTCATTTATTTGTGCATCTAACCAAAAATGATTTTAGAATAATTATTATACTGTTTCAAAAGGCCTTTTTTAACTTCAAAATATCGCAAGAACAGAGTTTTCTAAGAATCCAGTTCAAGTTACTTTTAAACAGTTTTAAGAGTGAAATGAAAACAATTTAATTTCTTGTTACTTTTGAATAAAAAATTTAATCTCAAGAAATTAAAGCGCAAGAAAAAATCCTGATATTTAAAGCATCCAACAAGTATTGTTTCCAGCATCTAAGTTTGCACTACGGTAAATTGTTGCATAACAAGTTTTTTCAAATACAAGAAGAATATCAGTCGAAGAAAAACATAAAATAAACTTGTTTCTAGATAATAGTATTAAGCAACTTTGACAAGAGAGAGAATTCGGAAGAAATAAATTTCCTTCGCCGAGAAGAAACGAGAGAGAAAAAAAAATCTTTATTTCACAAATACTTCTCTGATTACTAGCATTCTGTAACGAGAAAATAATTCGAAATAAAGAAGTGCGTTCACTGAAGAACATTCTTCTCTAATAACAAACTACAGAAATTCTTTGAGAGAAGGTCCCAGGGTTTGTTTATGAAACGGAACTAACTCTGAGATGTTCATCTAATTGTATCCCGATGAATTTAATTTAATTCCAAGCTTGGGGAAATGCATTTTTTCAAACTAATTCTTTGTAATCTGGAAGTGAAAACTGTCGGTGTCGCCTTTCTGTTTCTTTGAACCTACGAGTGTGTCGCGAGATATCCGAGAAGTGTATCATTGCTTTTACTCCACAACACAGATAATGGCTAAATAACCACATCTGTTTAATGTATCTGTTTTACAGCCTTTAAAAATATTCTATTGACCCTAATTTTGGAATACAATTCCTTGGAAAAGATTTTATTGCTGCTTTCCTTGGAAATGAATCCCTTGCAAATATTCCGTTCCAAAGTACAATCTTTTGAAACGATTATATTGCTTCTTTACTTTGAATATAATCCTTTGGAAACATTGTATTCCTCCCTTCTTTAGAATAGAGTTCTTTAGAACAATTCTACCTCTTCTTTTATTAGAATAGAATCCTTTAGAACAATTCTACCTCTTCTTTTATTAGAATAGAATCCTTTGGAAAAAGTATATTCCTTCTTTCCTTTGAATAGAATCCATTGAAAAGATTCTATTATATTTTTTCTTAGTAAAAACCTTTGGAAATATTCTATTAATTATTTTCTAAGTAAAATCCTTTGGAAAGATTCCATTCCTTGTTTAATTAGAATGTAATTTTTTGGAAAAAGTATACTCCACTCTCATTAGAATATAATCCTCGGGAGAGATTCTCAATTTTCTTTCATTTGAATAGAATCTATTGAAAATAGTCTCCTGATAATCTCTTCAGAAGTGAATACTTTCGAATGTTTCTATTGGTCCTTTTCTCGGAAGTGAATCCTTTAGTAAGAGTCTGTTCTAATTTGCTTACAATAGAATACTTTGGAACTATTTTATTGCTCCACGGAAGTCAAAATTGGTTAGAAGTCATGCATGTTTCAAGGTGAAATTATGCGTATGAGCCTACCTCAGGGAGTTAAAATTTATTCCAAAACAAAGCGGTGTACTTATATAAAAAACTACAACTGTATGTCCATCGTATTTGTGGTTTGTGGGTGGGGTCCATATATAAATATTTTGTGACCCTTGCTTTGAGTTAACCCTACTGGCAGTTGTCTTGGCGAGGAATATCGCCATTTACAAAACTGACCAGATCTTGATGAACGAGAAATATCGTTGTTAGGAAAATACTGACCAGATCTCATCATCATAAAAAAATAGGCAGTATGTCACACGTATTATTCTGTCCGATTCGATTGTGAATTATTCGTAATTCATCTCAACGGCTCAATTAAACCTTAATGGGAATGATTCCTCCTTCGCCCACATCATTTTCAATTCGTTTAACTAAATTCATTTATTGGAATGATGTATCGCAAGTTACGTCGTGTTTACATACAAAATCTCAATGTCAGCCTCATTAGTCACCAAAGGAGAAAACGTTTTATTCGAACAATGCACCGCGATCGTTTAATTGCGATGGTAGTTTTAGTTCTTGTTCATTGAGACTAGTAAATTGGGGAAAAGCAGTAACTGCTCGCACTTACTGAGGTGATCATTATCTCCTCCCGTGAGTATTTTATAGATTGTGCGAGAGGCAAATGGATCACGAATGGATAAATCATTCTTAACAATGTCTTGTTTACTTTTGTGGAACTCGGTGGCGGAAATTATTGCGGGGTCAATTTGTTTTATATGTTCTTTTAGAACTCTATTTCTTCTATACTGATCATTGTCACCTTAATAATCGGTATAGTTGCAATAACACAACTGTTCATTGAATAAGACCAGCAGATTAGCAACCAGGGAACCAATGCGTGATGGTCAATATATAAAGAGCTATTTTAGGATGATATTCAGTATAAAAAGTGTTATTGTGTAGGGTGATGGGGGGGGGTTGAATATACAAAAAGTTATTGTAGGGGGATTTTTGGTATAAAAACATATTGCAAGGTGATGTTCAACATAGAAAGAGATATAGTAGTGGGATGTTCAATATGCATAGAGTTGTTGTAGGGTGATGTTCAATATAAAAAGAGTTAGTGTAGGGTGAAGTTGAATTTACAGAGTTATTGTAGGTTGATATTCAATATCAAAGAGTTTTTGTAGGTGATATTGAATATGCAAAACGTTATTGTTAAATTGATGTTCGGTACAAAGAAAAGTTATTGTAGGGTGATGTTCAATAAAAAATAGATACTGTAGCGTGATTTTCAGTATGCTAAGAATTATTGTTTGAAGTAAATGCAGTTATTTCCTTTGGTCGTCCTTTGATATTATTTCTCGTTGCGTAAATTATATGTTGTTTTATCCCATTTGCTTTTTTCTTGGTTTTGTAATGTTTTTTTATACTATATCACCGTTTCTGTTCTATGTATACGAGACGTCGTTATTGATATCCTGTTCATCCCTTCGGCTGGTACAGGTTAAATCTGTCGTAGCCTCAAATGTTCTCACGAAGTGGAAAGTTGGATAATGGGGTGCCAGCTCAAGTGTTGACATCGTCTTCTGACGGTGTTTTAAAATTAAGAAGTGTTGTTCTCTGATCTTTGCCTTCGGAATTGATACCGGACCATTGACAACAGCCCATTATGTTGCTCCAATGTAACGTTAACTAAACTACCTAGCTACCTATTCATAGAAAATACACCAAGAAAGAGTTGTTGGATTGACCCGAAATTTGACAGACTGGTAGTTTATCATGGCAAGTGTAAATGATTAAAATATCAGCTGCGTATGCAGATTGGAAACGAACGCAATAAAGGCTGAAATTAATTAATTAACTTGTATTGTCGCAATTTGCACAACAATAAAATTTGTTAAAATTCACTGTCCTGTTTAGTATTTGCAAACGAGTCATCAAATCAATCCATTTGAAGAAAATTGAAACGGTATGACGTATAGAACTGTTGAAGTAAAAAATTACATAAGAATATTTTAAATCAATCCATCAACTTGTATTGTTGCAGTTCTTAGCCCAACAGAAAAAATGTGCTCACATTCGCTACTCTGTTTAGTATTCGTATAAATGCATAAGAAATATGAGTCATTTAAAAGTAATCCGATTCCTAAATTTAACATAACATGAGTTCCACTTAATTTGTCTTGATGCCAAGCATTTTGTAATTGCTCCAAAAATTTAATTGTACGTTTTTAATTATTCAAATTTATGGTGGACTGAGCTTCATAAAACAGAAATTTCATCACTAACACGTTCTGAACGCCACGATCACTGTACCGCAAAATTGTTACGTTGAAAAAATTGATGCATGATTGTTACTTTTCATTATGAAGGTAACAAGTCAAGGTATTCATTAGTCGAAGGCGATGGCCAGAACATCTTGTTAATGACATAATAACACGAGTTTCGCCGTTTTTTACGAGACAGCATCGTGAAGCAGCTGTTAATTTATCTTTTAATGCTCTGAGCAGGATTTCTTTTTCTCTGTTACTGCCAAATAAAGCATCAATTTATTTACGCATCATAAATAGTAATGAAGTAAGTGTGGGATCTGGTTCATTACTATTTATGATATCATAACTCTTTTTCCATAATTTTTATTGCATAATGTATTCGAATTAGCGTTGTGTTTTGGCTGCATAATGTATTTGAATTAGATGGATGAATTAAATGAGGACTTTATTAAAACGACGTTAAATATTTATGACGTCGCAGGCGTTCTTCGAACTGGAGATTTGTTTTGATTGCAGTTTTGAATTAGTCTTTCAAATTTCGTTTCGTTCTGTGTGTTGTTCTTTTGTGGTTTGAATAATTTTTAGAACTGTAATTGGCACTTAGTATGCGCGATTGTTTTGAAAATGTTAGACTGGTCCGCTTTGTCTAGAAATATTTTTACAATAAAACTAAAACAAGGAATCTAATTAAAATAATGTTCGTGGGATAATTAGGCTATTTAGAACCTAACATACGCAGCAGGACTGTCCTCGTTCATTTTTCCAGCCATGAAAATTATTTATCGATTTTAGTTTATAGACTTATCAAAATTAGAGTCTATATTGTCTTTTAATGTTGCTGAAAAATTGTTCACAAACACAGGAGAAAGATAACAAAAGAAAGAGGTACCCAATTTAAAATAATTTCTAGCTGAATATCAGTAGTGTATGCAAGTTTCAGAAGTATGGAATAATTAACCCTCTGATAGTGTCACACGCATAATTGCAACTTGCAATCTGCAGTCTTTGCTGAGTGACTTTTAACCAGTTTTTGAACTTTTTGACCAATATTATCTTTTTAAAGGCTTCTATTCAAGGAAAGAATCTTTCTAAAGGAATCCATCTCTGGAAATACTAAATAAAATCTTTTTTAAAGAATTCCTATTCTAAGGAAGTGCCTATAGAATATTTCCAAAGGATTCTATTCCAAGTAAAAGGACCAACACAGTAGTTTTAAGGATTATATTCAAAGAAAGAACCAATAGAATATTTCTAAAGGATTCTATTCCAAGGAAGGAGTCAATACAATCTTTCTAAAGGATTCTATTCTAAGGAAAGAACCAATGAATCTTATCAAAGGGTTTATTCGAAGGAAAGGAGCAAAAGAATCTTTCTAAAGGTTCGAAGAATGCATGGACTCTTTTTCATTTAACTCTAATCTCATAGATCCCGGGCACTACGTTCATTTTTTGTTACGTGACATGTTTGATATCAATAAACGTTTCAAGAAACTTAAACTTTTCATAGACTATATTTGTTGTTGTAAGTACTTCTAAATTTGCATATTAACATATTCCTTTATAGAAGAGATTTGTTATAAAACAAGAAGGTATTTTTAAAAGTTATTACACTTCTAGAGTTTATATGATCTTGCATTAGTTGAGAGAATATAAAGTATATAATATGGACATAAACTTTTCTTTTGGAATTAAACTCGAATTTTAGGAAAATTTCAATTTTAATTTTTATTCTGTTTAACAAAAAAAAAATCCACTCTTGTATTGTGCTATAAAGTTATCCTTATACTATTTCGGAAAAAAAGGTATAATTTTGAGTATTTCTATTTTACTTAAAATGAGCTGTTTATTGTTCTGAAACGGATTTCTTTTTTGACCTGCTTCAATATTAGCACCTGGAAAAGTTTTTTAATAAAAATTCTAACGTGCCATCGCTAGGGAGTAGAGCGATATAGCAAAGCATAAGATGGAATTAATGTCCCAATTTTAAGGATACATTACGATGAACTGATGCTGCCATCTACTGAGAATATGTTAAAACAGTCTTGCTATATTCTTTAAGGCACTTCACAAGTCAACAAATAATCCGTCGATTGTAATTAGATTCATGTATTGACAAATCTCTTTGCATTTAAAATTAGGATAACTGCACTCGTACTGTAAACCACAAACTTGAAGAGCCTATAAAAGTTTTGCAAGATAGTTGTAATCATTTTGTTGTATGATGCTTTAAACTTCTAATTAACAATAAAATGCTAGTAAAATGAAATTAACTTCAAATTCTTCATAATTTTCTGTTGAAAAATTGATCATATTATAAATATGCAAGGTAAATTATTTTGAGGTTTTCAATTCTTCATCGGTTTCCTTATTGACAGTATGGAGGTAATTCACGGGGTTTTCTCGACTCTATTGGTGATTTTCTCGATGATGTATCTTGTTCATTGGCAAAACTGACCAGATCTTGATAAACAATATAGCTCGTTATTAGAAAAAGTGATAAGATTTTGATCTCATCATCCTAAAAAAAATCGTCAATATCTTGATGACGAGATATCTCGTCTTTAGCGACCTCAGTCAAATCTTGATGCACAAGATGTCTCGTCTAAATCACTTGAGGAATTAAGGGATTTAGGAATAAGTGACTTGTCTTTCATAAAGTGAGTAACTTTATTTTTTGATGACTGAATTTGAATTAAAATGTAGCTATTCATTGCGATGCTCTATTAAGATAATTTTGTGAAAACATTTGGTCAGCAGGTAGACACGAATGAAAATCGACATTGACCACAGACAACTCTTCATTGATGTGATTTATTTACTCTTTTACATGGAAAAACTGGTGCATTTAACTACTTATAAGATGATCTAGTTCTTAATAGATATTCTTGATACTTTTTGGGAACCCTTTCATTGTCGAATGCTCAGATGTGTAAGGAAATGACCGCAATGGTATAAAGTTTTGATAATACAAGGTAAATAACTTTATTTTTTGATTACTGAAGTGAACTAAAATATAAAGTAACTTCGTTGTTCGATTATTATAATCATAATAAAATATATTTCAGTCAGCCGGTAGATATACTTTAATAGTGACCATAGGTAATCGTTAGTTTATTTCTTAGTAGATATTATTGATGTTTTGTTGAGAGTTGTTTGATCTTTGAATGATCGAATGCATCGTCTAATGGCAAAGATTCAACCTCGTGTAGCCAAAAGATGTCGTTACATCGTACATTCTTTTGACATTTCGCAATAATTTGTCTTGTAACCCTTAAGTCTAAAATAAGAATGGTTAAGCTATGAACGTTGGTATATGTTGTTGTTGTTGTTGCACATCCCCCTGGTGTAGGAAAGCCTACACCAGGTCCAGAAGGCCCCGTCGTGCCAGATCCCCATATACCTGCAAAAAGTCCTGATCAACCAACAGCTGCTTATATGAAGCGCCAAGACAGAGAAGAAGGTGATCAGGACTGGCAGGTAGGGAACAGGAACAAGGAGGGAAAATTCTCTCCCCGTTCTGAAATTTGATACTTTTAAGATGGCCACTTCGAAATCTGGCCATGGCCGATTGAAAAGGCCGAGGGCCACAGCATGTGATTGAGAGTCCAGGGTGATTGCCAGCATACCAATGGTGGGATGGCGTACGGCGCCACAAGGAAAGCAAACGTTGTTTTCCCAGGGAGTGGACCTCAGTGGGAGTGAGGCGATTCAAACAGTCCATAGGGAGATCACAGCCATTCTTGGCGAGTACATCGGCTGTCTCGTTTCCATACACCCCGATATGCGATGGAATCCATTGGAGGCTTATTGGTGTTTTCAGGCCAATCTCGCAGAGAAGCTTAAATACAGTAAAGGAATAATGTTATGGAAACATAAATTGAAAGTTGGCCCATGTAATGCTGACTAGCTAGCATGCGATTTGAGCTTGGCGCATGACGAAATTTCCATCAATTTCAAAGACGCGTTTTTTTTTTTTACTTTTTTCAAAGTTCCATGTCATAACCTACGACTATCAAATAAGATTTGGTGAAGGTATGACCATGGGAACACAAATATAATAACGGAATTTAAATAATGCTAAAATAAATTAAAGAAAGTTGGTTTGTGAAATTCTTCCAAGACAGCATGAGATTTGAGCTCGACGTTTAAAAGGAATTTGCGTCGTTCATTTCCATTTTGCAATGCTTCACCCTTCGTCTCGTAATCCACGACTATCAAGTAATATTTGGTGAAGTGATGAGCAGAACCACACAAATGCAGAACTATAATTTAAACTATACAAAAATAAATATAAAGTTGGTCCATACAATACAGCTTGAATGCGATAGGAGCTTGGTGCATGACGTCGTCCGCCATTTTCAAAGACACATTTCCTTGACTTTTCACAACGCTTCATCTCATAACCCACGATTATCAGTTAAGATTTGGTGAAGTTATTAGCATGGGAAACACAAATAGAGCAAGGGAATTTTAATAATGCAAACATAAATTAAAGAAAGTTGGTCTGTAAAATTCTGCCAAGCCATCATAAGATTTGAGCTTGGCGTATGATTAATTACTGTAGTTTTCAAAGACGAATTTTGCAATGCTTCGTCTCATATCTCGTGATTATAGACTTGTTTTGAAATCAGAAATAAAAGGAAAAAACTTCACACACAATTAGAGAACTCCAACTTTTTCATTTTTATCTCAATTGTTCTTTCCGATAACTCTCCTATTTCTTTCCCTCCTGCTCGAAATCTTCATTATTTGTCATTCATCTTTGTCCAGGTTGAAGCCTCTGATATAAAAAAACTCACTATTCCTCCAAAATTAAGGCAGCAAAAATATTTATTTTCATGAGGGGGTTTAAAAGAAAATTGTCTCTTCCTTAATAGACAAAAAGAAAAACCCACCAAACTGAAAGTTTTGAAACTTATTTGGCTCGATTATAAAATAGCGAACGATGTAATCCGAACTATACGATTTTGTAATTTCTAAAAAATATAATCTTTTGCTTCTGCTCAAATACTTCTAAATTCTATACTCCTTGCGGTGCAGATCAAAGAAGTCTGAAGCTATAAAAAATATTGTTTGTCAAATTTGCTTTTGTTTCGAAGTTTTTATTGAAAACAAAGTTTTATTCAGGTATACAATAGAAATTAAGGGGCTCAAGTTTGTTTTAAATTTACGTATTCTTTATAATTTATGAAGAAGGATAACCAAGCCTCCGGCTTTCTTCGAGCTTTGAAGACTTCGCTTAGCCTAATCAGATTATGCAATTTGATGCTGGGTGATTATACCGAGGTTTGGCTTATTATGGATAAAAGTATTTTTATCCTCAAAACTTTTTAAGCTATCTTAAACAAGAATTATCTTGTCATTATGAACGATAATGTAAGTAATAAGGTTGAAAGCTATTAGAGATTTTAGTTTTGTACTTAAGTTGTACAAGAAGTGATCCCAGTTCATTACTGAATAGGATAGTTAAATAAATACCTTCGGGGTTTGCAGCTTTGGGAAATCCATTTTGCTAATGGAGTAAGAAACTTGATTAGTTTAAAATAAGTGGAATTGGAGAAAGAGCAAATAAATTATGTAGTAAGCTGCTTCAAGTATTTAAAAAAAAGTATGTCATTGAGAGTGTCAGGGTTCACACAAAAATACAAACTTTAGTAGACTGTAACTATAAGTATTTACATTCATTCAAATTGCCGTGTTATCTTAAGTAAACAAAGAGTTCTACCATCCCAAGTACACAAAAGGGTTACACTATCTCAAGTACATAAATATTTGACTAAATATTAACAGTTAAAGTTATTTAGTTAATAGTTAAAGAGTTTGATATAAAGAATGAAACAAATCCATTCTTACAATGATTTGTAAGAAATTTTTTACAAAGTTAAAACTTCCGTTTCTGACTGCAATTTTTATTGATAATTTTTGATAGATGACTGTTCGCTTATTGAACCCCAGGGTCTTTCTCTCTAAATCAACTAGTGCTTTGAAATTCTTTTCAGTCTTGAGAAGAGTTTTAACAAAATTTTGTTTGACTATCTGAGGTGAATGAAATTCAAGAATTAAATTGTAAGGAATTTTCAGTACTTAAAGGTGGTAGCTTGTCAAAATATAATTATTTTTACTATGAAAATATTTTAATTAAAGAAAATATATCTGCAAATTATATTTTCTTACTTTGGAATCAAATTTAAAATTTTCTTTAGCAATAATTAACAACTCCTTTATTTAATTTCCTCATTGAAGTTTATAATGTAACATTTTAATATGCAGTGAACTTTGATTAACCGTCACCCCTTGAACCGTCAGTTTCTGTTAACCATCAGTCCATTATTAAAAGTTAGTACGTACACACATACATACATACTGTACTCTATGTACACTAACCACATTGCCGCAAAAAATAAAGTACATGTATTTCCAGTGCGTAAACCTGAATTTTTTGATCATTGATTCATATGCAACGGAAGGGGGTGGATTGTTTAAGGTTTTTCTGTTATTCGACTATTCGGATAATTGAAGTTTCACTGTAAATTTTTACGATTAGAAATGTATATATTTATTATTGAGTATATGATTTATGAATTTTTAGGAAATAAAAACATTGATCAATTTTTCAATAGCTAATTCATGTGAATCTTTGAAAATAAATAATAAATTTGAAGAAAAAAAAAAAAACAATTTTCAATAGAATATTCTAAAGGTGAAGGAAAAAAAGTCTTTATTGATATTTAAAAAGTAGCAAGAATTTTAAATAGCTCAAAATCAATTTATTGAAATTAAATTTTAAGCTTATAGCAATCTTTTTTAAATAATTGTTATAAATACTGGTGGTGATAATAAAGTACAATAATTTAAATCACTAGCAAAAACGTTGTCAGGTTATCATGACCTCTAAAAGACAATATTTTATTTTTCTTTAGTTACAGTTTACAACACACACAATGTGTTTACTTTTTAAATGTCGCAAATTTTTTGCATTTTACGTCTTTCTCAGCAGGTAATTTTTTGCTTTATAATTGTTTAGTAAAATGTTTGCCATTAAGCACACAAATTTTCTGATGATAAATTGTTGTGTCATTTTACAGATGTGACATTCAACAGATATTTGATAAAAGGTAGCTATTTTGAGTAGAGTTAGTTAAACTAACAATCTTTCCTGAAATTTGTGTGACAGAAAGTCTTCGTACTGCTCATTAAACAATTCATGAAAAATCTGATAAGTACCAACATTCTGTAAAGGTACTGTAAATTCCTTAGGTTATTTAAGGCCACCCATATCACTAAATTTTATGTATTCGTGAATAGATTCCGAACTTTCATGAATTAATTCTCTTTCTTTTGATAAAATCGAACAGCACCTTGCACAATTGAGTTAACGTTTCACTTTTATGGTAACAGCCAGATGTATATAACACAACAGATAGTACATCATATGAAACATTAACATCATCAAAGCTGTAAATTATTTCCTCCAACACATCTGGTATGTCAGTTATAGTTTCTTCAGCTGAATCCCTAAAATCAAAGTCTTTTATTTGGAAACTACCACTGTTTTTTGATTGTAGCTTTATCAGACTTAAAATTCTCAGTTTACGTTCTGATTCTAAAACTTGCCTTATGGAAACATTATAATTACCCCCACACATTTGAGGATATTATCCGAAGCGAGCTTCTAATCTATCGGTCTGAAATTTGCCGAGTAACAAATATCGCGGTCTAAATCATTTGAATATGTAATGAATTAACGCAATTAGAGTGTCTGTTGTGTGCTTTAAAGAGAACTGCGTTTCAGCAAACAATATTCTACCTTTAATTGGTATTTTTATATTCAACTTCTTTAGAAAGCTGAGATAGGTTGTTCCACGTACTTAGACATGTACTAAATTTTTTTAAAAATTCACAATTTTCTTCTTTGCTAATTCTTATAGGGTTGCTAAATTTATCCGAGATGTTACCCTTTTAAATTAAGTTTAACATTTACAATTTTCCACAAACATAAAATGTGTGTTACAATTTTCCACCAACATAAATTAGTACACCTTTTAAATTGAAATCTTCTTTACAATCTATTTGTTATTAGTATCTGTTTGTTAGGAGACATTTTGTACTTGTGTGGTAGTAAATTAATGCGGCCACTAACACAGTAGGAGTCTTAGGACTGGAAAACGAAACCATCCTTTACCTTCCATTTTAGATTGTGAAATAATTAAGATCATCCGATATTGCACTCCCCTATACACTGCTCGGAGGGATGGGCTTGAGTGACATTTGTATGAAAATGTTCTTTATTCAAGACCTCATCTAGATAGAACGTGATATTCCGTATCATTTATACTTAATACATTAACAAAGAAAAGCGTCTAATGAATCCCCATAAAAGTAACTATCACTCGTATACCGCGAAGTCAGAAGAGAAAAAGCCCCACCGTATCTTGTACTATGTACACCCATCATACCGTTTAGGAACGGTCTAACTAAACTAGCACCTTTAAAATCTGAAGAAACATAAATATTTGTTAGTTCCGAGCGCCTTCTAAAGCATGCATGTTTGCGAGAACGAACGTGAACAATCCGACTCAATTTGTAACGTTGAAACTACCGCAGCGCCGCAGGTTTCGGCCTGTTTCTTCACGATGACTCCGAACAAGCCAAGTGACGTCACATATACGAGCAGGAAACCCGTATCGTCATGGAAACACCACCGTTAAACCCTTCTGGTGGTAGTCTTGAAGAGGTGTCTCGTTATTAGCAAAACTCACCAGATATGAATGGACGAGATATCTCGTCGAAACCAATTTGAGGGTTGACACTGCTTCTTAACTCCCGCTCATATCCTGCACTGCATTGATGCCTCTTTGGATTTATTGGTGGAAGAGCAAGATAAGAAAGTTTCTCTTCTACTCAGGAGTCAAGATCTTGTGGACCTGGTCTAGCACTCTAGACTAGTGGGATAAAAAACACCAAATTGTCTTTCTAAGAAAGGAGTGAGATGCAGGATATGAAGTCTGCATATAAAATGAAGATGGCAACATTTGTGCAACAACAGAGTTCCGATCAGACCATCTTGCAAATAAAATCGGAGTGGACATGCATCGCTTTTTAAATACGGTTAAATATTTATATTCCCCATTCTTAAAAGTTTGTACGTGAAATTTCAAAACGCTTAGCACTTTAATTTTTCAGTGATTTGTTAATGTTTTAATAATAACACAGATAATTTGGTAATTTTGTAATTAACGTCGTACTAGAGCAACACAACGGGCTATTGACGACGGTCCGGGATCATTCCCTTAAGGTAAAGATCAGAGGACAACACCTCGTAATTTTGAACCACAGTCAGATGACGAAGCAACACCCACTCTCCAAACTTCCACACCAACCGAACGTGAGGACTTTCGGCCACGACAGATTTAAGGTACACCAGCCGCCTCTACACCATACGATTACAAACATCCGGAGACGAACCAGGAACCTTCCGATCTAGAGGCTAACACCTTAACCACTATACGGTTGGTCGGCTAATAATAACACAGAGCCATCAAAAAAATCTACGTGGAGAAGACATACGCCTCTTGTGAGTATGGTCAAGTTTTATATTCTTTCCTCTCCTGGAGAGTTTGTCCAGGATGCTTTGAAACACCCTGTGCTTAAAGTATTCAGTGATTTGTTAATGTTTTAACAATAACACAGAGCCATCTAGCAAATCCAGGGGGAGTAGACATGCATCGCTATGTGATTACGGCTAAACTTTATTTCTCCTTCCTCTTCTGAAAGTTTTTACAAGAAGTTTGGAAACACCTTGTATTATGATTCCTCATTGATTTATAAATGTTTGAACGACAGAGCCATCTAGCCAGTCCAGGAGGAAGAAACATGCATCTCTATTTCAATACAGTTATATTTAATGTTCCCTTCTCCTCTGAAAGTCTGTACAGCTTTGAAACACCTCGTATTTTAATTCATTAGTGATAAACCGTCCAAGTGGATGCGAATAGATATTTCGTCCATCAAGGCTCGACCAGTTTTTACTAATGACGAGATATTTCGTCCATTAAGATCTGGTCAGTTCTGCTAATGATGAGGAACCTCGTGGTGACAAGGAGGATTATTGTTTCAAAAATAACAGAGCCATCTTGTAAATCCTGAAAGAGGAAAGAAGCATTCCCGTCAGAGTACGGTTAAATTTTATTTTCCCTTCCTCTTCCGAGAGTTTGTACAGGAAGTCTTGAGACACCTTGTATTTTAATTTTTCAGTGATTTGTTAATGTTTTGAGATAAAAAGCGGCTTTTATCACAAGGACGCACCACGACTACCGAAGCGTTAATGCAAGTGAAATTTTTCAGGTACCCGTTAATTTTTATTCACACCCAGAGCGCTCGTACATCACGAAAGGTCATCCCCATAAGAAAATTCAAGCGACAAAAAAGATTAAAAATGATTAAAAAGCAAACACTGGAGATTAATTATCGAAGCTACACGATTCTGTTAACGAAAATTGATTACTTCCACTGTTCAGCAAGAGTAAAAATTTCACTTGAGTAAAAAATGAATACGACTTTTTTTGCGCAAAGATATTCAATTATAATAACAAATCTTGTATTCCCAAATCCAATTTTAATAAGTAGAATCCTGCAGACCTCAATAATTTAACTTCATTAGGATTAGATGAGGTATTGTGTGATAATTAAAAACTGCCAGAGCCCTCTGCACGCATAATATGAGTCTAATTCAATCGAAACCAACCGCAATCCAGTTATAATGAGAACTCAAGAACCAACATTTTGCCCTCATTGAACCATTCTTTTATGCTTAATTGCTCACGCGAGGATTCATCATCCATACAGCTTCTTACATGCGCTGGATGTCAGGCGTGGAAATGGAACTTTTCCTTTTTGGTTCGTGAGTTTTGATTTAAACATTTTCCTATTTCATCATTTAAATGCAGAGTAGGAAACTAGATTTTTGATTTGGTTTGGGAGTTAATGAATTAACCCTCTTGGTAGCGTTCTCAACAAGGTATCTCGTCATTAGCGAAAATGACCAGATCTTGATGGACGAGGTATCTCGTTGTTAAAAACTGACCGTATCTTGATGGACAATTCATTATAAAAATGAATTGACCAGATCTTGATCATCATAAGAAATTCCTCAATATCTAGATGACCAGAAAAATAGTCTTTTGTAAAATTATTCAGATCTTGATGGACGAGATATCTCGTCCAAACAACTTGAAGAGTTAATTTTTTTATTTCGCCGTTTTGTCTTTAACAAGGCATCTGTGTTTCTATATTACAGCTTTTCATTGTTTATGTTCAGAATTTAGATTTTCCTATACATTCTAATTTTTTAAAAGTCTAACGTAGGATGCGTTGGATGTCAGGCACAGAAACGTAATTTTGTTTGATTTGTGAGTATAAATTTAAATATTTTATTTTATCATTTCAGTGCAGCTAGAGTTAAAAATACAGATTTTGATTTTCTTTAAGATTTTATGAATTACCCTCTTGGTGGTTACCTCGACAAGGTATCTTGTCATCAGCAAAACTAAACACATCTTAATATCGTCATCATAAAAAAAATTGGAAATATCTTGATGACAAGATATATTGTCATTTGTAAAATTAGTCAGATCTTAATGAACGAGATATCTCGTCGAGATCACTTGGAGGGTTAGATGTTTTATTTTGGCGTAACGTTTTTAACAAAGCATCCGTGTTGTATCAAATATGTTTATTCTGAGCGTTCGAAGTCTAGATAATCTATGCAATCAGCTTCATTAGTGAAATTGATGGAATTTTGATGGACGAGATAGCTAGTTGAAACCACTCAGAAGATTGTTATATTTTGCCGTTTAATATTTAACAATTCAATGAAAAAGATGAAAATGGTGACACTTTTATTTGGTTTGAGATACAGGAACACATTTTCCATAGTTAATTTTACAGTTCGCTAAATTTTCAATCCAGTAAAATGTGTAGTTTTCGCGGAAATACCGTAAAATATTTACCTAGTAATAAAGTTGTACAATCTGTTTCCTAGTAAAAAAGTACATTGAGGATGGATATAATTTAAATTTTTCTTTAACAATGGGCATGAGAATTTAATGTAATGTTTTGCATCAATTGAAATAAAAGTAAAAACATACAATTGGGAAGAAAATAAAATGTAAATTAAGACAAGGAAAATCTCGAAATTATTGAAAAATTTCAAATAGGATACCTATCTTTATAGGGACAGAAATTTCAAAACAACTTTTGCAATTATTATCAGTTTCTTATAAAATTTGCCCAGTCTGCGTTTTACTGAAAAGTCTGTGCATACAGTTTGCTCCAAAATTATCAAGTTGCTGGGAAGTTGTTACACAAAACGTGGTCCAAATTTTTGATAAATTTGAATATTGACAGATCCTATTGCGCATGAATTTCCCATACATTGTCGTTTTTAATTTTCGTATTACTCTATATGCACATATAAATCAAAGTAACTCTCTTTTGGAAAGAGTATCCACTGAATTGTAAAGGAAAAAAATAATAATTTGTGCTAAAACACTCAAAATTTTGCAAAAGGATCATAGGTTGAGAAACTTTTAAAGCCAAATTTTCAAATTTTGAAAACATGGTAAATTCCTTATTCGCACATTGTGGTAAATGTACAACACGTTAAAAGGATCAATCAAAAATTTTTTTAAGGAAATCTATAAAAAAATGCTATTTAGGGAACCTATCTTTATAATCAGAAGTGGGCCAATCAATCTCAGTAGAAAAACGAGTTTTGTAGTAGTATTACTGGGTACGTATCTGCTATATGAATTATGTATTTGTGTATATAACTGTATATAAAATAAATTTTGTACATGTAAATGATCGTCACTAAATGTTTTTGATATCCACTGGGTTTGACATCAATTAATATTTTAAGCTAAAGTAAAAAAAAAAAAGATTTTTAATCCATTTTGGCGATTTTGAAATTCTACTGTTCCCTTAAGAAATATGATTTTATTTAAGCTTTAGTTAATAAGAATTAATTGCACAAAACCATAATAAATATTAAAATTGAAGAGATACCTCTTCATTATACCATAAAGAGGTATTAGGGGATCATTCTCCTTTAAAAAATGACAAAGCTCGTTATAGATTCATGCAGGATCATAGTAGTATCAGATCGTGAATCAACGTAATTAGAAGAAAGAATTATTTTTTGAATCAACTTATAAGAGCGCTTACTTTAATTTTTCATGCTTAAAGCATAATACCGAAAAATTACCTTGGAGGCATTTACTAGTTTTTTCATTACCATTTTTTAATTTTTCATGGTGAGATACGTATGTAAATGGTATTGGAAAATAATTTTGAGAACATTCCAGCGAAAATGGTATGGTTCGTCTAGCTGTTTTTCTTATTTTGACTAAAAATGAACTTACTTTGACTTATTTTGAAATTAAATTTGACATAGAAATTGTAGACATAAAGACTAAGAGAAAAACATGGAGTTTCAGCTTATGTGCATAGTAACTTTCAGTTTCATTGTACTTTTTATACAAGGGGTGTTCAAATGAAAAAGTACGAAACGTCGTAACAACGTAACCGTTAACATACACTCATTGCCATAAAAATTTGCGCACCAAGAAAAAGTCGTCAAAATGAAACGAAATTTTACACATGTAAGTACTACTTTGATATAAGTAAGTGATTAGAAAAACAAAGAAAAAGGATAATTTTTATTGCAGAAAAAAGTACAAATGAACGGAAGTTTTAGTAAAATGTTGGACCCCCTCTAGAGCGAATGCACGATGCGATACGAGCGGCATTGAGGCATACAAGTTCCGTATGATGTCCTGAGACATCTCGTTCCACAGTTGCTGTAAACGCGCCTCTAGTTTGACCAAACTCGTAGGGTGTCCAACTTTCCGCCCCAAATGATCCCAGATTTGCTCGATTGGTGACAAATCTGGGGATAGTGCAGGCCAGGGAAGGGTGGTAATTTTGCGGAGGCAGTCTTGTGACATCCTTGCTGTGTGTAGCCGAGCATTGTTTTGTTGAAAAATGGCTCCTGGGAACCCTGCCACGAGTGGCATCACATGTGGCTGAAGGATGTTATGAACGTACCGCTGGGCTGTCATTGTGCCATGGATCAATATTAGGGGTGACCGTGTATCGTAAGCAATGGCACCCCATACCATCACACCAGCTGTGGGAGCGGTGTGTCGCTGTAAAGCGAAGGCAGGATTGAGGCGTTCACCACGGGGCCTCCACACAATAGTCATCACTGCTCAAATTGAATCTAGATTCGTCGCTGAAGACTACCTGGTTCTATTCCGTTGCAGTCCAATCCCGTCGTGCGCGACACCACTCCAAACGGAGGCGTCGGTGGGTGGGTGTCATTGGCAGCACACGTAATGGGCGCCGCGATACCAGATGTCCTTCAGTCAGGGGCCTTGCGATGGTTCGGGAAGACACAGGGGCCCGTAGTGAAGGTGTTGTCTGTGTCTGGATAGCGGCCAATGAGGCAGTTGGCTCTACGCGTGCGTTTCGCATGATGTGACAGTCTTCTCGACGACTGGTCTGTCGAGGGCGTCCTGAGCCTGGTCGCCGTGTAAATGACGTCTCTTCTGTCCACTGGTCCCAACACCACCTCACAGTAAAATAAGAACGGCCTACTTCACGAGCTACTCGCCGAGGTGACCACCCAGCTTCCATCATCCCGATGATTCTTCCCCTCTCGAACTCTGACAGCTGCTCATATTGTCTTCGATCGCGGCGTAACTGCATGTTTACATCAGCGTTTCCTTTGCAAAAGATTAAGTACACTCAAACAACCTCTGCTTACCTGTTTTATACTCCAAGGAGAACAAAGTTCAACGTCCTCTAGTAGCATTACGCAATGTGCAATCACGTTGCATTTCTAATCATTTGCATATCTGGCCGACATGTACCGTCATGCCAAGTTTCGTTACGATCCCACAATTATTTCTTGGTGCGCAAATTTTTATGGCAATGAGTGTATTTGCCTATGCCGCTATGGGAGAACGTAGCGAGACATCTAGGGATGCGATAGGAATCTCAGGTTTGGATCAGAGCATACGCGGGCGCCTGCATGCGCAGGAGAGAGCAGAGGCTCATATAAAGATTGACCAATTGACACGGCAGTGCGTGTGAGGACAGGATAGCGTTCAAATTGCAAAATTCGACGATTGAGGAGCAGCGAGGCGTTATCCGAATTCTGACAGCGGAAGGTGTTAAACCGGCCGTTATTCATCGCCGGATGGTGACCGTATATGGGGAAGACTGTGTGTCCGACAAGCCAGTGAGAAAATGGAGTGGGCGTTTTCGTGCAGGCCGTGAGAGTTTGGTTGATGACCCGAGACCATGCCAGGCAAACACAGTCATCATGGCCGATCTCATCGACAAGGTGGACGACCTAGTGACAAGTGATCGGCGTGTCACATTACGAATGTTGGCGGTGAAGGTGTATGTCAGCGTTGGAACAGTGTGGACAATTGTTCATGACAATTTGCGTTATCGGAAGGTGTGTGCGTAGTGGGTTCCGAAGCAGTTCACCGACCAGCAAAAGGAACTGCGTATAGGGCTAGCACTTCAACATCTGGTTTGGTAACATGAATATCCCGCTTTCCTGGAGCGGATCGTCACAGGTGATGAGAGCTGGTGCCATCACTACGAGCCAGAGACAAAGCGGGACAGCATGCAGTGGAAGCATGTGCCGTCACCTCCCCCTAAAAAGTTTAAAGCCCTGTCGTCAGCAGGGAAGTTGTTGCTCACCGTCTTTTTCGACGTTCAAGGTCCGCTACGTGTTGAATTCCTCGAGCACAGAAGAACCATTAACTCCGATGTGTACTGTGAGACACTCCGAAGCCTACGCAGGTCCATCAAGAGCAAAAGACCGGGGCTGCTCACGGAGGATGTGATTCTGCTCCATGATAACGCGCGTCCACACGTCTCCAGGGTCACACACGCGGAACTGGCCAAGTTAAGTGGGGACAGCTTGACCATCCGCCCTACAGCCCGGACATGTCGCCCTGAGATATCCATGTGTTTGGTCCCCTGAAAAAACATCTAAAAGGGAAGCGCTTCAACTCGGACGACGAACTCAAGGACGCTGTGAAGGACTGGGTCTCGTCACGGAAACAGGAATTCCGGAAACAAGGAATCCTTCGGCTCGTTAATCAATGGGATCGTTGTGCTCAGGCCTAAAATGTATACTTTGAATAAAGTCTTCATTTATACCCACAGTGTCGTTTCATACCTTTTCATTTGAGCAACCCTTGTAAACCCACACCAACTGTCTTTTAAAAAGTACAGTTTAATGTGTACGAAAAAATAATTTTATGTTTATTTCAACTTCATGAAAAAGGTAAGCACTTTTCTTGAATTGTAACGGATTTCACAATTAAACAATCGAAGAATACTCGTGAAAATTGATAAGAGTAAATTTATCTCTACTGTTATAAAAGGAAGTGTTTATCTGTTTGTCTGTTTGTTTGTTATGTGCACGTTCCTGACGAATCTATGGAATTTACAGTAATAGGATTCGGCACATTGGTAGTCCGAATTTTTTGAAATTTTTGTTCGAAACCCGAATTTTAAAATTCAAGCTAGAACATTTAAAAATTAATTTAATGTAATTTAATTATTATTGTTTTCCTTAGAATGGCAATACCATAAAGAAATGAGATTATGAATGTACTTTTTATGTTTCCATTTCATTTTGCGGAGGAACGATTTCAGCCGAAGAACAAAACACATAAAACTTTAAACTGGAATTAAGTAGTTCTTTTTTCTGTCTACTAGATTATTAAAGATAGAATAACAATTTCAACAGATTTGAAATCTCACATTAAATTCAATCTTAATTAGACCGATTTTCAATAAATAATATACCGATAATTCAATCTTAATTAGACCGATACCTAAAAATATGTTTTTCTTTAAATCAATAATTTTTAAATTGTAACTTATATATTTTTTCCGATACGAATTTGACTTCGTTCGTGTTCGAGAAATCCCAGTTTTCTTTTCCTGCGCTCAAACAATTCCAGCCAATGAAAGCAAAACAGATAAAAAATTTTTTTTGACTGACATTGTGTAGTTCTTTTTTGTAAAATCGGGATCGTTAAAGATCAGTTAAATTGAAAATTTCAACGGATTTGAAACCTGCGGAAAATTTTACACCAGATAATTACCTTATACGCTTGATTTTCTTTAATAAATAATTTTTAAATTAGTTTTTTTTTTCAATTTTCACAAGAGATTTTGACGTCATGCCGATTGGATCTCTTAGCAATTCGAATTTGACCGGATTTGACAACGCCGTGATGACTTTTATCCAATGGTCTACGTCCCTTTTGGTTTGCGAAACAAATCAACACGAAGGGAACGCCATGATAGCTATTATCCCAAAGGCTACGAATTCCCATTTGGTCTGCGAAGCAAACCCAAATGGAAATTATTAGCAATCATCGGGGTTAGAGAACAGTGGTCACACCTGACCCCTCGAAAAGAACTGTCACGGTCAACGCCGTGCTGGCTACGCAGTGACTAGTAATTTTATATGAGTAATAAATTGTACAAATATAGTTTTATAGACTAAACATTTGACGTACATAGTAGTAGTCTACATATAGAAAAATAGAAAAGTTTGGAGTTCTAATTTAGTTACATCAGTAAATTTGTAGTTTCATTTTATTTTTATAAAAGTCATGTGCACGAAAAAATCAATCGTTTTGAATGAAAGATGTTTCATGAAAAAGGTAAGCATTTCTTGATTTGTGCTTTTTATGAACTGTAACTATGGATTTTACTATTAACTCTCCAAGTGGTTTTGACGAGATAGCTCATTCATCAAGATCTGACCAATTTTGCCTATGACGAGATATCTGTCATCAGATTGCTGATTGTTTTATGATGGTAGGTAGTTTTAATTAACGTCGTACTAGAGCAACACAACGGGCTATTAACGACGGTCCGGGATCAATCCCCTAAAGTAAAGATTCGAGGACACCACCACGTAATTTCGAACCACAGTCAGATGAGATGTCTTATGATGGTGACTCCAAAATTTGGCCAACTTTCTTCCAATGACGAAGTATTTTTTTCATCAAGATCTGGTCAGTTTTTGAAAATGCCGAGATACCTGGATGAGACAAACACGAGAAGGGTTAACGTATCCAAGATAGTTGTAAAAATTCATAGGAGTAAATAAAGCGACGAAGAATATATTTTTTTTGAAGAACCGAAATATTGTTGGTTTGTGTTATGAATATATTATTTGTTTTTAGGAAAATAATTAGTTTATAAATAATAAACAATGCAGAACTATAATCCACTTACGATACAAAAAACGCATGTCTGCTTGAAAGGAAATATTTTTATAACATTATCAGAACAATAATTCATTTGTACTATAAAAATATAAAATTTTTTTGAGAGGATAAGAAGAAATAAGTTTATAGTGAACAGAGTAGAAGAATGATTTATTTAGTTTATACGAATATGGAGCTATTTTTTATAGAAATTGAAAAATATAGTTCATGGCATTGTCATACAGTAATCTGTCTGAGTTATAAAAAAAATATAACTATTTCTCGAAAGACAAAAATAAGTTAGACATACCACCTAGATTATTCGTTTTGTTACAATCAAGCTATTTCTTGAGCAAAATAATATTTTCACCGTCATCCAACAACAAGCGATTGTGTGATAAAAAATATATAGGTTTTCTTGGAGAATACGTTTCTCTTATAAAATATAAATTAAGCGCTGAAATAAATATTATTTCATAATGAACAATGGAAATTATTCAGTTTTGTTATAAAAACAATTTCTTGATATTGGTAATTTTACTGGTACAGTGATCTCTCACTTATGCGCGGGCGTTGGGGACAGCGAAAAAAACGCGTATAAGTGAAAAACGCGCATAAGTGAAAAACCACAAAAGGGAGCTTAAAAGTGAAAAATCAATACAGTGTATTGTTAATACTATGTATATACTTCCGGAATTAAACTGAAAATAGTCACAGAGTTTCCAAAGCTTCAAACGCTACTGAGTGAGTTGGGAGAACTTTTGCAACATCTTCATCATAGTCGTTCTCTTCATCTTCGTCACCACCATTTATTTCGGCTGCAATGTCTCCTATTTCCCGCAATTGAGCTATGATTAAATTTTCATCTGCATCAACGAAATCGTTGAAAGTAGTACACGTAGCGAGTCCACCAGATACAATAAGCCAATCTTCTTCGTTTATGTCATTTTCACAGTTTTCACTTTCATTTTCTAGCTCCTCACATTCATTTTCGGCTGGAAACGAAAATCCTGCTTTCTTAAAGCAGCTTTTAATGCACTTGTCAGTAACGTTTCTCCATGATGAACACAACGTATGAATTGCATCAAGGACGGTAATTTGATTCAATTCGTCTTTTAATGCACGTTTTGTTTCTGATGTAGCCAGAAGTCGAAGGATTAAAGTTTTTCTGTAGTGCACTTTCACACAACGGATGACACTCAGATCCAAAGGTTGAATCTTGCACGTGCAATTTGCAGGAAAAACACAACTTTCGTGTTATTGAAAGTTGGAAGATCGTGTGGGTGAGCAGGACACTGATCCATGAATAACAGAAATTTCCGTTTTTCTTTTTGCATTTTCCTGTCGAATTTTTGAAGGAAATCCAAGAAAATATGCGATGTCGTCCACGCTGTTTTGTTGCTAGTGCAGTCGCAAGGACGCTTCTTCACGTTCTTAAAACAGCGAGTTTTTTTTTATCTGCCAATGACCAATGGCGGGAATTTTTCTGAACACAGCAAGGCAGTTAGTCTTTCTTTACTTTTTTTTTCCACTATGGCATGGTTCTCCCTTGAATGTTAAGGTTCTGTCGGGCATCAGTTTATAAAAAAGTCCAGTTTCGTCAGAATTGTAGATGTTTTTCGGTTCTTATCTGTTTAAAAAAGTAGCCAAGTCTTCTTTCCATTGTTCTACAGTGTTTTCATTGACACTCGCACTTTCCCCAGAAAGGACACGAGTTGCCAAGCCATGCCTATTTTTGAATTTTTCAAACCATCCATGTGATGCAGAAAAGTTTTCCATTTCAAAACTCTTTGACAATTGTATGGCCTTCTCCCTTAGAAGCTCAACGTTAACAGGAATGTTCGATTGACGAGCTTCTTTAAACCATAGCTACAAAACCTTCTCAAATTCTTCGAACTTTCCACCTTGAATTCTGCTTCTTTTCTTCGACTGAATTCCACATTCTCGATGAGCGACTATAATCGCCTCTTGATTTTTTAAAATCCCTCTCAATGTCGACTCTGGAACATTAAAATGCTTCGCTAAAGCTTTTATCGAGTTGCAAGGATTTTCTTCGAATTTTTTTAAACAGCCATTTTAAACGAAAGCTACAATTTTGTTCGTTTTGCCGTTTTAAAACGATACCATCTAACCCGAACTCCAAAGAAGGTTCTTTCGTTAGCGATCAATGCCATGTGGTACGTACCGTACTAACCACTCTAATTGGCTGCTGTATAAATACGACTTTTACTGCCGTCAGTCACAAGACCCATCCGGTATATGTGGTAGAAGAATATGTTCCGGGAATCCAAACGATAGGGGAAGGACGAGGGAATACATTCCTAGAAGCAGAACAAAAAAGGAAAAGTTTTTGCGATAAGCAACACCTGACTTGAGGAAACTACTTTTGAACTGAATATTTTTTTGCGACGCGCATAAGTGAGAGCTGCTTTTTTATTGTGGCGTATAAATGAATAAGAGTTATCATTGTTTTCCTATATTCATGGCCGGGACCGCGAAAAAAACGCGTATAACTGAAAAACGCGCATAAAAGAGAGCGTGTATAAGTGAGAGATCACTGTAGTTATTTAACATCACACTAGAGGGACACAACTGGCTATGGACGACAGTCCGGGATCAATCCCAGAAGGGAAAGATCGGAGGACAACACTACGTAATTTTGAACCACGATAAGATGACGAGTTCAAGACCTGAGCTCGTACCCCTCCTCCCCAAACTTCCACACCACGCTAACGTGAAGACATTTAAGGTCACGACAGATTTAACGTGCACCAGTCCCCGTGTACATGACTGTCTGTAGTTGGAACTAGTTTTGAATTAACAACTCTCCGAATGCTAATTCGGTACTCTTCCAACCAGGTTACCGGGGTCTCCCCTCGTCTTTTCTTTAGCGCGGCAATATTATTAAGAAACTATTTTTAGAGCTTCAAAAAATTTTTAAACTTCCTTTTCGGCTATAAAAATATTAAGCTATCTCGTAAGTGAGATATTATTTTTATAACAAAAATTATCCTAGAAAAATAAAGCGTGTGCTAGAAAAAATTTTGTTTTGAGAGAGAGAAATACATTTACATCACGTTACAATAATATGCGTTATAAAAATATTTCAAAAGAGAGAATTAGTTTATAAGAAATAGTATATTGAGAGAAATTATCTGTGTGTGTATATATTATGAAAATATTCAACTGCTTTCTGTATAAAGAACAATTTTAAAATTAAATATAAAAATATCCAGCTGTTTCCATTGAAAGTAAAAAATTATAATAAATAGTATGTAGCATAATTTTTTAATTTGTTAGGAAATATTTCACACACAAGCTGCTTCTTTTAGAAAAAACAAAATGTTTACATAAAATCTGCAAAATAAATAATTAATTACGCTAGAAAATATTTTGATATTTCTTTAGAAAGAAAATGTTTCGAATAAATATGTAAAATTTGAAACAATTTATTGCGTTAGAAAATATTTAGAAATTTTTCTTTAGATAGAAAATGTTTGTAATAAACATGTAAAATAATTACTTTACTGCGTTAAAAATATTTAGATATTTTTCAGAAAGAAAATGTTTATAATAAATTTGTAAAATAATTCCTTTATTGCGTTAGAAAAAATATCAAACCATTTTTCAAGCGCCGAAACAAGTGATTTCAATCATGATTGCTAGAAGCAATTTTCAAGTGAATCCTATTTTCTGCATTAAGAAAACTAAATATTTCATTTCACGCAGAGTTCACCTTTTAAAAATGAATTAAGAGAAAAGATTTATTCTTATGAGTATTTTTTCATGGTCGCAGAGAGAGCGATGTATTAATGTAAAAAAGCAATTGTTTTACAAACACCGAAAGAGTTTTTGCTATTTTAAGGATGTCTTAATGCGATAGAAACAAAGAAACTGTAACAAATGTTTCATAAAAAAGTGCGAGCATTGTTTGATCTTTTATTTTGAAATCCTCTTAGAATTAAAAAACGTAATCCTGTTCTTTTCAATTTTTTGGGAGAGAGAATTTAAACAAATGTGTATGGTAAAAGAATAACCATTTCTACTGTTATAGAATAAAAACAAGCATATTTTTATCCGAATTCTCGGCACCTTACTTATACTTCAACACCTATTTCATTTTAGGAAAACACGAATCATCCGTCTTTTTAAAGAAAAAACCAATCTTGCTGAGATAATGGATTCTTATTAGCCTTCTCATGTTTTAAAAAGAAATGATGAAGAGATATTATTTTCCCATTGCTAAATAGCCTAACGCTTTGCTGAGCAGTAGCTGAACAACGATTAGAATTTTATTCGGGAATTCATATTTTCTTGACTAAAGCGAACAACTCAAATAATTTCACATATACACATGTTTTATCAGAAAAGTGTCACATCCGGCAACACAATATTTAAATATGCTATACACAAATTAATTCTCTGAGCGTCACGAGATTTCCGAATAGTATAGTGTTGATTTTCCCTCACAACACACATAATGACTAAATAACCACAGTGATTTCCGAATGGTATAGTGTTGTTTTCCCTCCACAACACACATAATAACTAAATGATATCCGAATAGTTTAGAGCCCGTTGTGTTGCTCTAGTACGACGTTAACTAAAATTACCATTACCATTACCGAATAGTTTAGTGTTGCTTTTTTCACAGAACACTCACAATGACTCTAAAAACCACAGTGATTTTCCAATCTTAAACTCTTACCCTTCCCCCACAGCACACATAATGACTAAATAACTTGCTTGTCTTAAAATTTGTTCAAGTATTGCTTTTCCCCACTTAATGACTAAATAGCCATAGTGATTTTCAAAGAGTGAGTGTTGCTTTTCCCTCACAGCACACATAATGTCTGAATAATCACCACAGTGATATCCGAATAGTATAGTGTTGATTTTCTCCTGCAACACATATAGTGATTAAATAACCTGAATGAATACAGCGAAATAATGAAATAAATGCATATATACCCATAGTATGATGGAATTTTTCCCTTCTATCACATAAAAAAACACAATATTTCAATATGTTAGGTACAAATTAATCCTCTGAACAACACGAGATTTCCGAATAGTGTTCTATTGCTTTCTTCCATAGCATACAGAATGACGAAATATCCACATCTATTGATTGAGAGAATTATTGGATAGATTCCATTGGTCAGAAAGGTTGGAACTGGTTAGAAATCATGCAGGGGTGATTGCAGGTTACAGTACGGAAATAGGAGTGTGGAAGATTCAAGTTTATAATAAATGTTGCCCCAAGTTTTCACAAAAATGCGATGGACATAGTGGGAAAATGGTTGGCTGGGGTTTTATAGAGCAGGATACTAGCGTAATGGATGAACCCATTGAGCCATGTTGGATAACGGATCTCATTTGCAAAAACAATCCATCTCGTCATTTGAAAACACAGTCCACCTCTTCCTTTTCAAAAACTGTTAATCTCATCTCGTCATTTGCAAAAACTGTCCACCACAGTCATTGCAAAAGACCAGATGGACAGTCTTTGCAATGACTGTCCATCTTGTCTTTTGAAAAAACTGTCCATCTCGTCCTTAGCAAAAGCAGTTCACCTCGTCATTTGCAAAATCCTTCCAGATCTTGATAGACGAGGTATCACGTCCCGAGGAAAAACTGATCAGACCTTGTTATCCTGATCATACAAAAATCTGCAATACCTTGATGATGGTCAAATCTTTATTATTATGTGTGTTGTGGGATAAAAACCACATTGCATTACTCTAAATATCAAAGCGCTCAGAGGGTTAAAAAATCCCGTCCTCAACAGCAAAAGCTTTCTCTATACACGAGCCTTGCTCTTCGACTTTAATTCCAAATTGGAAATGAACACAAAATGTGTGTCAGTCGCCTTGAAACTATTTTAGATTTATTCTTAAAGACAGCACACGTGACTGAAATTCATTTGTTTCACTGAAGAATGGATTCTCAAAGTGAAAGTCCCCTCTCCGTGCCTCAAGACAAATATTTGATTTTGATAGAATCTAAGGTTTGGCGTCAGGTGAAAACATCCAGTCGAAATGTTTCACTTTGTACGAGAGAGAACATTCGGGTTGGCGTTTCTTCACTGGTATTAGTTTTTTCGTAAGGGTTGCTTAATCTAATCATCTGTTATGGGTTGATTGTCTTCGAGGTTGTATTGGATGATTTCAAAACTGTATCTTGTAGAAAGACTGTTCAACTTTTGCCTGTAAAAAGTAATTCATGGTTGATATTTCTTTGCACTGCTATTTGTACTACTATATTTTAAGTTAGTTTTTGGCCTTTCTTCACGAGTAGTAGTTCATACGGGAAATTGCTTAAAAGCATTTGCTCTTCAAAGTTGCTCTTCAAAGCATTTATAAATAAGTAAAATAATTTGCACAGTGAATCCTTTCCATTCCATGTAGCAAGAATCTATTCATTTAAATATACCATTTCAGTATATTTCTAAAGAAAAGCTAGAACAAAACCGGTATTAAGAATTTTCGTCAATAAACTATCGATATTTGTATGTCGGTAAATTAGAATCGGACTTCTTTTCTTTCTTTCATCTTGTTACGTACATTATATAATTCTGAACAACCAATGAACAACGAATATTTGGACATGTGAACATTTGGACACCTTAATGAGTATGTGTTGTTCAGAGATATTGAGAAACGAGAAGGCTATAATGGCTTGGATATCAAACGCCTGTAATTTGTAAATAAGTAATCACAAGTAAATTTGTAAATAAGTAAACATAAGTAAATTTGAAAATAAGCAACTTTGCAAGGTGAAAGTGAAAAAGTCTTTCTTTTTAATTGCGCACAGTATAGAACTAGTCATCTGACCACGTCTATTCAATGACTCAAGCGAAAGAAAATCTAGAACTAAAACCAATGGTTGGTTGGATTTTACAGTTCAAGGGCAATATTTGGATAAGCCAAGCAAAAAGCAAGACATCAATGGGCATACACACATAAGGGAAGTTTTATTGCCAGAGAAGGGGTGTAGGTAGTTTAAGTTACTTCGTGCTGGAGCACTACAATGGGCTATTAACGACAGTAAGCCGAGGACAATATCTCGTAATTCTGAACCACGATCAGATGACGAGGTTAACACCGGATCTGGCACCCCACCTCTTCAAACTTCCACACTACACCAAGCGTGATATATAGAAGTGAGAAATGTACTCAGAGAGGAATAAAAATTGCAGGTTGATAGCACATAGGGCAAACACACTGCGCCACATAAAAACAATGAAAACCAGTATTGATAGTTTCCGTCACTAATTTATAGGTACTGAGATTGTAGGCAATTTGGAAATCCCCAAACAGTTATTCACTTTACTCACGATAGCCCACTTCTATGAAGGCAACGAGGGACCTGGTGAATTTCATCAAGATTGGACAGAGTGAAGCAGTGCCTGCATGCCCCCGATACTGGAGAATAATAACCTAACCTTAACACATTACTGCAGGACATACACGACAGGGTTCGGGAGTGAGATATAATTTCAATCGATCTTTTCTCAGCTATATAATATCCTTAATGTAGCCTACCTCACGTGAGATCGCGATCATCACGTTGCATTCGCAAACCCGTGCCCGCCGGGTCGTTATAATATATCTCCAATCATACATGTGTAGTTCGAAGGTTAAGAAAATTCATCGCCTATCCTTGACTCTCACTGAGATGGGGATCCAACAGGTATTTGGTCCTATGGCGCAATGTTTCGTAATAATGCTACTACGTGATCCAATTGTGTTTCGCTAAGAGCCAGCTTTGTATCAGGAAGGAAATTGGAGAAGTATGGCCGCCTTTGGATTCGTGTTGGAAGTGCTTTTATAGGAAACTTTATTAAACGCTTAAATATTTTTTTAACACTTCAAAATGACTCAACTGATGCTAGAGGAGACTGATTTTGTAGGTAAATAGGAAATTGGTAATATTTTAATAAATGTCGTACTAGAGCAACACAACGGGCTATTGACGACGGTCCGGGATCAATCCCCTATGGGAAAGATCAGACGACAACACTGCGTAATTTTGAACCACGGCCAGATGACGAGAAAGGAAATTTAGGAAGCATGGTAGACTTGGATTGGTATTTGAAATGCTTATATAGGAATCTTCATTGAGCGTTTGAATATTTTGTTAACTTAAATAGTTCAAAACTGATGCTAGAGGATGCTAATTTCGAAATGAAATTGGAGAATGGTCGACTGTTGGATTGTTGTTAGAAGTGTTTATATAGGAAACTTTATCGAGCGTTTGAATATTTTGCTAATTTTAACATGATTCAACTTCTGCTAGAGGTTGATTGTTTTCGAGCTGTATGGCGGAAGGGCCATTGGCCAAGCTGAACTAGAAAGAGGCTGGTTTCGAAAGGAAATTGGAAAAACAGAATTGACTTGTGGGATTGCGTTATAAGTGCTTATATTGGAAACTTTATAAGGAGTTTGAATATTTTGCTAAATTATTAAAATGATGGCTAGAGGAGGCTGATTCCGAAAAAGAATTGGAGAAGCATGGTCGTCTACTGAATTGTTGTTAGAAGTGCTTATATAGGAAACTATTGAGTGAATGTTTTGCCGTTCTCAAATAATTGAACAACTGCTAGAGGAGAGAAATTTTGAAAGAAAATTGATGAAGCATGGTCGACTATTGGATTGGTATTTGATAAGTTTATATAAGAAACTTTATTAATCATTTGAATATTTAGTAAACTTTAAAATTGTTCAACTAATTTTAGAGAAAACTAATTTGGAAAGGAAATTGGAGAAGCTTGATAGATTATTGGATTCGTACAAAGGAAAACTTTATTATTCATTTGAATGTAGGAACTTGAATAGGGTACTATTGTATATGCTTATATGGGAACTTTATTAATCGTTTTGAATATTTTAACTTCAATTTGGTTGAACTGATGATAGAAGCTTATTTTGAAAGGAAATTGGAGAAACCTGGTCGATTACTGTTTTGTTGTTGGAATTGCTTATGTAGTAAACTTTATTAAGCGTTTGAATATTTGAATAACTTCAAAATGATTCAACTGATGCTAGAGGAAGGTGATTTTGAGAGAAGAAACATAGTCGATTGTTGGAATGATGTTTAAATTACTTATGAAGGAAAACTTATAAAATAGTTCCATACCGTTTTGGATGATACACGACTCTACAGAATTTATATACAAGGTGGTCATGAAACAACTGCCACTGGTTGGTAGCAACTATAGCTAAATCGATTAAAGAAACGGCATCAAATTTGATATAGAGACCTTTGAAGACACGGGGAGACGCATTCACACGAAAAAAGTAACAAATGTCATCGATAGAGGTAATTTGAAGTGGTTGGAGTTAAAAACAGTCGAATATTTGTATTAATAATAAAGATAAAATCAGATAAAATGAAGAAGTAATAAAATATAAAAATACAGATAAAATGAATTATGCAGTTTCGACTGCGTAAGCAATAACCACGACACTAATTTCAGCTGAATATGTGGTGCGTTGTAGTTAAAAAAACTCGCAATAGACACACAAATTAATAGTGATTCAAATCACAGCAAGCAATCTTTATTCACCATAATCCGGGACCACTTGATCACATAGACCAATTTCAATGTGTTGACCTTTCTCTTCAGTGTTTTTCTGAGTCGACAGACTCGTTATACTCAGCTGTAGAACATGCGCACATCGAATGCAATTTGCTGTGCACAATGAATCAGCACATTAAAATTGTTCTATGTGATCAAGGGGTGTGTATTAGTGTAGGGTAAAGAATGTATTAACATGTGAGAGGATGCAATAATATGAATAGTATTTTGTAATTTTTATTTCATACTTTTATGAGAGTAGAGCGAAACTTTTGTAATGGAAAAGACCAATGAGAAAACTTATTCAAATATTGGCCATAAGAGTGTTAAAATTGACCATTAGTACACTCATTGCCATAAAAATTTGCGCACCAAGAAAAAGTCGTCAAAATGAAACGAAATTTTACGCATGTAAGTACTACTTTGATATAAGTAAGTGATTAGAAATCAATCAATAAATCAAAAGGATGATTTATTGCAGAACAAAGAACAAATGAACTGAAGTTTTAGTACTCTGTTGGACCCCCTCTAGCGCGAATGCACGATGCGATACGAGCGGGCATTGAGGCATACAAGTTCCGTATGATGTCCTGAGACATCTCGTTCCACAGTTGCTGTAAACGTGCCTCTAGTTCGACCAAACTCGTAGGGTGTCCAACTTGCAGTTCCCTAATGATCCCAGATATGCTCGATTGGTGACAAATCTGGGGATAGAGCAGGCCAGGGAAGGGTGGTAATGTGGCGGAGGCAGTCTTGTGACATCCTTGCTGTGTGTGGCCGAGCATTGTCTTGTTGAAAAATGGCTTCTGGGAGCCCTGCCATGAGTGGCATAACATGTGGCTGAAGGATGTCATGGACGTACCGCTGGGCTGTCATTGGGCCATGGATCAATATTAGGGGTGACCGTGTATCGTAAGCAATGGCACCCCATATCATCACGCCAGCTGTGGGAGCGGTGTGTCGCTGTAAAGCGAAGGCGGGATTGAGACGTTCACCACGGGGCCTCCACACACGAACACGATTGTCATCACTGCTCAAATTGAATCTAGATTCGTTGCTGAAGACGACCTGGTTCCATTCCGTTGCAGTCCAATCCCGTCGTGCGCGACACCACTCCAAACGGAGGCGTCGGTGGGTGGGTGTCATTGGCAGCACACGTAATGGGCGCCGCGATACCAGATGTCCTTCAGTCAGGGGCCTTGCGATGGTTCGGGAAGACACAGAGGACCGTAGTGAAGGTGCTGTCTGTGTCTGGATAACGGCCAATGAGGCAGTTGGCTCTATGCGTGCGTTTCATATGATCTGACGGTCTTCTCGACGACTGGTCTGTTGAGGGCGTCCTGAGCCTGGTCGCCGTGTAAATGACACTTCCTCACAGTAAAATCAGAACGGCCTACTTGACGAGCTACTCGCCGAGCTGACTTCCATCATCCCGATGATTCTTCCCCTCTCGAACTCTGACAGTTGCTCATATTGTCTTCGATGGCCGCGTAACGGCATGTCTACCTCAGCGTTTCCTTTGCAAAAGATTAAGTACACTCAAACAACCACTGCTTACCTGTTTTATACTCCAAGGAGAACGAAGTTCAACGCCCTGTAGTGGCATTACGCAATGCACAATAACGCTGCATTTCTAATCATTTGCATATCTGGCCGACATGTCCCTTCATGCCAAGTTTCGTTACAATCCCACAACTATTTCTTGGTACGCCAATTTTTATGGCAATGAGTGTATGTTCGTGTTTGGCAATGAATGCATTAACATGGGAAGGGATACCTGAATTTGAAGTTTTTTGTAATTTAAATTTTATACTTTTAAGAGTATGGAGGCTAAATTTTTTTATGAAATGACCATCGAAATATATTTAATAAAACATGGGCCATAAGTGTTAAGATAGACCATAAGAATGTTAACATTGGCCATAAGAGTGGGAACATTGGCCATAAGATTATTTACATTGGTTGCCACGAGTATATTCGTTTTTATCTCAATAGTCAATTTGAAAATATTTCGTAGCTTTTATTTTATACTTTTATGAGAATGGAAGAGGATATCGGAAATGAAATTTTATGAATGAAATTTATCCAATATTGGATACAAGAGTGTCCTCGACACTGGCCATAAGATTATTAATATTGACCACGAGTATAATACGTGTTTGGCAATGATTGTATTAAAATGGAAAAGAATGCATGAATTTGAAGGTTTTTGTAAATTTTATTTTATACTTATATTTATAAGAATGGAAGTAGATTACGGAAATAACCAGCGAAAGAAATTTATTTAAACATTGGCCATAGTTTTACCACGAGGCCTCGAGTACATTCGTGTTTGGCAATGAATGTATTAACATGGGAGAGGACGCAAGAATTTGAACCGTTTTTTCATACTTTTATGAGAACGGAGGCAAAACTTTTACAACGGAAATGACCAACGAAAGAAATTTATTCAAACACTGGTCATAAGATTTTTTTTCGATTTAAAACTAGTCTTATAAAGACATTAAAGTTTAAGTGAGTGGAAGGACAGAAATTGGCAGTAGAAAGTATTAAAGTATGGATGATTTATGTACTCGTGACACACTCCTGTTATGAGGTACAGCAAAAAGAAAAGCGCTTTTGCGATGGAAATACGCTTTATGGTGAAGACTGAACAAGAAAGAGAAGTAAGAGATTATTTTTTTGAAATGCTGTAAAACTGTCCTGCAGATATATGCAATAACATTTCTCATCACTAAAGAGTAATCTCAGCTATTCTGCGGGAACTTCTGCGCTCTGTTTTCGCTTGATGTTTCTATCGCGACAGTTTTTTTTCTCGAAAAATGTTTTTCAAAAACTCCCGAGAAAAGGAAAAAGATGGAAAGAATGGTCGAGAAAACTTTTCTTGCAGACAAAAGATAAGCAAAAAAAACCCCACCTTGAAACACAAAACGTATCGAAAAAATATTTTTCCTGTTTTCCACCGTAAATAATGCTCCCTTACCGTTGAAATGAAGGTTTCTTATATTCACTCCAAATAAAGATTTGCTTTCCCCTAAATATTCTTAGGCCATTTTTTCTAAGAAAATGCTTATTTTGGATCCAAAACGACGGGAAATAAATTGTCTGGGTTTCTCTTGAGCACAAGAGTCTTGATGGGTACTCTTCACGTGAGGTAGTAAGGAAAATGCTTTATGCAACTTTCCCTGGGGAACTACTATTTTCTCCTTGATCATTTTCTATTTGCAAATGATCCCAGAAGTAAAACCATTTCTTTCGGTAGGAAGTAAGGGGATTTAAATTCACCCTTACTCCCCTTTGAATTAGACCCTGTCGGAAACAAATGCAGGGCCTCTTTCTGTTTTTATTTATTGCTCAACGCTTAACCCAACATGGACAAAAATGCTCAACTGCTTGATGCTCTTCAAGTTTTCTTTTTATAACAAAACAAAAGTCAAATATACACATTTGGAATGTTTTCATATGCCTAGTCTTTTTATTTTTTTACTAGATTTGATTGGATTGAATACAAATTTACTTAAAATTATTAATAATTTTTGAGTACAACTGAAGCTACCAGAAGGCATCTTAGTAGAGTTGAAATTCTACACGATACTTATAATTTGTATTAGCATCAATGGATGATCGTCAATGATGAATTGAAAATATCGCGAGAAAATTCCTAGTAATGAAATGACCCAATAAGATTTGTGTATGTATATAAATAAATCTGCTTAAGCGTATTCAGCGTCATTATTTGCAAAATAACTCTTAAATTTGATGCTTTCTTAATTATTTATTTTTTATATATCAATGAGTATTCTCTCTCTAGGAATATCTCGTATCTGTATCTGGTTTATGCTCAGGGAAAATCTTTCTCGGACAACTGTATTTGTCCGGTGGGTCTGGGAAGCTTATATTATTCGGATTACAGTATCTCGAGTACGAGCCAGATAAAACTAGTTTGAGGGTCTTATCTGGTATGATGGTTGGATAACCGGATGCCTGTATCTGGTCTACGGGGTCTCTAAAAATATCCGAAAGGAATTATCTAGCCTGTGGGTCGAGTATGCCTGACCCACAGGCTAGACAAAGGCGGCCGTATTGAAGAATCTGCCGTATCTATTCAGAAGAATCTGGACAGCGGGCCTGATGCAGTATTTAGAGGCCATATATGGCTATCGAACTGTAGGTTCCTGCGAAGTGTGGCAACTGAAAAATGTTACCTTTGTTTATATTTAGTTCAGTTCATATAGACATATGGGTTGTTGTTAAAGACAATATCATAATTAGACATTCTTCAGTTCACATAAGTATGTCTTCCAACCGTCGGATCTTTCTCTTCGGGATTGATACCAGACCATCGCCAAAAGTCTGTTGTCCGGTGTGCTCCAGTGCGAATTTAATTCAACTACCTCTACCCCCACTACTTAAGCATGCAATCAACAAATATATTCAAGCGGTATTCCAGTCGATCTGCATTCTCATTCCAGATGTCACAGTTTGAAAGTGTCATTAGCTTTCGGGTCTTAAGTTTTCTTTCAGATGGGTAGGACACGTTCTATAATCTCATGCCAGATGTGGCAACTAAAAACTGTCACCTGCTTTCAGTATTTAGCTCAGTTCATATAAAATGATGGTAGTTATAAAAAAAAACACTATACCATCAATAACGTGTTTCACTTTTTTACTTAAGTATGTATTCAACTTGGAAATTCATCAGCTTTCAACATGCAGTTTCATTCATATAGACAGATGGTCGGTACTATTACTGGACATCCCTTAATTCTATCGGTGCATACTTGGTAAAATATGCCTCATCCAAACACTAGATGTTTTATAGGCACATGTCAGATATGGCAGTTGAGAACTATCATCTGCTTTCAGTATTTAGTCCAGCTCATAAAGAGAGATGGTCGTTATTATAGACAATACCATAACTAAACATTATACAGTACTACTTAAGCATGTATTCTACAAATATATTTTAACCGAATTACAGAAGCCGATCTGTATTCTCCTGCCAGATGTAATAGTTAAGAAATGCCACCTGCTTTCAGTCTTCGATTCCGTTCATATAGATAGATGGTCGTTAAAATAGATGATACATTCACGAGACATCCTTCAATTTTCGTGCCTGGTTAAATATAACTCAACCGTACTCAGGAATCCTTTGTATAGGCTCATACCACATATGACAGCTGAGAAACAATGTCGCCTTCTTTCAGTATTTATAGAAACATAGTCGATATTATGGGCAATACTAGAACTTAACATGCTTCAGTTCAACTTAAGCATGTGTCCAACAAATATACTTTAACCAATTTACAGAAGCGGATCTGTACTTCCTCAACCAAATTTCAGAAGAGTATCACATGTGGTATGTAGGCTCATACCACATGTGACAGCTGAGAACTGTCGCCTCCTTTCAGTATTTATAGAAATATAGTCTATATTATATGCCATACGAGAGCTTAACATGCTTCAGTTCAACTTAAGCATGTGTAAAACAAATATACTTTAACCAATTTACAGAAGTGGATCCATACTTCCTCATCCAAACTTCAGAAGACGTTTTATAGGCTCATGCCAAATGTGACAGCTGAGAAGTGTCACATGCGTTCAGTATTTATCGACAGATGGTCGTCACTACAGACAATACTATAACTAAACTTAAGTTATACTTAAGCATGTATTTAACAAATATGCTTTAACCGAATTCCAGAAATCTATCTGTATTCTTCTACCAGATGTGATAACTGAAAATGTCACCTGCTTTCAATATTTAGTTCTGTACCATCGCAATGTATCCTTCAGGTCGGCTTGAACACATCACCACTGAGCAAACAATAGACGAAACCAGTTCATCTTTCTCAGCGCTGTTATTAAAACTTATTAATCAATTATCCCGATTACTGATACCTTTTCAGCAGAATATATTACCTGCGTATTGAACTAGGCGGTTTTTTTTTCACCCTGTTCTTACTCAGCGTGGTGATGCAATAAATTAAAGAGATTAGCTCTCATTCATTCATTCATTCATTCTGCTAATTATATTTATTTATGCCCATGCTTTTCGCCCGCTTATTCAATTTAGAGCAGCATCAAAATTAATGAAAGCGTGTTGAATGGCCCTGGTAACCCTCTGAATCGAGTTTAATATTTATGTAGCGTTTAGTTATGAGGGATTGTGGCTCTGTGGATGGTTCATTGTTTGGAGTTCATCTCGAGTATTCAAGAGTTTGAATATGGATGGAGTCGTTTATTGTGGACAGTGAAGTGAGGCAATGGAAAAGACATACTTTACGGTATTTGTATCAGCCATAGTGTCCTTTTGTCAAAAACTCTTCGTGCGGTTTGATTACTTTTGTATAGATCCTAAAATTCAGTTTTCGTAGAATTTTGAACATCCGAGGTAATGTGAACCGTGGCCTCCTTGGGTAACCAGACACTAAGAAAATAGGGACGTCGTAATACCAAACAGCCTATACGTACTACATAAAACATTACTGTACATGTTTCTACTACTGCTACTGAAAGATTCATAAAGCTATGTTCAACCCTCCTGGTGGTTGTCTCGACGAGTTGTCTCACATCAAAAACGCAGTCATTAGCATAATTGATCAAATCTTGATGGACGAGATATCTCGGTATTAGAAGAAAAGTAACCTAATCTTGATCTCGTAATCGTAAAAAAATCGACAATATCTTGATGACTATGAATCTCGTGATTAGCAAAATTGGTTAGATGTTGATTGACGAGATATTTCCTCGAAACTATCTGGAGGATTAAAAGTAATCTGTACTTTGATTTGCCATAGTATTTATTGTGATAATTTTACAAAAAAATGTGAGCTATGAATAAAGCGTTAAAAACTCGGTATAGAATTCGGCACGAATAATATGGACAGCTAGGATAATCAAGGTTTTCACTCAACTTGTATTTTTAATGCCATAGCAAATATACTATGCGTATTGAATATCAACACACAAACATATCTCCTATTAACACAGATAATCAGAGTTATTTAATCAAAATTTGTCCATCGAAGGAACCCCTATCGATATGGCATTTTAGTTTAACCCTATGATGGTTCAAATACATAATTCCACCTCGAAACCTACAGTATTCATTGTACGACTGCAAACTAATTTTGATTTTGACTAATAGAGAATATTTCCAAAGGATTCTATTGTAATGAAATGACCAATAGAATCTTTCCATATGACTCTATTCTAAGGACAAAAGCAATACAATCACACTCCAAGAGATTCTATAGCAAAAAAAAAAGAGGAATGGAACCTTTCCACGAAATTCTATTCTTCAGAAGGAACTAATGAAATCTTTCCACGAGGTTCGATTCTACAGAAGGAACTAATGGAATCTCTCCAAAGGATTGTATTCTTATGAAATACACAATATTACATTTCCAAAGGATTCTATTCAAAGGAAAGGAGCAATAGAATCTCTTTCCACTCAATTTGATTCCAAGGAAATTACCTATAGAATAGTTCCAAAGAAAGATTATGTTCGACAGAGTGGATCAATATTATCTTTCACAGGTTCAAACAACTAGGTTACAAATAATTCAAAATATATGTAAGAACATTTTACGTACTTTTCTAAGCTTCGTTATTAAACAGAATTATTTTTAAACCGATATATCGTTATTGTCCTGCTGAAATACCGAAATTCCGAGTTACAAGTTGCACGAATCAGATTCTTGTCTTCAAATGAGATAACTCGAGACAGTTGAACGAAACTTACTTATTAAGTTTTCAGAATTCCGTTGTTAATCAACTTAGGCATTTGTGTTTCGGGATCACTTGTTTACTGCGTTCATTAGCAGTGAAAGACTCGGATTTAAGACTTACTAGGATGCTTAAACGCAATGCGTTTCTAGCACTGGATCGTTACGAATGGCGTAGAGATTTGTACACACAAGGTAGATGGCAAATAATCGGTAGCAAAAGCAATGAATGAAAACTTTTGGTTTTCTTTCATTCAATAAAAACTTAGATGTTATGTTAATAGAAGACATGTTTAAAATTTGAATTTACTATAAACAGTTAAACTTAAATGCACTCATCATTTTGGCAATCCAATGCTTCGTCTAGTCTCAATACCATAAATTATTAATACTTGTCAATGAGTTGATGCTTCAACGCATATTAGTCATATAGTCAATGATAAATCCATATGCTTCATCTAAGTTAATGCTTAAATGTATAGGATAGTCATCTAGTCAATGATAAATTCATATGCTACATCTAAGTTAATGCTTAAATGCATAGATTAGTCATCTAGTTTCCTTGCATCTGTTCATATTGTAGTCCATGCATATGCTCATATGTATCATATAGATAATATATAAATTCAAATGAATCATCTAAGTTAATGCTTAAATGTATAGGATAGTCATCTAGTCAATGATAAATTCATATGCTACATCTAAGTTAATGCTTAAATGCATAGATTAGTCATCTAGTTTCCTTGCATCTGTTCATATTGTAGTCCATGCATATGCTCATATGTATCATATAGATAATATATAAATTCAAATGAATCATCTAGTTCATGTATCAATTCATATGTATCATCTAAGTTAATGCTTACATGCCTATGTTAGTCACCTAGATCATGCATCTGTACATGTATCATCTAGTTCATGCATATGTTCGCATGTATCATCAAGTTAAAATTAGAAAGACGTAGTTAACCTATACTTAGAAAGATGGAGGAGGTCAGTGTGGGGTCTCACGTTTTATAGGTGTGAGATAAAATTAGTCAGAGATTACAATAGGTAGTAGATGATAGATTCAAATTGAACATTTATATCACCCTGATAATATAATATCATTCAATGTGTCACGAAAGTAAGGTATCATCGAGTTCATACATTCGTTGATATGTATCATCTCAGTTAATGCTTAAATGAGTATGCTAGTCAACTAGTTAATGCATTTGTTTATATATATCAACCCGTACATGTATCCGTTTTTATGTATAATTTAAGTTAATGCACATCTGTTCATATGTATCTAGTTCATGATTCATTGCATATTTGTTATATAGTATTTATTTTACAGTTGCGCAATTTTTCAACGTATATGATTATTTTAAAACTGTTTTGCTTTAATTTAATTTTTTTATCTGTCAAATACTACATGTATTTGCATTTATTTCTCGCAATCATGGGACCTAACCTTTAAGATGATTAAATTATTAATGTATAAGAAAAAAACAAACATTTTTTTAGTGTGTTTGGAATACTTTTTGTTTATATTTTAATACTTCAGCGATTGGTTAGCATTGAGATAAAAAGTACTTATCTCTCTCAGGTATACTGCATCCCTAATAGTATTACATATCGACCCGCCAAACGAAGTGTTAGTGATATAAAAGTACTTCAGCATTTCGAAATATTCTCCAAGCAGAAATTATGATACTATTCTATTTGTATAAGATAATACATGTACTATTAAGTTTAAATTTAGTTTAAGAAAATGGACCACGAGATAGTAAAAATCGAGACTGAAATTTTTATATTCTTTCACTAGTGACATTGCTCTACCACGAAAGTGAATTTTCTGTTTAATTAACAAAAAGGAAATTCCACATCGCATATAACATAAGCAAATCCTCCTGTTCTATCACAAATGTCCGATCTCTTGGGAACTTTGCTGGAGAAGATCTTCGGAAACGCAAATCAAATCAAAGCAAATTAATCACAAAAGTGGAATCTCGTGCTATCATATAAACGCATTCCATCTCACAATTAAGACAGTTCCATTGTCTTAATTGAGTAGTACATTATCTGGTGCTGCAAAATTACTTAGGCAGCACAAGAAAGATAGCATCTCAACATACTAATCCATAATACTGGCTGAACTCGTTTCAGATGTTTGTGAAATACACCCCAAATTAAAACATCAATGTTTTTCAAAGTTTTCAAGCGAAACAACAGTGTTTCCTGTATCCTATAAGATATGAATTATAACAGAAAGAATTAAAATGTATCAATTATTTCGTCCGTTCAATTGGTTATTACCAAGCGCCTTAAGTTCTAGCACTTGGCTAAATTTTTATGCGTTCCCTTCATCCTTTGTTCAAAAACTTCCTGGTTAGAAACGAAGAGAGTCGCCGTTTCATTACCTTTGTCGAAATCTTTATAGTTTTGAAAATTGTACACTGCCTTATGTAAGAAACATAAGTCCATCAAAACGAAACAAGAATGCTATACTTTATGATATTAAATATACGACAGGAAGAATTATAAGAAAGAGTCAACTATTGTGACCGTTAAATGGTTATTTAAAGGTAAAAAAATGTAAATTTCCCAGGCATCACAACTTAAGAACAGTCAGGGAAATAATGCATCCCATGCTCTAGCACTTGTAAAAATTTATAACTAACCTCTTCATCTTCAGATCGCAAAATTCTTGGTTCGCAGTTCTATTTACATTCAACGAACTCGTAATAGTTATTTTGTGTGTGTGTGAATTATAATCCACCTAACTTAAAACACCAGTGTTTTAAAAATAAACAAAATTACTTCGATAACATTTACAATATTAATACAAATGAAGAATTAAAAAAATGTAAACTATTTTGCCCGTTAAAATGGTTATTACGAAACACACTATGTTCTAGCACTTGCATACATTTTTATCTCTCTATCTACTTCGTCCTCGGTTCCTAATATTCCTGGTTAGAAGCAGTGAGATTCGCAGTTCCATTACATTTGCCGAACTCATTGTAGTTGCTTTGTAATTTAGACCCTTCCATAACTTGATACATCAGTGTTTTAGAATGAAAAAGATTGGTATCGATATCGCTTAAAGTTCTAATGATGTGACAGGAATTATTAAAAAAGTGTAAACTCTTTGTACTTTTAAATAGTTATTACAAATATTAAATAAATGCAAATTTTACTAATACCACAACCTAAGCATCAACGTCGGATAAACCATGCGGCCATTGTTCTAACACTTGTCTACATTTTTATCCAGACCCTTTATTCTCAGTTCATAAAATTCCTGGTTGGAAATGTCCAGTGTCATCACATTTGACAAACTCGCTATAGTTGTTTCGTGAACCTCATCACTCTAAATCAAAACATCTTGATTTTGTCATTCACCTTTTGAAATAAATCAACAATTACAAAGCTCAAAGGAAAGTACCATTTTTAAACAAAACAATTTACTTTACTATTACAAAGCATTCACAGGACGACATGAAATCAACACCATAGATTCACAGTGTTCGAAACTATTGGCTTCTTATCAACGGAGAACGAAAACCAGTTTTAGGTGGCGTGACGCTCTCTAGAGTGATAAGTTTCCTTAACTATTTTGATCGTTAAAATGGTTATTACCGATATTGAACAAACGCACATTTCATTCAAAAGCACAGCCTATGAAACCTGTCAGAGGAACAAAGCACCGAATGTGCCAGCACTTGGCTAAATTTTTATCTATCCCCTTCGTCCTTAGCTCGTAAAATTCCTGGTTAGAGCCATTGAGTGAGTAATTTAATTAGCGGGAGACGCAAAAGCAATTTCAAAATAAGGACAATAGTCGACATCTGAGTATACTTTGATTTCGTTCTGGCTTGGCATAAGTAATGGACTTGAGCTTCTTCCTTTTATAGTTCTGGTCACAGATAAAGTGGGAAAGCAATTTTCGTTGAGATATTTGCATATAGACTAAACCAATATCAAAGTATCCCGGGCACTTTCATCCGTTTTATCTCGACTTGAACCCTCTTCTAGCATCTTTTGTAATTGTTTCGGAAAGGTATTTGCATGATTGTCTTATTGAGCGTACACTGCTAAGAGTAAATTGAATTTGAAGTGTTCCGGGTTCCGGGATATCGTCCAATGAGAGATGATGAACCCGGGGAGTGGTCCACTGGTGAGGTGCTAAGTTGAGCGAATTCGAAAAATATAAAGACAACCATTGAATTCTTAAATACTACTTATTGTACTACTCTATTTATACTATTTATGTATTGTAAATACTATTTAAATACTATTCTATTTATTGTGTTTTTCATTCTTCCTTCCCACCACCTTTAACCCTACTGGTGGTTGTCAAGACAAAGTATCGCGTCATCTTCAAAACTGACCAGATCTTGATCTAATCTTTCATAAAAAAAAAACGCCAATATCTTTATCATTCGGACTTCGATCGGTGATGAGATATCTCGTCATTAAATAAATTGATTGGATCTTGATGAACGCGATACCTCGTCGAAATCACCTGGAGTTTAGAATGGTTCAGTCAAGGTATATAAATATTCTAGGGATATTAACCTTCTGTTGTGAACACACGCATATACATTTGTTCCGAAATCTGCATGCTTTTCTGCGTCACTTCAAATCACCAGTATTGATCTTCGTGACTAATATAATTTTTTCTTAGATTCTTTCAACCAATAGTTTTTTTTACACACCATGTGTGTTGTGTGGTAAAGAAAGGCAAAACTACACTACTCTGAAATCTCGTGACGTTAAGAGGAATAAGGGTTCTTAGGTATACAAATCTTCTCTAATTCGTTATTGACATTTTGATTATGTGTGTTGTGGTAAAAATAGTACTAACTAGTCGGAAATCTCGTGACACTAAGAGGATTAAGGGTTCTAGGGTACACAAATATTCTCTAATTTGATATTGTCATTCTGATTATGTGTGTTGTGTGGCAAAAACAGTGACACATTACTCGGAAATCACATGAAGCTTACTCAGAGGGTTAAGGATTTTTACCCTTTGAGGGTCACGAGAGCTTACAAAGATTTACAAATATTTTCTCATTTGGTATTGACATTCTGAATATATGTGTTGCGGTTATAATATATGGGGGGAAACACATGAACTTAAGTCCCACCTTTAAAACGAAAAGAGTCTTGACTTATATTGTGTTTGAAAAACAGATTTCAACTATTAAACTTTTCCCAAAAGTATATTTAGCATGATGCCCTTCAAGAACAAGAGCAAAAACGAATTCAAAAGATGGATACTCGTTATCTGAGAATGATTGAAGATGCTTTGAGAAGCTTTATTTTTCTGTTTGAAAGCAATATGTTGCGGAATTACAGAAAACTTGAATCTTGGATCCAAAAAACCTTTAATTAAACATGCACGATAATGGAAATAAGTTACATTTCTTTTTTGAAGAATTCGAATTTACTCTAACCAGAAAATCAATGGTCGTAAGCACGAAGAGGAAGCGCAAAAAGTAGAAGAATCTATCATTAATTTTCCAATTCTACGAGCTACTTTAAATTATATTTTCTGGATGTATAGAATAAATATTTCAAATACTTGTAGAACAAATTCAAAAAGTTTCAAATTGAACGTCGAAATGGTCACATTTAAAATATTTTTAATGATGTTTGTGATTGGGTTCTACAGTTCGTTTCGTTTGTCACTCTTCTGTGATATCTTTTACATAAAGTGTGGTTCTATATTTCGTTGTTACAATTTTATTCAACGGTATTACTCAAGGAAATCAATTTGATAAAACAAACTATGGATTGCGTTTCAACCATAGGCAAAGATTTACCTTACAAGGGATTGAGAAAACCCATAATTATTAAAGCTATATATTAAAAAAAACCAGGTTAAGTAAAATGGATAATGAACTGCTTTTCAACATTTGTAAATATTTTATTTATTTAATCTTGAAAAGAACAATGCCACATTCGAAATAAGTAAACCCATAGGCAGTCTGTACCACTCTTGTACTTACGCGTCTAATCAGATTTCCGTATAAAAAATAACCATTGGACGACTAAGCAAATCTACAATTATTTAAATTACACATTCATAAAAACAAGTTATGTAAAGACTACCGGATTGCTTTTCATCATTTTATCTCTTATTTATTTATCTATCAAAATGAACCAGTGGCACTTTTTAAAACTTTAAATATAGTTAATTACGCATTCCCACGTTTATACCTAATTGCAACTTGGCGTAGTAAAATATGTGTGACTGTAAACAAACTCGGAATTTTTTTACTAGACAAAGTTAAGTAAAACAGACTATGATTGTTCTCATCATTTATATCTCTTATTTATTTATACATAAAAAATGGCACTTTTTAAAACAGTAAACATATAATTAAGTACACATTCTCACATTTATGTCTGTAAAACTGCAAAATATGATCATAGAAGGACTGAAAAAATACCTAATTATTTAAGAAAATAAAGTGAAGTATAACAGTCTATAGTTTGCTTTTCTACATTTTGATCATTTATTTATTTGCGCATGAAAAAAAACAATAGCCAAATGTAAAACAGTAAACAGATAGTTAATTGCATAGTTCAGGCCTCGAAATAGATTTTTTATTACAGGTGCACCTTGTGCACCCAAGTTTTTAAATTAGGTGCACAGGTTATATTTTAGGAGCACATTTAAAAAAACCCGTAATATAAGAGCATTAATGTAATGTAAACTACATTATTAGTTGGGTTTGTTTAGATATGTTAGTAGTAGATGGTAAATAAAAATATTTAAAGATCTAAATTCTCCGGCGAATGGCTGGCACGACAGTCGCTTCAACAGAACCATCTGGAAAATGTTTCGATCATCGGAAAGTTCTGGTGGCAGTGGCACAAGTAAACCTTCTTCGTGTCCCGTTAGTGGCCAGTGATTTTGTTTTCGCATAGTGTGTATTTAGGAATTTTAATTAGTACGTTCCTTTAGAGCGAGAGAGGTCGATACTAATATTTTGTACAAACATCAAAATAACATAAAACCCACCCTTTTTTTTTTAACGTCAGGTGCACTGCGTGCACGTAGAGTAAAAATAATTAGGTACGCAATTTTATTTTCATGTGCACAGTGCACCTGTGCACCCGGGTATTTCGAGCCCTGGCATAGTCCATATTTATGTGTAATTAAAATTTGTGTCATATCAGAAAATGACCATATAACGACTAAACAAACCCACAATTATTCAGAAAAACCAAGATAAACAAAACAGACTAGGGATTGCTTTTGAACGCTTTTCAACTTTTATTTGTTTGTGCATGTAAAAACAATAACACAGTTTAAAATAGTAAGACAACGCATTTATGTGTAATTGTACCTTATGTCATATCAGAAATGTTGGCAACAACCGTTTTATGGTTCTATGCAAAGATATTTTAGTTATATTTCTATACATAGATGCCGTTGTGTTATCTTCATTTTATTTATATACATGTTGTTTTGAGAATAAATCTCTTTTTTCGACCTATCACCCAGTCTATGTCTGCGTTTATCATCGATCCACACAACAATCTGGTAGCGGTCCGTGGTTTATATTAAAAACCTTGAAAATGTTTAACGTAAATAGCAAAATGTCGCCGGTAGTTCCTGCATTAACGGGAAATAATTATTTCGTATGGTCTGTAAAGTTGGAAGCCGCTTTGTCGATAAGAGAACTTTCCAAAGTTTTGAAAGTAGCTGAACCTGAGAAAAAAAGATAAGAAAGATTAAAAAAAACTTAACTTGTTTAGTTTATGATATACCGAATAACTACGATGAAGCCATGTTCAATATAAACTCAAATCATTGGTTTAAAGCAATGCAAGACGAGTTAAAATCATTAAAGCAACATAACGTATGGGAAATAGTAGATAAACCGAATAACGTAAAAAGGGTTGAGAGTAAATGGGTTATCCGAATTTTGTTAAATATAAATCACGTCTTGCTGCAGCAGGATTAAATTAAATATCTGGACTATGATGAATCTTGTTCTCCCGTGTTAAATATAGTCTTTTAGATTATTAGTCGTTTTAGCTGCGAAGCTTGATTTATGTATTCGATTTTTTGACGTTGAAACATCTTATCTGTATAGTGATTTGAAGGAAACCGTGCATATGACTGTTCCGCCAGATTTTGAAAATACTTACGGACAAAACAAAGTTTGCAAACTTGAACGCAGTATTTACGGTTTACCGCAGTCTGGTAGAAATTGGAATTTTTAACTTAAAACTGTACTATTAAAAATCGGACTTTAGCAACTTGCTTCTGATAACTGTATCTTTATTTTAGATGATCTGAACATTTTTTTTTTGCAACTTGTATATATGTAGAAATATTTGGGTATATTTAGTAGTAATCCAAAAATTGCAGATAAAATTATTCATAAATTACGAGAACATTTTGTACTTAATAAAACAATTAAAAAGGGTAAATTCTTGGGATTAGAACTACAAAAGTTTAAAAATGGAATAGGATTAGAACGAAATTAAATAGAAACTATTATTGATAGACACGGTATGAATGATTGCAAACCTGTACAACAATTGCTAAAAATGAAGACAAAAGTTTTGACAGTACGTACAAACAAATTGATCTAAGTAATATTTAGAATTAACCTTCAACCAACGTGAAAGGTCGCGGGTATTTCTTAGAAACGCTATTTTAATATGTAAATTTAAATGTAAAGGGTGCTAAAATTTATAATGTAAAGGGTGTATTTATTAAAATTATGCTTCAAATAATATCAATACAATTTATTAAAAGAAATGCAATTCAAATTTCTGTATTATTTCTTTATTTAATACATAAAAGAAATAATAAAAATATAAGGAATTAAAACAATTTAAAATGCCCAAAGAATTGTATAAATGATGTGAAAATTAAAGGAATGAATTTGTCGACATAGTTAATGAATTATTTACATTTAAGTAACATAATAAAGCAATAAATAACAGAATAAAGATTTCTTGTAACTAGAAAAAAACCCAGATATAATAAAAACTTACCTTAACGGTCTCTCGTATCTGTTAAATACAAATGACGGATCTGTAGGAGACCTATAAACACCTCAAAATTCAAATTATAACTGAAAGTAATTCTAAGTGAGCGGAAGGAATAAACAAGAGCGAGTATTCGTAGCGCTATTTGGTCTAAAAATATATAACTAAAATCAACTCTAGTGTATCTCCCACATACTCGCGACCTCTGGAAGGTTAATATGTGAATTTTCTTTTCTTGCGAATCGCAGACCTGATTTAAGTTCTGTTGTAAGCTTTCTATCTCAATATAATCAGAGACCAGCAAAGTTTCAGTATTGGTTACTTAAAAAGGTTTTAAGATATTTAAAAGGTATCACACAAAGAAGCGTATTTTATTTTTGACAACAATTTCGGTGATCTTAACGTTAGTGCTGATTCAAGTTGGGGAAATTCCGAAGGAGGAAAGTCGTTCTCTGGATCGGTAATTATGCTTGATAGTTCTTTGTTATTCTGGTAAGCCAACAAACAGAAATGTGTTGGAATGTCAACATGGTGAAGTTGAACTTTTTGCTACAGCAGATGCTACAAAGAATTTAATTTGGATATGTAATTTATTTAAAGAGTTAAAGTACTCTAAATTTATTAATTGTCCTGTTATTGTTTATTGTGATAATAAAGCCGCAATATATTGGTGCAATAGTGCTAAATATTCTGTAAAGGCAAGACATGTATGCTTAAAATTTCATTTTTTTCGAGATCTAATCGAGTGTAATAAGATCAAACTTGCATATTGTAATACTAATGAAATGTTAGCAGATTTTTGTACGAAAGCTGTTTCTGAAGAAAAATTATTGTCGATTTTCGATCAAGTAAATCTATAAGAAAGAGGTATAAATCAAGAAAATTGTTTTTATTGAATTTGTATCTACCCAAGGGGTAGTTTGTTGGCAACAATCGTTTTATGGTTATATAAAAATCTATTATAGTTATGTGTCGTTTTGTTATCTTCAGTTTATTTACATACACATGTTGTTTTGAGAATAAATCTATCTTTCTCTGCCTATCACCCAGTCTATGTCTGCGTTAATCATCTATCCACACAAGATAATGGTCATAGAACGACTCTAAATCAATCTACAATTATTAAATACCATCCTTCTTGAGCTCATCCATTATTATTAAACACAGGTATAATTTTAATTCTTGCTCAAATGAGGTTTATATTTAGAGATCTCTCTTAGCCAAAGGTATCTCAGTTCTGTAGTACCTGATAGATCATCAGAAGATCATGGGCAACACCGATTCCGATCCTGTCAAGGACGGAATCTTTCAGATCCAACGGTCTTGCACGCTATGTCGCAATAAATGATTAACCCTCCAGTACGTGCTGGTATGTGAGATATATCTCATCTGGGTCTGAGCGTAGCAATTGCTAGATAATACTGCTATATACGGTTTAAACTCCGTCTGTGTGCTTTGATTCAGGACTTGTTTGAGCATTAGTAGGAATAGCTAGTTGATTGTTAGATGATTTTTTTAATTTCAGCAGCTATCTGACAGGTACACCACACCTACTAGAGCAAGTTTTTAGTTTCTTTTAAAATATTATTTTAAGTACTACTCTTTTCTGCAGTAATACGATGACTTGATATTTTTGAATCGAATTAATTATTTTCATTGCGTTAAGAAAAAAAAAAGAAGCAGTAATTGCTTATCAACACTGGCTTTGCATGGAAACAAGCCAAGGATACCGTGTAAACCTCTCTCGTAACATTAACAGCAGCTGGACTATAACATATACAACAGCTCAAAGTCCTATCCTATTTCCTCATCATGGTGAAAGGGTGAAACGGGTAGCACATAGGAAGTTCGTCACTCAGGTCGTAAAGGCTGTGTTGTTTTACCTATCTAACACAGGAAGGTGAACGGGATGCTAAGTCAGACAATTACAGAAATCACTCCCATATCTTATGATCAATAACAGACGCGCTCTACCCATATCATGGACTTGTGCAAAACTATTCTCAGAGGACGACTACTTGTTCGTATTTCAAAAGCAACTGCCCAGATCATCTCCATTACCTTTTCATCACTAGTAGCTCTAAACTAGTACTAGTAGAAAGCTGCTTACCTGAAGTTTGCCCCAGAAAAATTTCTATATGCTTGCCAGCCTACAATCTGGCCATTTGAAAAAGATGATATTCTTTGAAGGTCATAAATACTTCCCCACCGGTACAAAGTGCAGATTGTCATCAGCCTCTTCCTCATACATCCTAAATTGTATTTAAGCTATACACGAAGACATTTTAAGGATCCATCTGCCATTCAAAATTGTTTTTGCACAGTCTCAATGACTTAGAGAAATTGTTTTTACGCTGGGATAAGAAAGAAGAAGGCAGTATCTAGATACTCTCCTGACAGCTCTTGTATGTGTTGATAGAAATCTTTCATTCACTCTATGAGCGTCATAAGATTTCTGAGTAGACCGAGTTGTTGTCCCACAACCCACTGATAACTAAATATGTGTATATAGGGCATATATGTGTCGTGGAACATCAATTAGTTTAAAGAATCTAAGCATTCTTCCAAACATTCGAATAGTCCTTCTCTTAGATAGAATACTTTGAAAATATTCTATAAGTCTTTTCCCTAGAATAGAATCCTTCGGAACGATTATATTGACCGAGAAGGTCATACAAAAGTCATGCAGAGAAGACTGCAGGTTTCAAGGCTCAATTATGCGAGTGAACCCTCAGAGTATTGACTAGGAATATGAATTCCTAAAATCAAGCACAAAAGTAAGAATATTATGTGTACGCAATCATTGGATTTGTGTTCCTGACGACGGGGAGAAATCAAGTAATCAGACGGAAAATCACATGCACTAAAATTCTAGCATCTTCATACTTGGTTCAAATTTCATGATAACTAATTAGATTCACGCTTGGCAGTTCTTTTTTTATGCAAATATAAACAGTACCTTATACAAATTTTTTGTACTCATGTCTTGACGACATGGGGAATCAAGCAACAAGACCGAATACACACGTTCAAACACCTTATTAGTTTCATGCTATTTCCACCATCTTGGAAATTTCAAGTCATCTGGGATATTCAATATTTCCTAAGAACTTTATTTCTTTTTGACAAAGTTGGAAAACGCTTGGAAGAGAATCACAGCCTTTTTTCGTTTCCGAGATTTCTTATTCCGTTAGATACACTAGGGATGTTTGTTCCCCGATTTCTAATATGTGGTAAGTGAAGCAACAAATAAAAATGCATGTTTTAGGAACGGAACTCTGGAGTCGGGGCTCTACCCCTGACGGAGGTTTTTTCACTGTATACTCCTCTGCTTTAGATTTTTGAAAAATATATCACGATATATATGACATTCAGTGTATATTCCATTAAATTGAAGTTAAAAATGTATTCAAAAGTTTTGTGGTGCAGTACAGAAAAATCTAAGGCGTTATTGACCTAAAACATGTTTTAAATCTTAATAATAAAATTACGTTGTGATAGTCACATGAAAAAAAATGATAGTGTGTGTTTTACACCACAACCTAAAACTCCTTAACCTTTGAAGGGCTCACACATACTTTCACTTTGCAACCTGCAATCGTCTCTGTATGACTTCTAACCCAGTTTTGATCTTCCTGATCAATATAATCTTTCCAAAGGATTCTAAGGAAATGATCAAAATAATCTTTCTAAAAGATTCACTCCCAGAGGACGAACCAATAGAATCTTTCCAAAGGATTCACTCTTAACAAACCAATACAAGCTTTCAAAAGGATTAATTCATAGGAAAAGGAGCAATAGAATCTTTCAAATAGATTCACTCGCCAGGAAGGGAGCAATAGAATCATTCTAAAAGATGAACGAATCCATGGATTCTTTCAGACAACATATATGGTTATTTAGCAATTAAATGTGTTGTGGGGTATGTCATATGGCACTATTTGGAAATTCAAATTGACGCTTTGAGGTCTATATAACAAGGAATGATTAAAACTAATAGGACTAAACTAATTACTCATCAGTCATGACTTATTTTTAGTCAAAAGATTTCCAATCATTAGTAAGATTAAACTTTGACATACACACACAGATCGATTAAGGGTATGTTTTCGTAGATGTTTCTTTAGTTAATTGTCTCTTCCGTCTGTAATAGTGCCTTGATTATGTTTCTAGTTATCTTTTTAAATTCCGAATTTGTCTTTTTATTAAAATAATAATATACGCAATATGCAAGAATTGGACCATGTGTTAATTTTTAACCTTTGCGATTTAATTTTTTTCTCCTTAGAATGTAATTAATTTTCTTTGGAAAAATTATATTTGTCATTTCCTTAGAAGGATTCTATAATTCTTTTTAGTTAAAATATAATAATTTGGAATGATTCTACTAACCCTTTCTTTAGAATATATTCCTTTCGAAATTATGATTTCTCTACGAGTAAGCGTACGAAAAAGTAAAGGGTGAAAATACGCCACTGTTTTATATATAACTTTTAAGTTAACCCTCGTTGACCCCCTGGTTGTTGTCTTGATGAGGTAACTCTTCATTGACAAGACTAAGCAGATCTCGATAGACGAAGAACCTCGTTATTAAAAAAAAACTGTCCAGGCTTTTAGGTTAACATAACTGACCAGGTCTTCCTGTACTAAATATCTCTTTATCAGAAAAAAAAGACCAGATCCTGATCTCTTCATCATCAAAAAAAATCATCGGCAATGCCTTATGACGAGATGTCTCGTCATAAGAAAAAATTATCAGCTCTTGTTGGACGAGATATTTCGTCGAACCCTTGAAGGTTTAAGAGGTTTTACAAACTTATTGCCCTGTATAGTCGATTTCAGCGTTATATTCCCATAAGGCGGCACACAGTAACCGTCAGGATTTGAAAAATTCTATCCTCAGGCGTCACTATCCCAAGCCACTCACTTTTGACATTTTAACAATGCAATGCAACGAAATGCTTTTTTAAGTTTTTCCCGGAGAGACTTTAAATTTAACCTTTCCTCTCCGATTCTTGAACAACACTGCATTGGGTGGTTGTTGGTTTTGCATATGATCGGAAGGCCCTCGGATGTAAGAGTAACGTATTAGCAACCGAATGGTAGCGAGTTTGAAACCAACCAAAGGTCATCGTGTACGAGGAGTGGTACACGTTAAGACTGTCGTGTCCTCCAACGTGGTGTGGAAGTTTGGAGAGCGGAGTACCAGTTTAGGTGATGATTTCGTCATCGGACCGTGGTTCAAAATTACGTGGTGTTGTCCTAGGATCTTTCCATTCTGATTTCATCCCAGACCGTTGCCGATAGCCCGTTGTATTGCTCCAGTGGGACGTTAATTAAATACCTACCTGTCGATAAAATTGGCTAAAAATGGTTGCAAGGTATTTTTTGGATTCATTTTAGATGGTTATTTTTACTTTTTTATTACATTGCTGTGCTGGAGGATTTTAGTAATTAGTTTATGTGTGCCACAAAATGATGGTTGGTTAGTTGGTTTTGGGTTTATAGGGACAACGGGAGGAAAAAAAGCAGAAGTGTAGAAGTGTTGATGAGTGTTAAACAGAAGAGAGAACGCTCGTGTTACTCGGGGTTGACCATGCGATGAAAAATGTTGAAAATATCTTCTTTAACAGCTTTGTGAATGCCAAGATACTTTTATTCATCAAATGAAAATTAGCTTATTACATAAATTTTTTTCTGTAAATTGTATTCGAGCGGACAAAAGAAAAGTCATGGAATGAAGCCAGATAAGAAAAGCGAAAGAAAACTCGAAACGCGAAAGATATCAGTTTAAGAAATGATACGTAAACAGAAAGAAAATATGAGAAAAAAAGATAAAAGACCGGAAAATACCAAAAAAACTGAAACCGCGTGTAAAGAGTTATAAAGTTGCAGCGGTTAGTAAAAATATTGCATTATCTGAAGCAGAATTTGAAAGCTTTTATGGATCAAATACCTGTAAGCAATACAATTTGAAGAACTCTTTTCATCTTCCCAAATACTTTTTAAAAGCCTGTATAATGATTTGAAGACAAAATGGAAAGAAATCTGGTAGAGCAGATGAACATTCAAATTTGAATAATTCATTTATTTTGATTCATTTCGTTATTATTCTGGCTTTGTTTATGTCTCGTCTGTAGGCCCCTCAGGGGCACATCGTTAGGTGTGTACGGGCATCACAATCCTGAGGTGATCTTTCCTCTTTTTCAATGTTACCCTTTCCAACACTTCTGCTTTATGCTTTTTATTCCTCTCTCTCTCTCTCTCTCTCTCTATTGTATTTGGCACAGCTTGGCCAAGTATGGCATCAAGATATATACTGCAGATTTTTTTTAATGTTGACGAGATCAAGATCTTGTTAAATCTGTTCTAATGATGAGATATCTGGTCCATAAAAATATGGTCAATTTTGTACTAATCATGAAATATGTCGCTCGTAAAGATCTGGTCAGTTTTGTTCTAATGAAGAATACTGATTATTCTAATGATTAATAAGGATTATTTTAATGATGAAAAGTCAATATTTTAATGATGAAATTGATTATTTTAATGATGAAAATGATTATTTTAATGATGAAAATGATTATTTTAATGATGAAAAGTGATTACTTTAATGATATGAAGTGTTTATTTTAATGATGAATAGTGATTGTTTTAATGATGAAAATGATTATTTTAATGATGAAAATGATTATTTTAATGATGAAAAGTGATTACTTTAATGATATGAAGTGTTTATTTTAATGATGAATAGTGATTGTTTTAATGATGAATAATGATTGTTCTTATGATCTCATCCATAAAGGTCGTGTCACTATTCCGGTTGATGAGATACATCGAAGTAACTATCAGGAGGATAAATGTATTGAAAATTCTTCAGTTTAAAACCAATGTATGTTCCGTCAACTATGCACGCGTTGAGCATTTTAGATACTACACATGACATTTTTATGAACGTAAAAGATTCAAAATGTATTATTGGAGAGTTTAATCATAAAACTGCTGTGACAACTTTGTGCATTCATCTTGTATGCAGAAAAGATCATAAAAGTATAAACAATGGGTCAAACGATATAATATCGTTTAGCAAAGAGTGATTTTAAGTGTAAAAAACTAGATGGTATGTGAAGATTTTACTCTTTTGTCCAAATACGTACTCACACGATACACATCGGGGGTCCCTAAAAATTTAGTTTGGTACCGTTCCAGGCAACATTTCGAAATCATATTCTATAAACAAGCTGTTGCGTCACGTATGGTATACGTTCAGCCACAAACTACTACCATCTTCTATATTTAGCTTAACAGAAAATGCCGTTATAGGCAATGAAGAAAAATCGAGCTATAGAATCTTTCAAGGAGAGGACGGAGAGAATCTTTCCAAAGGAATTGGTTCCAAAGTGATTCTATTAGAAAAAAATGTCCAAATATTATATTAAAAAAGGACCAAAAGCATTGTTCCAAAGAAATATTTTGAAAAAAGGAAAGTACCAAGACAATAAATCTTTACAAAGAAAGGAACAATAGAATATCTTCAATTGATTCTATTCCAAATAAAGGTTCATATACCTTGGTTTTAGAAGACATGGTTGGGGAGAATCCTCATAAAAACATTTTTAGCTTTTTACATGACATTGGCTTCATCCACCACATTTGATTTTGTATACTATTTATTTTATTATCACCTGACTTTCATTTCATTTCATTATTGGATTCCATCTTTGAGTTTTTATATTAGGATCTCTTACAGATGATATTTTAGACATATATTACGCATCGTGAAATTGTTTTAAAATCATAGAATAGTGTATTTGAGTTCGATTTTTTTGTCTTGAGTTTGGCACAATATGTACCACGAGGACACAATGCCACAAAATCTTATCCAATCCATAGAAAGGAACCAACAGAATCTTTCTAAGGGTTGAAAGAATTCATGAATCTTTTATAAAGATGTGGTTATTTATTCTTTAAGATTATTCTTTACTAGCAAAATACCCGACCTTACTCGGTTTGAATTGGTTTACTCTAGATTGAAGAGATGATCAAAATATATAATGACTTACGTTTCTCGTAGAATAAATAATATTTTAACACTTTTCGCCATCTTTATAATTTCTACAATTTAATTTGGACACAAATCCTACACATGCATATCCATTCATGTAATACATTTCACATACATCGCACCCTTGCGGTATGACAAAGCTACAAAATAATGAAAGGTGACGCTAAGGTTTACTTCTACAAAAGACGATTTGAGGAAGATTTGAAATTACCTTTCTTAAGTTCTTTTCATGTTCAACTCAATTAATAAAAATGACATTTTACGGCTAGTGCTCTCGCACGTATAGTCAACAAAAAAATAAGTTTTTACTTGTGGCACTATTGCATTCGGCATGCGACATTGTGGAATTTCGCTATCTTCTCCTGTCATAATGACAAAGCATAGTTTAATGTTTGAAAAGTTCTGGTTCGGATTTTTTAAACATTATTATTCTTTCAATAAGCGCATAATTACACTTAAAATTTACTTTATTCTGACTTACCTACCACTTTAAGTTGAATACTTTGTGATGTTGTTGGGTGTGATGAGAAGGAAAATACATTTATTACAATAATAAATATTTAAAACAGAAAACAGAGAAATAAAACAAAATATGTTGTGAAAAAGCTGTTCTAAAGATATTAATCTCGGATTCCTATTTATCTCTTGATCTGACAGTTGCCACAACTAAAAAGTGCTAAAACACTAAAATGTGCACAAAATTTAGAAATGCGAAATTAATTTAGAGTGAAAGAAACTAAAAATATCACTGTACGCACGATCAACCAACACGAGTTTCCGTCTCATTCCCGTTCGTTGAAAAATATAGTCTGTCCCAAATATTCGGAAATCACTTACATTGCGCAAAGAACAAAAATGACCTGAAATAAATAAAGTATCAGAGCCTAACTTCCATAAAAAACAAATGATCTTTGGAAAAATAATTGCTCTTTCAGCAGTACTGGTAAAGCAATCCAAGTTATCGTAAAACTCAATATACATTCCAATTTTTCCAAAATTACCAAATTATGGCTGATTTAAGTATACTTACTATGGTGTTTTAGCATGAAAATTATCTAAATATAATAATAAAGACATATTGCATTCACTACACTAATATATAATGGAATATAAAATAAAACATATTGCACAGTCAAATATCTGGAATAAAATTCATGTGATGCCTGTACAAACACACAAACACAAAATATTACATAAAATAGAAAGACGGACAGACAGACTTAAGCAACCAAGTTCAGTCAGTAAATGAAGATAAGAGCTCACAGTATGCAAAGTTTCATGAAAATACATTAACCGTGTGGACGTGTATAGGACACATACATACTTACATACAGACAGACAGACACCAAACGTGCAAGAGGCGGATTTGGCATCAGAGGGTCCAAAACGGGTAGAAAACGTGAAATGGGTCCACAATATTCAATGTACTAACAAACACTCCATTCTTATTTATATAGATTTTTTAAGAGTATTGAAGGGTAAAAGCAGCACTACAATTTTCGTGAATCTCGCATCTCCCAGAGGGTTAATAATTAATACATACCCGTCTAAATGCATAATTCAGTCTTAATATTTAAAAAGATTTTTCCGCTTATCACTAATAAATCATCTCATTCAGAAACTGCTTATTTCTCAATCAAATCGACCATCAAGAAGGAAACCTTCCCAGCACATTTGGATTCAACCCTCAAAAGTAAATCCTACGAAAAGGAAACATCACAACACCAGCGCAGTACGAGAATAAAAGCACTCCAACAATTCCCCATCAGTGTCTGGATTCGCCATGCAATTTTAACTCGCTACATCATCCAAGGCTCATGAAATTTCAGATTCACTGAGAATTCATAAACTCCTAGGACAAACAAGCTTGCCACGGGAAATGACCACCCATCCAATAAAAGACCAGCACCAGATTAGGGCGATCCAAGTCGTTCCAACCACACGAGCCGCTACTCAAAATCATCTCGTTGACGAAGGCCTGCTAATGTTATCAGCAGGATTACCACGAAATAGCCAAACTACGGCCAAGACTTTAGCTTTAACGCGAAAATCTCTCGGGCCTGTGAAACAGTTTACACCCCCCCCCCACACACACATGGGTTTGTTTTTCTGTCTGCTGTGAGCCATTTAATTTTTCCTGAACGAGTTAGGACATCTGCTCTTCTTCTGGTCCCACGTCAAGAGGCGGTTTATTTTTATATCCACCGTTGTTGAGGTACGCGCATTTGCTGTTCGGTCCTCTTTAATGGAATGCCGAATGTTGGAAAATAAGGAAGCACGTGTTCACTGCAGCCTGGAAACATGATAGTAACGTTAAAAAAATACCGAAGGCCATTTTCCGAAACGAGACAGCGAAGTTTTGCTCCGACTATTGCAGATATTTTCCGTTTCCCTCGCAACATTCTGCTATTTTTCACTGTGCGTTTTTATATTAGTGTGGATGGTAAGAATCAATTCTGTGGTGTAACTAAGACATTCTGGGGTTAAATAATAAACCGTTGATTGGATGAAAGAAAAGAAATTAGCTTTACATAGGAGTCAAATCAGAACATTGACTTGAGAGACATCAAATGTATGTACTTATTAATATTAAAACAAAATTTATTTCCTAAAGGATCGGAGAGAAAGGATACTAAAAGGCATTTTTAGTTTTGATTCAGAACTGTGGAATAACTAGACCTTACTCAGTGGAGTAATAAACCATAGCTTAGGTAAAAGAAATTAACATTACATAGGAGTTGCATTTGAACATTGACTTGGAAGAAAAATGGCAGCAAATATATCTCTTCTTGATTGAAATTTTTTTTTTCCTAAATGATTGGGGGTAAGGGTATTAAGGCGTTTTTATTTTAGTGTGGATGGTAAAAATCAATTATATAGAGTAATTAAGACCTTTCTGAGTTAAGTAATAAACCATTGCACGGGTGAAAGAAATTAACATTATATAGGAGTTACGTAAGAACATTGACTAGGGAGACAAATTCTAGCAAATGTATTTCTTTGTAATCAAACAAAATTTATTTTTAAAGGATTGGAAAATAAGGATATTAACACTACATGTTGTTTCGACGAGATATCTCCTCCATTAAGATCTGATAAATTTGCTAATGACGAGATATCTTGTCATTAAGATACTGTCGATTTTTTATGATGGTCAGTTTTTCTAGTGACGAGATATCTCGTCTATCAAGATATGATCATTTGTAAATGACACGATGCCTCGTCGAGACAACCATCAGAGAGTTAAGGCGTTTTTATTTTCGTGTGGATGGTAGGAATTAATTCCGTGGAGTAACTAATATCTGTCTGAGTTATATATAAGTAATAAACCATTGCTTGCGCAAAAGAAATTAACATTCCACAGGAGTTGTATCAAAACATTTAATAAGTAGATAATTTGCAGCAACCGTTGATCGAAAAATTTATTTCTTATAGGATTGAAGAGTAAGGACATTAAGGCGTTTTTATTTTAGTATGGATGGTAAGAATCAATTCCGTGGAGAACCTTAGACCTTTCTGAGTTCATGAACCATTGTTGGGGGTAAAAGAAATTAACATTACAAATGAGTTACAAATAAGAACATTGACTATTGAGAAAAATTGCAGCTGATGTATGTCTTCTTAATCAAAATAAAGTTTATCTCTTAAAGGATTGGGGTAAGGTTATTATAGCGATTTTATTTTAGCGTGAATAGTAAGAAGAAATTCTGATAAGTAACTAAGACCTTTTTGAGTTAAGTAATAAACCATTGCATGAGAGCTGAAACAGAACATTGGCCTAGAGAGACAAATTGAAGAAGATACATGTCTTCTTAATCAAAAAACGATTTCTTAAGGGATTGGAGAGTAAGGATAATAGTGCACTTTATCTTAGTGGTGAGTAACAAAGACCTTTCTCTGAGTTACGTAACAAAGCATTGCTTGGGTAATAGAAATTGACATTACATAAGAGTTACACCAGAGCATTGACAAGGGATACATATTGCAGGAAATCTATGTCATAAACAAAACAAAATTAACTTCCTTAAGGATTGGAGGGTAAGTATATTCAGTAAGTATATCCTGCCAAGGGAAAATTTAATTCGAGCATAGACTAGAAAAATTTGAGCAGATGAATGTCTCCTCTTTTAACTACCATTTTAATCCGCCATGTCTATCAAATTTTTGAATTATTTAATGAACGTTAAGGTAACTAGTACTGACTGACGTATCATTAGTCACAGATATCTTACCTTTCCTTAGTAACCCCCTCCCCCATTTATTTGCATTTTCGTTCTTATTTAATTTGATCCCGATAGTGGAAGGTTTTACCACCAAAATTTAAAACGTATTTTCACACTGCATCCGTTTGAAGTTGATTAAATGTGATAAATGTATCATGCGTTTAGTTTGACAAAATGTACAAATAGTATAAACTGTTAAGATTGTGCTAATTAATTAATTAGTATCATGTGAAATTATTGTTTCATTTGCATTTAAAGTACGACTTCAACCCTCATAACGTCGCGAGATTTCGGAGTATAGTGTAGTGTTGCTTTTACTCCACATCACTTAGAATAGAATCCTTAGTAAAGATTAAAGATTGTAGTTTGCTAATTTCTTCAGAATAAAATCTTTTGGAAAATTTTGTTGTTATAGGAGGTCAAAATTGCATGGTCTGATGCAGTGTCTTGCAGGAGAGATTACTGGTTGCAAGGTGGAATAGTGCGTGTGAACTCTTTAAAGGGTTAACGTTTTATCTATAGAGTCACAATTCATATAAAAGCCTGAAAACGCTAAAAAGCAGAGACATTGATGTACTTACTCAGTATTTCGAAAACATATCAAACATCGCATTGGACTATTTCCGAGTCAGCTGAAATACTCAGTATTTCGAAAACAAATCAAACATCGTATTGGACTATTCCTGAGTCAGAGCCTACACCTGCTCAGTATTTCGAAATCAAATAAAACATCGCATTGACTATTGCCGAGTCAAAGCCTACAACTACTCAGAATTTAGAAAACAAATTAAACATCGTATTGGACTATTGCTGAATCACTCGACATACACAGAATTTAATAAAAAATCAAATATTACATTGAACTATTGCCGAGTCACTCGAAATGCACAGTATTTAACAAAAAATCAAGCATCGCATTGGGCCATTGTCAAAGCCTAACTTGAAAGACTTACAGAGAAAGAGCAATGCAATATTTAATTCAAGTTGCACCCACTTTTGTCGGATTAAATCCAATGATTCTGAATCGTAATTCAATTCCCGCCCCACGAAATGCTTTGAGGTTCCTAAGAATTCTTTGTCAATAACCACGAAGAATTTTTTCGAAGGTATTAGAGGGTAAAGGTGGGGTAAAAGGAGGGTTCCACATATAATCACAACAAAAATTCAATCGTGAAGGATAATAAAAACACCGGATTAAATAAAGAACCGAATAAAGAGTCGGAGCATACTTCTCGCTTAGAGTGACTCCGCATAGTCTTTCGTATAACATCGCTCTTGAAAGTCGAGATTAAAATAAGCATTTGACAATACATCCGTTCTGTTGTCTTTTAAGTATTGTGGGGCTGTATGCGGAATGTCTGATGCAAGAATTAACGTTATCCCATAAAACATTGCTTTGAAGATAATTAAAAGTTAAATGGTTACGAAATTATTATGAATATTATATTTTATGAATAAAAAAATATAGCATTTTTTACAAAGTGTTTTGCGATAAAACGTAATTGGTGTTTTGAAATTTCCTGATCCAATTTCAATTCAATGACATTTGTTGTAATTATTTGGGTCATATATTGAGATTTTTATGTTGCTTTATTCTAGTAATTTTTTGGACGCTGAAATCCTAGTATCATTTACGACATTTCGACTTTTTATAAAGAAATTTGTTTGTCGTTCGGAAAAACTGTTTTCCATGGGCTTGTAGCAAGATCAGTGTTATTCAAAGTTTACATCCCACGGACCCCTTTGAAAATTTAAACTTTTCATGAACTCGTTTGAGGTTACAATATTAACCCTCCAAGAGGTTTCGACGAGGTATCTCACCCATCAAGGTCTGACCAATTTTGCTAATGACGAGATATATCGGCATAAAGATATTACTGTTTTTTATGATGACAAGATCAAGATCTTACCAGGTTTTTTCTAATGACGCGATATCTCGTTCATCAAGATCTGGTCATTTTGCTAATGCCGATATCCTACATCGAGAAAATCACCTGGAGGGTTAATTAGTGATTATTTTTAACAGTCTGAGCGTCACAAGATTTTCAAGCAGTACAGTATTGCTTTTTCACTAACACACATAATTTCTAAATAACCTCATCTATTGGTTGAAAGAATCCCAGGAAAGGAGGCCGAAAATGGCTAAAAATCATACTGGGAAGACTACAGGTTGCATAACGTATGTACTGTCAATACATATGTACAGTTGTTTAAAGACTAGAACTATTAATTTTAAATTAAAAATATAAATTATGATAATTTTAATAGTGCCATGTTTTAAAAAATGATTGTAATATGGCAATACATTTCTGAATATCTTATTTCAGAATGAAAATATGTATTTAGTATCCCCGAAAAAACGACGTATTTACCAAGATTTTACAAAGAAATAAGCACGGTATAGAATTAAGTGGCGATTTTAGGGTGGAACACTTACTTACTTTGAAACCAACATTGCTAATCTTGTAAATAATCACGAAGCACACCCTTCACATGAACAACGTAAGCAATCTGTATACTAAATGAAATAACTATTTTATAAATAGTAAACTATAAAGTAAAATATTGAATGTTTCACGTGGACCCCCTGAAACCTTATCGGAGGCACCTAGTGGGTCCACGGACTACACTTTGAGAACCACTGAACCAGACTGTTCACTTAACAGCAACGAAATTTCTAATACATATTCCTCTTCAAGCGAATATCTGTTACGACCTTTCTGTTAGCATTAAGACTATAAGTGGGTTTACCTCCTTAGATAATGTTTGGAATAATTAGGTTATCCTTAATGGCTTTACTTCCTTTGCGATGTTTTCCATTTTCATATGTTAAGAGCTATCATTACAGAGATGTGTTAGCTGATGAGATTATCATAATGAAAGCGTCTAGTGAAGAGTTATGCATCTGAACTGAGGCAGTAGTGTGAAAGGAAGAAATGCAGTGACAGTTTATTTTATGAAATGTAAGTTTAAGCAAGAATCCACAGATCTTATTTCAAACCCTCTGAGGGTTGCCAGATATCAGAGTAGTGTAGTGTTGCCTTTACCCCACAACACACACTTTTTGACTAAATAATTGCATCGTTCTGAAGAATCCGTAGATTCCTTCTACCTTTAAGATTCTATTGATTCTTTCCTTAGAATAGAATCTTTCTTTGAAACGATTATATTCGCCTTTTCCTTCAAAAAATAATTTTAAAATATTATTTAGGCGTTTCTCTCAGAGTCGAATGATTTGGAAGGATTCTATCGGTTCTCTCTTTAGAATAGAATCTTTGGAAGGAGTCTATTGCTCATTTCTTTAGAATAGAATCCTTTGGAAAGAATCTGTTGTTCATTTACTTAAAATAGAATGTTTGGAATGATTCTATTGGTTCAAGAAGGTCACCTTCATAAAGACATTAATTAACTCTCTTAGCATTTCGAGACCTCCTAGTAGTGTTGTGTTACTTTTACCACGCAACACACTAAATGACTAAGCAAATACATCTTTTTAAGGATTTATTCAACCATTAGAAATATTCTACTGATCCTGTCCTTCGAATAGAATCTTTCTTCGGAAGGACTCTTCCTCTTTTCCTTAGAATATAATTATTTTAAAAGATTTTGTTGCTCCTGTAATTAGAATAGAAAAAAAATCCTCTGGACCGATTCCATTGATCTTTTCCTAACAATACGATAATGTGTAAACATTTTATCCTTAAAAAAGAGTCAAATTAGTTAGAAGTCATTAAAAGAATACAGCATTTTGCAAGGTGGAATTATGCGTTTAAGCCTATCAGAGGGTTAAGCCGTTTAGTATTAATACTGTATCTGAACCTTTATACCAGCATGTTTTAAACTTTTTGTCCAGCTCCCTTTTTCAAACGTAAATCTCTGCTTTTTCTATGTTCAGTTGAGTTTACTGTGGCTCACTGAGTTTGCCCCATGGACCATAGCGAACTCTTAAACATAAATAAATGAACTCTTCTAAACAGATAAATCAACTCTTATAAACATAGATTCAACCCTGGGTGCATTTCTTTCTTCTGTGTCATTTTAACGTTTCTTTTTAATGTATATGTTACCGCTAAAGTGCAGTAATCAGGTATTCTACAGATTATCTAGGTAATGTGCAGATTAACTAGGGCAATCCGTTAAAGTGCCAAAAATTGTTTCATTTTTCAAATTACCTAGGTAATCTACAAACTACCTAAATAATCTGCACATTACCTACTAGGCACTCGTTAAAGTGAAAATGAGATCTTTGCTGGAACAACAGCAACGTTTCTGTTAGCTTAAATAATGTTATTTATTTATTTTTCGATATCTAAAGAATCAAGTTAATACAATCAATCAATTAAAAAACTATAATAAAAAGAATCAATCGGTTTAAAATATTATTACAATTAGGGAAATGAATTTCAAAACATGATAAAATTATGCTTACTTATTAGTGCAATCTAAAGATTGGTGACACTTTGATTTACATAGCAATTGATTTTTGCGACAAGCACACCTATTTGTGGCACATTTAGATTTGTAGTCACATATTCTGAAACCCTGCCCAGTAACAAGGGATTGTTTTATTGCTGTTTGACTTAAAGATATTTCTACAGCAGGGACATCTTCTTTCGTTAAAAATCTCTCTTTTCAAACACGAAATTCAGATTTTGCATACAACTGTTTTAAAATACCCGTTTTAGTACCAAGTTTATAAAAACCAACCTCTGTTTTACTAAGAAAAACAGCTAAAATCGATCGGGCATCAGTTTTTGCTACTTCGTGTACTTTAATTCTCACAGTGACACCTTTATCGACATTTGGGTGCTTTACATTAGAAACTGCTAACATTTTCTTTGCTTGCTTTTCTAAACCTTTCCTGGGTTCATCACGCTGTATTTTCTGATCTAAATCCATATTCACGATACGGTAGCCGTTAATGTGCACTTTACCTAGTTTAAATGCAGAAAACTCTTGATTCCGCACGTTAACCGAGCAAATCAGTTAATCTGCAGATTAGCTATACAATGTGCGTATTAACGGCTTTCGAGCTTTAGCGGTAACATATATTCATTTGTTTGACGTTATTTGGCTAAGCTTGGCCAAATATATGGCCCTTGAGCCTAAACTAACCTAAACACAACCGACCTTTATGTAGTAATGTATATGAAAAATTGTATTTTTATTAAAATAAATTATTATATCAGAATTAAATCAAATATTTAAAGGACTTACAGAGTTAAATCTTTTAATATCAGTATTTTTTATTTAAAAACCTCTCACATTTTAATAAGCCTGTAATTATTTTTACGAAACTTTAAGTCAGTGGGAAGGGTAATAAGGAAAGGACCAATTTAAAATCGTTCCAAGTATTCTATTCAAAAGGAACGATCAATAGAATTTTTCTGAAGTTTGAAAGAATTCATGGATTTTTTCAACCAATAGATGTGGTCATTTAGCACTTAACCCATTAGCAATTTCATTTTTGTCCCGAATTAAATCTCAAAAATGTCATATTTTTTATTGCATTTTTTTGTTCATTTTAAATTTGTAAGTAGGAAACTATTTAAAAATGACCATTTCTCACATTTTTAAGCCCTTAGAACTACTTTTTTTTACTGCAAATAGAATAATAATGTTTTCCCTGGAGGTTGTCTTTTCTCTCTTTCTTACATGAGCGCCTTGTAGAAAAGTTACATTTACATTTGTGCATATAAAAAATACAATTACTTTACAGTTAATTTTCGATGACAATTACATTGACTTACCCTTCTTAATTTCAAAACATTGCCTTTCTTCATTTAATCCATCTGCACTAGTATAAGAATCACTAGTATCGAATTCATCTAAAAAACTTTCAATACACTTAGACTCATTTACAGATATTTCTGGTTCTGAATCAGTCAGAAATTAGCTGCATACTCAGCCATTATTTTATGGAAAAATAGTTTGCACTATTTGTATATCTATAAAGCTGTCAAATGATTAGTAAAAGTAAAATACATGCAAAAAGCTAAGCATTGAATGATAAAAATTCGCCGAGTCATGCAAAACATATGATAAAATTGCCCGCTTTTCTCACATGTTTAATTTTACAACAGAATAGAACAAAATAAACTTTGCAAACTACCATTTAGTGGAAAACGATCGTCATCTATACGACTAATTTCGTTTTAAAAATTGAAAATATACGGGCAAAACAGTAAAAGCGACGGAGAATTGAAATTGGCTGTACGCCGTACGGGTAAATCAGTTAAGTCGCGAAAACAGCGCCCTTACGGCGCCCGGGCAAAACTAGCAAAGGGTTAAGTGGGTCATGGGGTAAAGGCAATACTACACTACTCGGAAATCGTGTGATATTCAGATGGTTAACCTAAGGTAACCATATAAACAGTTTCCCTCAGCATTATGAAATACGGATAAATATCTATCGTCCCCACTTGTAGATATTTCAAAAAATAAACTTAATATTTCAATTATACGTTTCGTTACCTTGTTTAAAAATTTAATACAAGGTCCCTTGAGGAGTGTTACTGTTTTCCAATTGACAACACAACTTAAACCAGCAATGTTGAGCTCATCTTGCACACTAACATCTTCCTGAACATGGACGGATTTTACTTCATCCTTTCCCCGTCTACTGTATTAGCCGTGACTTAAATGGATTATAAACGTATTAGGGTGAATGCAGTCACCTCAAAGATCAATTTAATTAAATATGTAACACGGCCTGAACACGGTACGTGATTTTCAGACTCTGAAGCTCTTCCCAAGGGGAAGGGAGTGTAAATAGAGTATGTGACGCGTCAGGAGCTGTTTTAGTTCCATCTCCGAGTGTCATGAAGTTGAGGTGGCACGAGATTAGATTATAGCGAAGCTGGGTGGCTTGTATTCAACTTCGACAATACTTCCGAAAGAGTGAACTGGAGAGATCGAGTAATGACATTGAGAACACCTCTTAACCGTATGATCGTCACGCGAATTCGTTTCCATAGAATAGAATCCATTAGAAATGTTGTATTGATCCTTTCCTTAGGAATTAATTAGAAATGTTGTATGGTTCCTTTCCTTAGGAATCCATTAGAAATGTTGTATTGGTCCTTTCCTTAGGAATCCTTTGGAAAGACTTTATTGGAACTTTACATATTTACATAGAATATAATCCATTCGAAATATATCATTGCAGCTTTCCTTAGAAAGAATACTTTGGAAAGACTCCAAGAATCCTTTCAATATTTCCATAGAATATTATCCCGTGAAAATATTTCGTTGTTCCTTTCCTTAGAAAGAATACTTGAAAAAGATTTTTCTGATTCCTTCCAAGAATAGAATAGTTTGGAAAGATTTTAATAGTTTTTGTCTTTGTATAGAATTTTTTAGTGGTATTTTCTTCTTAGAAGGAAATGTTTTGGAAAGATTATATTGTTCTTTTTTGAATAGAAATTTTATGGAAATATATAAACAGGGCGACCTGTAAAGTCCTTTTAAGCAATTTAGTTTTGAAACAGCGTCTCGTAGAGTCAAGGTAGTAACGTTTACCTCCAATAAAGTGACCATGCTGAATTTATTGAGACAGATTACAGCGCTCCTATAGTGAAATAAGGAAGTCAAAAAAATAACTCGAAAACTAAAGGAGATTGACCCAAAAGTTCAATTAGAAAAATTTACCCAATACAATAATAAAGGCACAGAAAAAAGTCTCCAGGAGTTATCTGTATAACTGGCGGAGATATTCTCGATTGAAATTTGAACTTTTCCATGCCTTGAAAAAGGGACCGTCCTGAAATTGAAAAACGTGTTTACCGGTGTTATCATTCAGTTTTTCTGGGTTAAGCAACGAGGAATTTAAATAGAAACAAAGAAAGTAAAAAAAAAGGTATGTGAAAAACGTACTCCGAAAAAAAAAACTGACTATCCGAAATCACAATTTTCACTCAACTAAAATACGCGATTAAAAACCTCTCGGCTATACAACCACGAACGAAGATTTACTATTTAATAATTTTATCCTGATAAACTTTGTGTGAGATGCAAATATGTCAGAAATAAATGCGCGTTATTCAGTGTGGCACATTGGAAAAGTAAAAGACACAGATTAGCTACAGCAAGAAATTTATTGCTAAACAAAAACATGGCGAATGTGTTCATAAAGTTCACCATCGGCTACAATAGACATTTGTATTCGATCAAGCACGCCGGCATGCACATTCCTTATCATGTGTGGTCTGATAGTAGCGCAACTATCGATGATATGCTACCGCAGATCCAGCAAACTTGCCAACGGTGTTTAATACACCCGATCTTTGATGTAATACCAGAGGAAGAAATTGAGTGGGGTAAGATCTGGTAATCGTGGGGGCCATTTAATACAGACACCGTTGACGATTACATGTGGCCAAATCTGTTCTTAAGAAACTGTCGCACTGCGTGGGGTTTGTGCGGCGAGGCGCCATCATGATGGAACCACAGGGAAGACAAGAACGCCAGAGGAAGGTAACATATTCTGTAACAGCTGGAGGTATTTCGGTCCATTTAGTGAACCGTCATAGAACACGGGTCCTATTATACGATCCTTCCAAATTCCGCACCACACATTCGTGGACCACTGCATCTGCTGTCTGACTGAAACTCCCCATGAGAGATTTTCTAGTGCCCAGAAAAGAGTGTTGCGTCTGTTCAGTATCCCGTTTCGGCGAAACTGAGCCTCGTCTGACCATAATACGTTGGAAAAAATTGTGGGCTAATCTCCAATTAGTTCAATGATCAATTGCATCAGTCAAAGTGTCGCTAATGGTCTCCCGGTAACAATCCGTGTTGGGGAATTGAATGATATGGATGTGCACCATTGTCGTGCAGTATTTGCCATACTTGGTTTTGTTTAAGCCAATCTGGTTGCTGATTTGTCTAGTACTGCTGTAGGGATGGGCTAAAACGTACCCCAGTATGTCTTCTGCTGGTATTCTACTAGACATACGTGGTTTACCCGAACAAGGTCGACTTCGAGTGCTGCCTATGTCTCTGAGACGTTTGCAATGGTTACCGAAGTTGGATGTGGACCATTTGGAAACCGAAAGGCATAAGTCCGTGCAGCCTGGAATACATTGCGTTGGAATTCGCCATTGAGAAGCACCATCTCACAATACTGTCTATTAGTGAAAGTCTCCATTTCCTCACAGTGTACTGTAAGAACTAATAATACCAGCTCATGCGGTTTTTATCTAATACATAAAGGATGACGACACAATGTGGATTTGCATACATACGAAACAGCAGTAAATGCTCACTGTTTTACACCGGATCGTGGGCATGGTGGAAACTTTAGTTCCTGTTTTAATCTACAAATTTTGTATTCAATTTTATAAGAACGTTTAATTCACGAACGTAAATTTTAAGTTTTACTGTTGCTGTGGATCTACCAATCATCCACTGAACGACACGCATTTGTTTCTGACATTTTTCCGTCCGCGTAAAGTTTGTCACTGAAGGGGAAAATTAATTTTCTTTGTACTGAAGGTACACAACGGGCTATTGGCAACGGTGCGGAATCAATCTTGAAAAGAAAGATCCGAGGATAAACTACGAAGTTTAAAACCACGGTTAGATAGCGCAGTAACGCCTGAGATGGTACCCCAATCTCCGCAATTCCACATTACACCAACTCGAGGATTTAAGAGGCCACTACGGATTTTGCGTGCACCAAGACCCTTTTTTTACCCGTCGGTATTTGGATGGTACAGACGAGGTTCAAACTCATAACCCTCTGGTTGGCAGTCCGTCACTTACCAATCGGGCAACCATAGCCCTCAAAGTTTATCAGGAAAAAATTATTAAATAGTAAATCTTCTTTTGTGGCTGCATGGCCCAGAGGTTGTCATTCGTGTATTTTAGTTGCGCGAAAATTGTGATTTCGGATCGTCAGTTTTTTTTCCGGAGTACGTATTTCAGATGGTTTTTTTTAATCTCTTTTTTTACTTTCTTTGTTTGAATTTAAATTCGTCGTTGCTTAACTCAGAAAAACTGAATGATAACACCGGTGAACACGTTTTTTAATTTCAGGATGGTCCCTTTTTCAAGGCATGGAAAATTTCAAATTTCACTCTCGAATATCTCCGCCAGTTTTACAGATAACTCAGTGAAACTTTTTTTCTACGCCTTTATTATTGTATTGGGTAAATTTTTCTAATTGAACGTTTTGGCCAATCTCCTTTAGTTTTCGAGTTATTTTTTTAACTTCCCTACTTCACCGCTAGGAGCGCTGTAAGCTGTCTCAATAAATTCAGCATGGTCACTTTACTGTAGGTACACGTTACTACCTTGACTCTACGAGACGCGGTTTCAAAATTAAAGGACCTAAAGGGACTTTACAGGTCATACTGTATATTATATTTGTCCTTTACTTAGAGAATAATCCATTGAACATATTCTGTTGGTCTTTTAACTAGAATGGAATTCTTAGGAAAAATTTCGTTGGGCATTTTCTTAAAATAGAACATGTTTTTATCCTATCCTTTGAATAATGTCATTTTGGAAATATTTTATTGGTCTTTTCATTGGAATAGAATCTTGGAGATTATATCTCCTTAAAATTGAATCACCTGGATATATTCTATTGCTTCTCTCCTTAGAAGAGAATTCTTCGGAATGATTTTATCGGTCCTTTTCTTGTAATAAAATCCCTCGGATAAAGTCTTTTGCTCTTTTATTTAGAATAGAATCCTTTGAAAAGTTGTTATTGCTAATTTCCTTAGAACAGAATCCTTTGGCAAAATTCTGTTGAGCATGAATTTGAAAACTGGACAGAAGTCATGTAAGGAAGATTACTGGCTGCAAGATAGAATTACGAGTATGAAATCCTCAGAGGGTTAAGAATCGAGGCAAAAATATACTGTCTACCATTCTTCTAAACTTGGACAGGACATTTATTAAATTGAATTCCTTTTAATTAAACCCACGAGACCTTTCCTAAAGAAACTATTACTGTTTTAATGAAGTTCGCCTTAGAGCAGACTTTAGTGTGATTATTTTTTAATTTTTGTAACAAAGAGAGAGAGAGAAAGAGAGATGCGAGAGTTAAAATAATTTGCTAAATGCTTAAAATTTAATTCTTTTTCGTACAATTTGGGAAACATTAACGTGCATAAAATGCAGCAGTGCCCTAATCGATGAAAGACGTATTATAGGGGAATTGCATTGTGTCACAACTCTGGATAATTAGTTGCGCATGATGATTAGCCCTCCTGGTGGTTGTCTCGATGAGGTGTCTCGTCAGTAGGAAATTCGACCAGATCTTTATGGACGAGATATCTCGTTGTTAGCAAAATTTGTCAAATCTTGAAAATCTCGCCGTTGGCAAAATTGTCCAGATCTGGATGGACGAGATAACTCGTCATTAGTAAAATTGGTCAGTCTTGAATGACGAGATACATCGTCATTAGCAAAATTAGCCAGATTTGTATGGACGAGATATCTTCATTAGCAAAATTGGTCGAATCTTGATTGACGGGATATCTCGCGTAAGCAAGATTGGTTAGATCGGGGTGTACGAGTTGTCATTGCAAAATTAGTTACATATTATGGACGACATATGTCGTCATTAGCAAAATTAGTCAGATCTTGATGGACATGATATCTCGTTATTGGTACAATTGTTCAGATCGTAATGGACGAAATACATCGTCATTAGCAAAATTCGTCAGAAAAGGAATTCAGCTAGAGGGTTAACGTAGTTGTTTTATAATTCAATAAGTTTATTCAATTACTTTCAAGTAATTAGTTCAGTTCTCTTGATGAAAAACTACAGCCCTTATATTTTATAATATTTTGTAATATGTACTACGTTGATTAGAAAGTTAGCATTAAGTTCAGTTTTTAAAAAACAGCAACCTTTTAAAGGCATTAGAGATTACCTTATTAACTCTAATTCTTATATGTTTAACCTTATGAGCTCCACGAGATTTTTGTGTATTGAAAGTATTGCTTTTACCCACTACGCAATTAATGACTAAATAACCGTATAATATCTATTGGCTGAAAGAAACCATTGATTTCCTCAACCAATAGATGCGATGGTTGAAAAAATCTATGAATTCTTAAAAGCCTCTTGAAAAATTTTACTTGCCCTTTCTTTAAAAAAACAATTCGAAACATTCTAATGGTCATTGCTTTAGCAAATAAATCATTTTAAACATTCTCTTGTCCCATTCTGCAGAAAAGACTCATTTGGAGAGATTCTCTTTGCCCATTCTGCAGAAAAAGATCCTTTTGGTAGATTCTATTGCTCCAATTTTAGAATAAAATTATTTGGAAAGAAGGCAGTTAACTAACGTCTCACTGGAGCAACAAAGGTTCGTGATCAATCCCGAAGGGAAAATTCAAGGATCATCCCTCGTCATTTTGAACCTTGGTCAAATGACGAGGTTGACATCTGAGCTGGTGCCCCACTCTCCAAACTTCCATACTACGAGAAAGTAAGAACATTTTAGCTCACACAGATTTAACATGCACCAGCCAGATCCACCTTGGTTGGATCGAGTTTCCAACTCACAACATACCGTTTACTAATCCGCTGCACCAACTGGATTACCGCGCCCACCTAGAATTCCCTAGAAGGATTGTTTTGATGGAAAAGGTCAAAATTGGTTGGATGTCATTGCATGGAAGATTACAGGTTACAAGGTGAGCTTGTGAACCCCTCATAGGGTTAAGTTATTTATGTATTTCTGCTATGATTAATCAAACACAGGGAACTCAGTGTTCAGTTCAAACACAAGACATCAGATTTAAATCTGATTTTGGTAATTGACGAGGTTGTTTGCATCTAAAAACGAGACAAAAAAGAAATAAGTGTTTACTAAAAATTTCAGGATACTTGTGATCGTTTTGATATGTTACTTATTATTATATTAAGTGAAGACAGATAACAACGCACAGTTCTGTAAAAAATTGAATTTAGCTGCTTCCATTTAAGAAAATTCGAGTATAAGCCTCTGAAAATCCATCCATCCCAATTATCCGAACAATCCGGATGTTCGGTGGTTGTAATTTGTCCGTATATGTCCTAGTATCTTGTGTACTAAAAATTCTTCAGCAACTGGTGGGCAATTCATGATTGACAAGTTCAAATCGTGCTTCAAAACTTCAATTTTCAGTAACAGTGGTCAAGCTTCAGAAGTATGTTGAAGACTACTTTTTATAGATTGTTCTAGACTGTATTATATATATATATATATACCAGAGTTTGTTAAAAACACGGCATTTTTATTAGCTATATTTCCTTCAGTCACGAACAGCGGGATGTTCTTTATTCATCAGAGATCGACCATTTTGTCTACATCTGTGTTTCAAAAGTGGTCTTGTTAGGGGGGACACATTACACCAGTTTTCACCGTAAACACTCGCATTCAGAGCTTTACAATATCCCTTGCATTGCTAGAATTTAATGATCAAACAGGACATCATTAAAAGTTTCCCTGTGGTAATGCAGTTAACATTCGTCGTAGACTAAAGGGGCACAAAATGTGAACTTTGAGCATTGTATCCCTATTGAAGATTTAAAAAAACTTAAATTGGCTTTATTTATGATACAGGGGTTCATGGTCCTTTTCTTAGAGTTGAAGGACAATGTGAAGGAGCTGGAGATATTAAAATTATTTTAACGATGTAGAATGCTTAGCAGGTGGCTGTAGAGTAAGTATAGATTTCCTCATAGAATGTCAGAAATTTAGAAAAATGTTAGATTTGTCGAATTTTTTCGCTCATTCAACGAATAAAATGAATATGTTATTTCAAACTATGGATGAAGACCAAAAAACTTAAAATGTGACTTAAATTTCATCCAAATATTTTTGTTATCATTATACACTATTTAAAGTAAAACATATGGCACTACAACCATTACAAATTATGGCACTACAACCATTACGGATCGTCGCCAATAACCCATTATTTTGTGGCACAATGAGACATTAGTTAAGTACCTTACTTCCTACCTATATTAATTAGCAAGAATCAATTTTAATTAACGAAAATTTATATAACTTTGTTAATGACTGCGATTAGAAACGTAAGAATTCATGGAAATTAAACGGAAGTCGCAAATTACATTCGATAAAAGCTCTCCATTTTAAACTATTCTGAATAGTTAAAAGAATAAACCACTTCACTTTGAAACTCACAGGTGACCTACATTTTCTTAAAAAGCTAGCAGACTCCTCTAGATTATTCCATATTCTTGAAAGTATTACAAGCGCATTTGCAAGTAATTTACCCTATGAATTGACTTCGACATAATGCACCCATATTCAATCACCATTAATTTGAACGGGAAGCGTATTTTTTAGTTCATCGTGCTTCCATAGCTGCTAGTAAAAACAAAAATTCAGACAACTTGGAAGACATTTTTGTTTCATTACTATTATTCACTATATATCTTTTGCAAAGGCGGCAAAAGTAATTTTTAATTCCGGAAATATTCATTTCGAAGGCGGTAAACGTTTTTGTCAAGAAGAAACTCAGTTTTATTTTTCATTTGAAAAAGGAAATTTCTGAGAAAATTAAGTCAAAAAGTGTCTGTTTTTAGAAAATTCAAGTTTTTTTTATGAATGCAGCAAGGATATAAAAATTCTATCTATTTATAGAGTTTTTATGGATTCAATTAGAGCCCATCCAAGGAAACAAAAAAAAATCTATCTCGAATTCCAGGAAACGATTTTTTTCGTTTCCGGAATACGGGAAGAAAGTTTCCTGCCTAAATTTGAGGAAACGTACTGACGTTACAAGTTTTTATAAGGAAATATTCAGATTATTGAATTTCCATGTGTATTATTGTGCTATTGAAACAAGAGTCAGCAGCGATGAACTGTTCTTCATTTCAGTTAATTTTGTGCAGTGTTTTCTAAACTGCATGTTAAACCTCTAAGCGTCAACAGATTTCTGAGAAATGTAGTACTATTTTCCCCAGCAACATTCATGAATAAATAACCACTGATTAGGGAAAGAAATACATTGTTTTTTTGTTACTTTCCTAATGCAATAATCCACTGGATTGTGATTATTTTGCTCTTTTCCTTGGAATAGAAGTCTGGAAATTTTCCATTACTCCTTTCTCAAAATAGCATTCCTTGGAAACTTTTAATGTGTCTTTCAAAATAATAGAATTCTGTAAAAATATTCTTTTGCTCGTTTCCTTGCAATAAAATAATCTTATGACTCATCTCATTACTCCTTTTCTCAAAATAGCATTTTTTGGAAAAGTTTAATGTGTTTTTCAAAAGAATACAATTCTGTAAAAATATTCTTTTGCTCGTTTCCTTACAATAAAATAATCTTATGACTCATCTCATTACTCCTTTTCTCAAAATAACATTTTTTGGAAACGTTTAATATGTCTTTCAAAAGAACAGAAACCTGGAAAAATATTCTTTTGCTCGTTTCCTTACAATAAAATTATCTTATGAACAGTGTTGAACTGTGCTTGTAGGTTTCTTCATTTCAGTTCCTTTTTGTACAGTGTTTTCTAAGTAGTATATTAACCTCTTCAACAGATTTCTGAAAAATGTAGACCAACCAAACATCCAACATTACCCTAGAACCTCATAAATACATAACCATTGATTGGATGTAGAAATCCACGGGTTCTTTCAACTTTTAGGAAAATTCTTTTGTTTCCTTCCTTAGAACGGAATCCTTTGGTAAGATTCTATTGCTTTTTTCTTAGGATTATAATTTTTTGGAAAGTTTCTATTATTTCTTTCCTGAAAATGGTATTTTTTAGGAAAATTCTATATTGGTCGTTATTTAGAATATAATTATTTAGGAAAATTATGCCGCTCCTTTTCGTATAGAATTCTGAAAGGTTCTATTAATCCTTTCTTTAGAACAGAGTACATTAAAAATATTCCATTAGAATCAAATCTTCTGGAAATCTTATAAGCTTAAAGCTTATATTTTTCATCCGAAGAGAATTTTTTGAAAAGATTACGTAGGCACTTTCATTAGACTAGATTATGAAGGGACATAGAATAGGGAAAGAGTTCGAATAAGACAATTCAAAGAAACAACGAAAAACTTTGTTGAGATTCAAGAGACAAAAGAAAAGTTTTTATTGCTAATTTACCTATAATAGAATCCCTTGGAAAAATTATATTGCTAATTTCTTTTTAATAGAATGCTTCGGGAATATTCCATTGGTCAAGAAAGTCAAAATTAACTAGAAGTCGTGCCTAGAAGACTAGGTTCTAAACTGAAATTTTTGGAATTTTGAGTGTGAACCACTCAAATGGTTATTCCTCTTGGCGGCTGTCTCTACGAGATATCTCGTCATTAGCGAAACTAGACAGTATTTGATGGACTAGATATCTCGTCATTAGATAAATCGATCTGATTCTGATCTCGTCATCATTAAAAGCGGCAATATTTTCTTAATTCGGAATTCAATCGGCATTATTGATGAGATACTTCGTCATTACGAAAATAAGTCAAGAAAGTCTAGAAAGACAAGATATCTCGTCAAAACCATTTGGAGGGTTAGCCTACTTTCAGTTTTGGTAGTTAAATAGAGAAAATATGAATTCACTTGTGCGTGCGGTTTGATAAAAGAAATATTCACTTCATTATCCGATACGAGGTTCCTCATGAGCCAAGGTTACTTATGAAAAAAAAAAGGAGACAGTTGCGTATTTTTTAAATTACATTCAAAGCATGTTTTCTGTAAAACATTCGACATATTTTCTTTTAAAGACGATACTTATAAGCAACGATTCTCATAAGCGTCCACGAAACATTTACAACAACGCGTAATACACAAAATTCAAATGCAGTAACTTAAATTTGGCATTAATTTTATTTACTCTGCTTTAGAACAGACATAAGCGAGTGACTGCGCCAAGAAGCAAATGCGTAAAACAAAAAGCATTCCCGCTTTCTTATCACTCAAGGTAAAAAAGCGAAACTCCCGTTTTCCTCTCTCGATTCGGAATAAAATATCCCGTTTTTTGCTTTCTTGAAGCCCAAGCAGGAAACGGTTTAAAATATCTTTCCTAAGAGAAACATACTAGGAGATACTATGCAGAAAAATTGAGCTCCGTTTTATCTGACTTTTATTAAAGAAATCAATTTCTAAGGTAGTTCGCTTGCGAGTTCGAGAATTGAAAAATGATTTATCCCCGTTTGACATCTCAAACTTAAGAAATAAATTAGACGGAAAAACCTCGGAAAAATACTAAAGAATTTGAATTTTATTGGACTTATGATAATAAAATGATTTTATAAAAATGCAACCATTCAAACAAGGCAATATATACATACAAAACGTTTTAAATGAAAATTGCTGATGCAACCAGATGGTCAGTTTGTTATGTAAACCTTAACCCTCCAAATCGGTCGTGGCCCTAAATGCTGGTGTGATTTTGGGAATATGTGAATGAATGGAATTTTGTTTTATGTTTGATGTGGAATTTTGTGTAGTGGGCTGCCAGTTAATGTGTTGACTTCGTCATCGGACACGGTTCAAAATTAAGAGTTGTCCTCTGATCTTTGGAATCGATTATAGATTGTTGCCAATTACCCGTTATGATGGTTCGGTGGAAGGTTAATGCAAATACCTATCTGTCTCTAGCAAAGTTTTAAAGTGTCAACCAAGATAAAAGTACATAAATATTCTGTCTTTATCCAAGCTGAATATGTAACTATTCACGTATCCTATGTATAAAATGCAAATACCACTCACTCACTGACCGATCACTGTATCTCAAGAACTACAAGGCCTAAAAAGCCGAAATTTTACAGGGTGTTTCTTATAGTGTAGAGGTGCACTAAGAAAAATTCGACTCCTAAGAGGTCTAAAATTTTTCTAAGGCCTACCCCATGCATGCCATGAAAAGGATTGCATCACACAAATGAACTGATAAGAATACGTAAACAGGAAACAGTAATGTAAACACAGGAAAGAGTAATTTTTAACACCAGTGATTTATGAAATGTAAACACTCGAGCAACTAAAGTTTTGTTTGGTTTTAAGGTAGGGAGTAGTTGTACTCTCGAGATCAGCATTTTTCTCTGCTTTCAATATTTATAGCTGTTTTGCTTTTACATTTTGTGCCTGAGCTGGACACACTTTCTACTGATTCTATTTTTTATTTGTGTCATCTCCCAGATTATTTAGTATAGCTTCTTCTGTTTCCCTTTTCTTTTTCAAATACACATTATTAGGCATGGAGCTCATTGATATTGACGACGTAATAGCCTGACCAGGGAAGGCCCATACTACGTTTTAGGTGTTCTAGTACCCTGATGTCATCGTATTTTGATTCGCTCATACCTCAATGCTCATCGTCAATCCGTTGTCTCTCGCTCTATCTTTACATCACTAGATGTAACCACCCTGCAAGTATTGTTGTCCAGTGTTCTGCCAATGACAAAATCGATAACGAATTTTCCTTTACCTTATATACCTTATTCTGCTCTTCCGAAAAACCAGTGACTTATAATGCTGACTACGGAATCTGATACCTCCTAAGCTTTGTAATTACACCTGGCTGCAAGTCAAAACTTTATAGCAACGGGATTGAAGCAACTAAGGTTGCCAGAACATCTCTTTTAAAGAGAGCATGTCCTCTTTTTCCGTTCGGATCTTTTCTTCACGCTCTTTTTTAAGTTAGATCTTTTTTTGTTTTCTTTTTAACGGTTGTTCACTTTTTGAACTCTTTGTTAATCATTTCGGATTCGTTAAAAAATATTTCACATTTAAAAATTTACGCGCTAATATATTTACATTGGTTCTTATTGGCTTACATGTCTACTATATCGTTATGTAAACAACAGCTATTCAAATACGTGTTAGATCTAGTACATTCGTAAAATCGTACGTATTATTAAAACGCGTCAACGTATAATAGAAAGTTCAACCTCCCTAGTGCATATCAAGCTCCATGTTAAAACGTCTCATTAGGAGATGAAATAGGTAACCAGTAAGAATTTAGATTTGCGTTAGAATAATAATGAAATAAGAAATATTGTTCTTATCATATCAGAATGAATAGAAAGACGCGGATTTAAGTTTGAAAGGAAATGGCGTTGCTAATCTACCCAACCCACATTTTTTGTTAGAATTAAATCGAAGTCGATAACTCAACTGTGATTGCTGCGCAGAATTCGTGAAGTTATAATTATGTGTTGGGTGTATTATTTACTTCTGTTGTTTGTCAGTATTTTTGTATTGGTTCTTCCAATTTCTAAATTATCATTTTTCGTGTTTGTTTATGTGATAAACTTAAAAGAATATATATTAGTTACAGTTCATTTATTAATCGAAATTTTCAGCAGGCGGTACATTTGGATATAGAATTGTATAGGAGGTATAGTCTCATCCATGTATTTTGAGATATAATCTTGTCAGTAATTTTTCTCGCAAGATTGTCAAATAATTGAACACTCATTCGGAAGTTAATAAAAAACTTCTCTGGTTTTTTACGTAAATCCGCAAAACATGTATAGAATCTACCCCTTGTAAGTCTGAAATCAGTAAATGGATGTATCCAGTAACGTCTATTTTGTTTTAAAATATATTTTTTGTACACCAAGTAAGAGAGCGAAATAAACATTTTCTTCGATAAATATCCATATCAAATGGCGCGAAATGAGTACTTGCGACATTTCTGTTAGAAGTTGGTGCCATTTTACGGCACACACTCGAAGTGCTAATTCTCGTCACCTCAGCAAACTTTTTATATCTCGGCAACTTTATACATTTTTAAGCATTTAAACATAAATCTTAGTTGCATGTATTTAGGGGTAATTATCTAAAGTTATTTAACAGATATACTTTAAATGTCCCTCAGTAACTTCGTATTTACCGGCAAATCGCTTTTGATGCCATCTTGTTATCAAAAAGTTTCGTGTTCGCAACTTGTAAAGTACACATGCACTCTCACGGTATTCTTGGATTGGTTGTGACGTCGATCAAATCTACACTTCAACTTTGACTCATTCATTTCTATATAAGAGATATATTTTTATAATTGGCTGGTTGGAAATTGAAGATGTATTGTTATTAGGGTGGGCCGAAAAGATTCAAAATTTTTTTTTCAAGTCGTAATACCGAGGAAAAATTAAGAATTTGGAAGACTAGAAAGGGGTAAAAAAAAAAATAAATAAAATCGATTTATATCTTCCGGTCGAGCATGTGTTCTAAAATTTGCCTAAATTTGGAAAAAAGTCACATTTTTACGATAACTTTTAACATTTTAAAATTAGACTCTTCCCGAATGTAATAGCTGAAATTCTTATGTATTAGAACCACAGAAAGTATTGTTTAAATATTATTTCAATTCATCAACATCTTCCGATCGCGCATTGCCTTCAAAGTTAATGAAATTTTTAAAAAATTTACAAATAAAGGTAGATTACAGTTCAAGGGAAAAAAATACTAACTTCTTGCATGTTTTTTTTGTTTTTTGTTTTCGTTATTGAATACAAGTTTAAATGTTTAAAAACAAATTATTTTAGACCATTAGTGATATTTATAAACAGATTTTTTTTGGAAAAACAAACAAACAAGTTTTTGTGTGAAGAGTCGTAAGTTTAAGAAAATCATGTTGAACAATTGAACATCTCCGTTTTCACTCATTCTAAGATGAAGATACTTTGAAATCTGATTTATGGGGGACGTTAGGCATGGCATGGTTGACCTTGACAGCAAAGTCGTTCTGATAAAACCATCCCTAGAATCAGCTCCGCAAACGCTTCCCGAGGCTTCTGTAACGAGTTGCACAAATCGTTCAACTGCATGTGTGTGAACTGGGAATGTCTTGAATGTTATATCTAAATTAGGGACTGAGTCGCTTTGAATATGTGATTTAATCTCATCGTCACTGATATCTTTTAATAATGGGGGAGAAGATAAATCACAGTCCCGTCCAATTAATTATTTCCGAGTAGTCTTGGTCCTTGAAATTGAGATCCGACCAACCTTATAAGTGGTTAAGTTATTAGCGTCTAGATAGGTAGATTCCTGGTTTGAATCCGGGTCTGGGCATGGATGTTTGTAAGCGTATGGTGTAGAGGCGGCTGGTGTACCTTAAATCTGTCGTGGCCGAATGTCCTCACGTGGGGTTGGTGTGGAAGTTTGGATAGTGAGGTGCCATCTCAGGTGTTGCCTCGTCATTTGACCGTAATTCAAAATTACGAGGTGTTGTCCTCGGATCTTTCCCTTAAGGGATTGATCCCGGACCGTCGTCAATAGCCCGTTGTGAATTTTTCCAAATTTCGGCAAATTTTAGAGCACATGCGAGACCGGAAGATATATAAACCGATTATTATTATTTTTTTTTACCCCTTTTTAGTCTTTCGAATTCACAACTTTTCCGCGGTATTACGACTTGAAAAAAAACTTTTGAGTTTTTTCGGCCCACCCTAATGGTTATTCAAATGACTTAACCTATATATACACAGACAAGTGGATCTGCTGAACAGATATGGATGTATTGGATCTGGTTGTTGATACTTCTTGCACGTTATCCCAGTCTGTTAGGAGGATAACATCTTTATTTTATTTAAATATGTTTTTTTATTTAAAATTTAATAAAAACTTTATTTTATTTAAATATGTTTTTAATTTAAAATTTAATAAAAACTTTATTTTATTTAAATATGTTTTTTAATTTAAAATTTAATAAAAACTTTATTGTATTTAAGATTGTTTGTTCAACCATCTTTTAGTTAACTTTATAGACGAACTCGTTACGTGCTCGAACCCACTGTTTCATCCCATACTGCTTATTTGGTTAAGATTTTCCATATCGTTCCTAATAATTTCACGATTATGTGTACATAGTTGAGCTTAAATAAATGTGTTCAGTGTTTTCATTTGTAAATTCGTTCTCGTATTTACTAATGGTTTTGAAAATACACAAGTAATATGTTCAGCAGATTGTTTTTCAGTTAGTGGTTTATGTACAGGGTTATTCAAAAAGATGGACCCAAATTATTTAATTTGTATTTCACGAACTATAAATTGGACTTGAAAAGTCTTTATAACGAAGGAAAGAGGAAGTTCCAAAGTTTTTCTTACCAAAGCTTGGGCGGTGATAGTTGCGTAAACGGCCGCTAGTGTACTCGCTGCAATAGGCAGGCACTTCGTGACACCGATGTGACTTTTTCTTGTGGGACTATGTTAAGGAAGCTGTTTATGTCTCACCTCAACCAACAACTCTGGCTGACCTGAGGAACCATGTCACTGCTGCTGTGCACTCAGAAACACAAGATATGCTTTTTCGCATGTGGGACGAGTTTGACTACCGCTTAGATGTTTGCCGTGCAGCAAAGGGGGGACACAATGAACATTGATAACCTGTGTGTTAAAAAACTTTGAAACTTCCTCTTTTCATTAGTATGTAGACTGTTTATGTCCAATTTATACTTCCTGAAATACAAATTAAATAAATTGGGTCCATCTTTTTGAATAACCCTGTATTTAAGATTCGTCAAAGATGATTCTTTTTAGAAGATACTTAACAATTATACACTTATAATGCGTGTGTTTCGTGCTCTCTTTTTGTCCTCTTTTAAAAAAAAATAATTTTACTAAATGTTCTCTTTTTTGATATTTATCTTCTGGCAACCCAAGAAGCAACCATCTTTACAGGATGTGGCCTGGGTGAAACAGTTTTCATACCACACATTCCTTTTATTCCCTCCGACTGCCACTTTCAATTCAAACGATTGCAATTTCCCGTCAAAGTAGAGGAAGGTGTACCAGAGGTACCAAATTTTATTTTGAATTTTCTAATTTTTTTCTATCAAAGTTAGAGAGGGGGGGGTTTACTACTGCTCATATTAAACTGGATGTATTTTGCTACCTATTTCCTATTTTAGTTGTGGCTATTTTCGTTTTTATCAACATGAAAAATGGAATATTGTTAACCTATCTTCCACTTTCCCTTGGTAAGACACCCCTTCCATACCTAGGGACAAGGGTTGTTGTACATAAGGACAGGCTCAGAAAGTGGATAAAATAAACTTTTAAACAATATTTCAATTGAAACTTTTGAACAACCTTAAACAGTCAAAACGAATTTTATTTTCCAAAAATTAAGAATTTTTACAAAAATATCAAGTACAATATCAAAAGGCTTAGATTTTAGTAGAGAGCTTCAAACTTAAATTTTAGTGCAAAATTACAGTTGAGTGTTTCATAAACCTAGCCAGTGTTACTCTAACCTGTTCAAACGAAATTCCCTCCGTTTCTATTTTTTACAGCGACTTTCCCTAGGTATGACTGTACTTTAGGCACACCATTCTCCACCTATGTTTCATACGCTCTCCCCTGTACAAGTGTCCCATATGCAATGAAGATAAACAAAGCTCAGGGGCAGTGTTTGAAAGTTGCTGGTGTGGATTTACGAAATGACAGTAAGGAAATGACATCAGGTGTGTAAGATCTCCTAAGAAGCCTCGTGACTATGCAAACAAAGAGGCGAAAGAAAAATGTAGTCAACAAGGAAGTTTTATTAAAAAAAGTGTGTATTTAATCAAACCATTTAACCAAATTTACAATGTTGTTTATTTAAAATATATGTTGCTATTTATTTCCTCTTTCCCATTTAAATATCTTACTAGTACATTACAATGTGTTTTTGTTCTAGTGACAAGATATCTCATCCCTCCAGAACTGTTCAGCATTGCTAATGACGAGATACCTCGTAGAGACAAACATCCATGCGGGTTAATAATCATTTTAGTTACTGCTTTACTATTTTATTATTTTTTATACTTGCTTTATGGTGTAGATAATGGAAAACAGCAGAACCGAGAGTGCTCCAAATTCTATTTTAAGAGTCGAAATAAAAATTTGCGTTTTCGTCTCAAGCCCCAATTTAAAAAATAGAATTAAAATACAGTATAATAGAATGTGGAATACTACCACTACCATTTGTATTTTTATAGTTTCAATGCAACAAGAATATAGCTGTCATTAATGTCAGGCTTCTTTGGACGAAGTGGGTAGTGGCATTTGGTGGCGATCTTTGGGCTTGGGATCTACGGTCTTCCGACTGCTGTTGCGGGATTTATTTCGTTTTCTTTTTATTCTTTATATATTGTTTAGTTTCGTGTGTTTGCTTTTTAATGGTGTTTGGGGGAGTGTATGAGCAATTTTTTAGCGTATTGCTGCTCATATGTACGTAGAAAACACCATTTTGTGTTGTGTGGGTCAGGATCCTCCCTGGTGACGTCCTGATCTATCAACACTTTCATTTTCAAAAATTTCCCAAGAAATTTTTAAATTAAACATTTTCTTTTATTTTTGAAATTATTGATTACTTTGTTACGTTTGACTTTCGTTTTCTGGTTGATTGCACCCCGGGTGTTTCGCTCTTTGTTTTTTTAAAAATGATATGCATGTTTTGTGTGATAATTACGTAAATATATATACAACGATGATTAAAGTTTTCAAAGTGGAAGGAAGCGCGTGAACCACTCCGTGGGTAAAGCTACACACAAAAAATGTTCAAAACACTAATTAATGGCACTATAGCTTTGCTAATGACAATATATCTTGTCATAAAGATAATGCCAATTTTTGGCTGTGACGATATAAAGATTAAATCACTTTTCTTCTAATGTCGAGATAACACGTCCATCAAAATCTGGTTAGTGTTGCAATGACGATATATCTCGTAGAGACAACCAACAATAGGATTAATAGACTTCATGACTAAAATGGCTATTGATAATATTTTTCAAAACTTTTCAATCTTTATTAATCGTTGTTTCGAAGCTTCACATCTTTTACTACAGTTAAATGGTATTGATTGAAATGGCCGCCTTTAACGATTTTTTACATAAATGTGTTGTCGTTATTAGTCGTTGTTTTGAAGCAACATATATTTTACTACATTTAAAGGGTTTGACCGAAATGGCTGTTGTCAAAATTTTCCATAAATGTTTGTGTTTATTAAACGTTGTTTTGAAATTTCAAATTTTTTGAAATTACATTTTAATGGTATTGACCGAAATGGCCATTCATTCTATTTTCCATAAATTTTCATTCTTTATTAGTCATTGTTTTGAAGTTTCATACCTTTCACTACTTAAATATTATTGACCAAAATGGCTATTGACGATATTGTCCATAAATTTTGTCTTTATTATTCGTTATTTTGAAATGTTACATTTTGTTACTACATTTGAGTTTTTTTCGTATTTAAAAGTAGTTTCGTTTTCAAAAATATATAAATTTGAAAGATATATTATATAATATACAAAAATATATATATTATACATTACACAAAAAAAATGCAAGGGTCGTTCGGAAAGTAATGCCCGTTTGAGCAAGCGCATCACTATAACAGTGGCAGGTGTACCGTTCAAGGTCATCAGTTTTAGGGACTCGTCTGCCAGCTGTCTACTGAATTACATCCTTTATTTTATGGCTATTGCTGTTTTGATAAATGAACAAAATGTCCAATAAAATCGAGCGTGCCGCCAAATGTGAAATAAGCTCTGTGATCCGATTTCTAAACGCACATAAATGTGGGACCAAACAAAATTTATCGTGAAATCAAAGCAGTGTAAGGTGATGTGATGATTGAACCATGTGTGCGTAGTTGGTGACGAAAGCTTAATGAGGGAAGAGAGAACGTCCATGATGAGGAGCGATATGGCCGCCCAAGTGCCATTCCGTATGAGCTTGTCAAGTCTGTCGACAAATACATCAAACAAGATCGACGTGTGACTTCGGATTAAATTGACGATAAATTTTTATATGTGTTTCGCACTATAATTAACGAAGTTGCAACAGATTAGCTACCTCAAATTCAGAAAAATTTGTGCAAGGTGGGTGCTACGCATGCTCAATGACGACCACAAAAGCTTAAAGACGTTACTGCTTATCTCAATGGACTGGCGGGAGAGGAGTATGACGCTGGTATTCAAAAGCTCGTCATAAGGGACGACGAATGTTTAAATTTGTGAGGGGACTATGTAATAAAGTAATATAAGGTTGAAAATGCAAAATCAAAAGTGTGGTTAAAATTTTTTAATTAGTTTGTATTTTATTTAAAAACGGGTATCACTTTCCGAACGACCCTTGTGTGTAATATTAAAATAGCTGGCATTTAATAATAGCGTGCCGATTCTTCAGCTGAAAATAGTTTTCTCGAGCGTACATGAACTGATTCCGCATTAAAATAGGGGGAAAAGGAAACAACAGGTGCACTGAACGAAATTTTTGTTGCAAAAACGGATTAAAGCGTTTTGGATTTATGTGGAAAACCTTCGCTTTTTCGAAAGAGGATTGTAATTAAATTATACTTCGCATGTGAGGACGCATTTAGAAACTTAAACTCATGCATATGATGCTGATAGAATTCCTGGAAGACACCGAAGCGATTTTCACAAAAGTAATTACACTGCAGATTCAGAGCTGCTAAAAATTGGCGCCATATTGTATTTTAATTATGAGTGCAGGTTTTTGCCAAGAGAATTCGTATTTGAATTTTTTTCGGGCAGTAGAAAATTTCTCAAAACTGTAATGGCCTTAAGGATTTGAACTGCTTGAAAGATCTATTTTAAGGGGGCGTGATACCTAAATTTTAACTTTTATTGTTCTTTTAAATCAATCTATCCATATTTAAATCAGCCAGGAATCTATCCATCACGCGTGAGCAGACTTCGATGTCAATCGTGTCGACTGCAGTTGTAACGGAAGTTTTCAGTTCAGGAAGTGTCTTAGGACTTGTCTGACACACTTTTCTCTTTAAATAACCCAACATGAAGAAATCGCGAGGGTTTCAATACGGGGAATAGGGCGGCCATTCAATACCACCTTGGAAGTGCGATGGGTAATCCAATCCGATGATTCGATCGTGGAAATGCTCATTGAGCACTTCGAAAACTTCCGCTGTGCGATGTGGTCGTGCACCATCCTGCATGAACCAATGACCATGGACCAAGTCATTACCGTGAAGAAAAGGGATGAATTCACCGTCCGGAAACTGTCTGTATTTCTCAGCGTTTAAGGTGCCGTCGATGAAAACTGGGCCATACACACACCATGGAACAATATTGCGCACCACCCAAGAAATTGCCCACTCCAATGATCATGTGCACCAAGTTTGGCTTCACTTGTTCGCAGATAGCGCCATCTATTAGACTTTTTTTAAACATTACCCGCTGGGCCACCCATAAACAGCGTATGCAAAACTCGTAATTTATATATTTTTGGGTCTTTTCTCTCCTATTAAGGGGACAATGAGTGTTCCAAACATTTTGTCTTTGTTTTTCAACTAGGTGTAGTAAATCGTGTGACTTGTGAACTATTACCATAAAAGTGTGACTTCTAAACCATTAAAACTCGTATATTCAAATCTCAGAAAAATTATCAATTAATTTGAATTGGCTTGTAGAACTCGAATTTGATACTTGAGGTATGAGAAAATGAGGCGACGCAAGAAATAAAACAACTGCAACCCTACACAAAATACCACGCTAATTATGAAGTCAAACTGGTTGAGATCTAATGTGAGAGTTGATGTAGGTAGGTAGTTGAATTAATATCACACTGAAGCCACAAACACAAGAGGCTGCAACAACAGGCAGTGACGGTCCAGGATTAATTCTTATGAGAAAGATCAGAGGACAATATCACGAATGTTGTACCACGGTCGGATGACAAGGTCAACACCGGAGCTGTAACCACTCTCCAAACTTCCACACAAAGATAACGTGAGAACATTTGAGGCCATGACAGATTTAACATGCATCAGCTCCTTTTGTTCACGATGGTCTTTGGTTGGGAATCGTACTAACAAACCTCCGGTTGCTAATCTGTTACTCTTTCAACTGGGCTACCATTCTGGGCTACTGGGTTCTATAATCAGAACATTACGCACAAATCAAGTCAAAGGGCATCAAACTGATCGAGCTGATATGTGAGAGCTAAAGTAGAAAATGAAAAGAAAATCCAAATGAATTAATAAACTATAAACGTCTATACTCTACAAAAAACAACACGCGACCTATGGCGTCCAAGTGAGTCAAACTGGTTGAGCTCATAAAGTAATTGCGGCACTTAAGGAAAAGAAGTTATAAAATAAATTGGGTATGACAGTAAACAAAAATTTATTTGTGGCAATACACAATAGTTATTGTTTATCAATACTGAATTGTTGTGTTTTACTATATTGTAAATTTTACAAAAAGAAAAAAAAATTGTGACAGCACGACATTTGGCCATTTTTCCCCAAGTTCCGGTTGAGATGTCTCACTTACATGGGAGAGATGCCCTACTTGTTGAAATCAGTTATTCTTGAAACATAAAAGGTTTTAAATGCATATGACATATTAAAAGTAAGGGATTTTAATAATACACTACCTTAGCATTAATTTATAAAATATTGAAATATTTAACAACCATAGACAAGATAAAAATTTTTTTTTAATAAAACACATTTAAAATAAAAAAAACTTATAGTAAAACACATTAAAACTATTAAAAAAATCAATTTGCTAGAAAGTTACAAAATTCTTAGTTTAAAATATTAAAAGATTTTACGCTATTAAAGTATTACTAAATATTTCGAAAATATTCTCAATTACGAGTTTTTTTTTTTTTTTGTTCTCTTTAATTTTTGCTTTCCCGCAAAAATAGCACAGATCCCCGTAAAATGTACATGATTCATGTAACCATTTGGTACACTTAACATATTTAATCCAATCCTACCAATTCTTTTGTACAATAATAGTTTTCACACATTCGAGGCAGTTGCATTGTAGGATCACTTTTGTTGTCCATCAGTTTTTTTTTAATACCTTGTTATATTTATTGGCGGATTTAACTGTTTTTCTTGGATGTGTTCTTGGGAAGCAAGTATCTTAGCTAACTCTCTTTTTCTCTTTCTGGGTCTTTCTTCTGTCCTGGGTACAGGCAAAATCTTATGCAATAATTTTAACGGGGTTGTTGTCTGTTGAGCACAAAAATCTGATGATTGCGAACAATTTAGGGATTTTCATCCGTCTTGTTCATTTCTTCACTGATGGGAAAGAAGTGGATCGGAATCGCTGCTTGGTTTAGAGGCAAAATTCCCGTCTCCCGAAAACCATTGATAGCAGTATCGATAGAAGCTGCTCTTTTCCACGCTCTACCAATCAATTCTGAAGCTTGAATTCTTTCAATTATTCTTCCTGGATAATGAATAATCAATTTTCGGGCTTCATCTTTAAAGAAATGTTTTAATGGCTTAAAAAAAGACCTGTCAAGATGCTGAAGAGCTTGTGTTGTATGGCTTGGCAGGAATACAATTACAATCTGATTCTTGTCAGTGAAGTTCAGTAAATCATAACAATTTAAGTGGGATGCATGGCATCTCTCCCTGAAAATGTATATGGGGCATCTCACCCGAATATATGTAGGGCATCTATCCTTTTGGTATGGAAGAGATGCCTCGGCAGCTGTCCAACGTACAAGACAACAAAGATGGCGGTAAACTGCCAAAAGTCGACTGATCAACTTCTGACTACAGGTTTTTATGCTTACATAAAAAAATCCATTTAAATTATCAAGTGCCAGTCTAACACTACAACATCAATCTTGTAACAGTGTAGGAAAAACATTGTAGTTACTTAAAATCTAAGACATTTTTGGACATGCTTATTTTCCTAAGGCATTTAAAATTCAATTTATGACTGGACAAAAATGTTACGATGAAAAGATTTGCTTAGTCTCTCGAAACATGAACCAATGTCGGCTTGCATCGTTTTGTCCTAACGAATCAAGCTTACAGTTAATAAACTTAAATACCTCCTATACGAAAGCTGATATTCAAAGTAATTCCTTCGGCTCATTCAATTTTTTTCTTTATGCCTACGTTAACAGGTATTTTTTTTTAAATGAAAGTTATTGGTAGCCTTCTGCTAATAATTTGCTTGAGCATCATGGTCTTTTCTACATGCCTTACATGTTGTGAAAAATGAAGTTAATTGGAAGTTGCAGCAATGTTTAACAACTTTCCAAAAATAATTTTCTTATTCTTTATTTTATGTCACATTTTGTATTTACATGATAGATATGACAATGTTTTATTTTATTTATTACATGAACCATATGGTGTTATAGAACTGAGAATATACTATTACAATTATCTATGTAAAATATTATACTGCTATATTTTATATACATATGGATTAATCTACCTCTTTCAATTACTATGTCATGGGTTTTTTGTATGTGAATAGATGTCAATGGGGACCTTACTTTGCCAATGTCAACACCTTATGTATCAACTGCTATTTTTTCCTCTTATTGTTTCTGGCCTCAGGTGGAGATGTGACGCTGCTATCGTCACGATCGCTTAAGTTAAGCTTATATATATATATATATATATATATATATATATGTGTGTGTGTGTGTGTGTGTAATTGAAAATCAAACACCAGTGATCACTTAGTTGACTTTCCTAGACTCTGCTAGATCCTGGATCACCCTTTGGCCTTTCTACTCCTTTTTATACTTAAAACACAGGATTCTCCCGAATTATCTCGAGGTCGAGGGCAGATGTGTGATACATAAGGAGTTCGTGGACCTTTGTTTCTTAACCCCCCCCCCCCTACGAAATTAAGTTTCTGAGTTCCTGGGACTACCGTGATACTAAGTAGAAATAAGGTAATGGTAGTAAGTACGTAGGATGATAAGGTAAGGTAATTTTTAATTACGTCCTACTAGAGCAACACAACGGGCTATTGCGATTATAAAAGGATGGGAAAATCCAAATGACTTGAAATAATTTTAACGAATATACTCGATAAAAAACAACTCTCGACCTATGGCGTCAAAGTGAGTCAAACTGGTCGAGCTCGAATGTGAGAGCTGAAGCAGAAAACGAAAGGACAAAGCAGAGAGAAATGAAATAGCCGCTCCTCACGCAAAATTATAACGTCCATACTCAAAACATCACTTTGAAGGCAAAGTAAATTAAAATGAGAGATCAGCGCATCTTGGGAATATTGGAGTAAATATTTAATTAGAAACGCGTTTTAATAGAAATAAAATGAAAAGCATAAATTGTAACTTCCAAGGAGAGGAAAATTTATTACAAGTATCTCTGAATTTTTTTCCGCTCTCGAAAAACGGCCATAAATTTATGTAGGAAATAAATATTTACAAACGCAGCGAGTAATTATGGTATCCGATAAGAAATGCCGAAAACTGGTTACATCTGTATCACTAACGCTTTAGAATCAAAATTGCAGATTTAATCTTTAATAAATTAGTTTTTTGCACGTTTGTGCCCCGTTTACTTCTTTCAATTATCTGATATTAAGAACATGATCTAGATCGATGGATTGGCTTTGGTCACGTATTTCGTATTCGATGGAGTAGTGAAGTTAAGAGATTTGGAAGAAAATAACAATTTCAAGTGTCTTGAAACACGAAAGTTGTAATTGTCATAGAGGAGTACAGTCGTTGTGAAAGTAGCTATTTTATTCGACGTCCCACTGGAGCAACACATTGGCGACGGTCCAGGATCAAACCCGAAGGAAAAGATCCGAGAACACCACCACATAATTTGGAACCATGTTCAAATGATATGGTCACATATATACCTTAATATTCCGAATGGCTTCGACTTGATAACTCGGTAATCAAGATCCGACCAAGTTTGTTGTGATAAGATATCTCGTCATCAAGATAATGCCGATTCTTTAAATGATAAGATCAAAATTTGGTCATTTTTCTCTAATGATGAGTTACCTCGACGTGCCATGCAAACCATTAATCAGGAGGGTTAATGACAGGATAGTTCTTCGAGACAACCATCACGAGGGTTAATGAAAATATCTTGAACAATAGTTTGTGATCAATAGATCTCTAAACAGTGATCATCGTAACTTTTACTTCAACAAGAATCCATATTTAGTATCATTAATTGCACAGTAAAAATATCACAGATTGACGAACAACTTTCTATTTCGCATTGGATGACGTGGCATCATGTCATAAGTCCTTTTGTCTTCTATCAGATCAAACAACTTCACGATGACAGTATACGTCATGATGGCCAATATTAATATAGAACGTCAGATTTAAGAAATATTGTTGAAGAGGTTTTGTGATGCTCAAAGGGTCAAATCTAAAATGACCTTAAATCTATTTTCTAAATTCGAAAACTGGTCATCAACGGTATTTCATAACCAGTTTCATACCCTTATATTAGCACTAATAATCAATAAGGAAATCGGCAAAAAAGTTACTGCTTTCATCTTGATTGAAGTCTAAATCAAACTGTAATGCCGCATTTACACATTCGCACGAATGGTGAGTATAATCGCGAGGCGAGTGGTGAGGCAGATGTGCAATCGGCTCACTCGTCATTCGCTTCGTTCCTCGCCTCGCGGATCGTAGCGCTCGCGTCGGAAGTGGTTTTTTGGGCACAAGTCAAGGGCTTGGCCACGAGGCGTCACTCAGTGAGTTTATTTCAGTTTGCAATGAGCGCGTTTATCAACACGTGCAGGACGTTTTTTGGGCACTAGTCAAGGGCTTGGCGACGAGGCGCCACTCAGCGAGTCTATTTCAGTTCGCAATGAGCGCGTTTAGCAACACGTGCAGGACGGATGGCGCCTCAACTCGGAGACTATGTCAAAGGTCATTCGCGTTGTGGGAACGAACGTGTGAATGCTACTCGCGAATCTCGGCGATTGACCAGGCGAATCCCGAGCGCGAATGTGTAAATGCGCTATAACGCACATTTATACCTTTGTGTAACGCGGTGCTAAATTGGCTTAAACCCTGTGAGGAGTTCACAGGTATTGATCCGTTTTACAACCTATTGTCTTCCTTGTATGGTTTCTAAGAAGTCTTGACTAATAGAATTATTCCAAGGATTCCTTTAACCCTCCCGTTGGCTGTTTCGAGGAACCCTCTGATGTGTCCATACGTATAATTCCACCGTTCAACATCCAGTCTTCTCTGCAGGTGAGACCTCGTCATCTGACCGTGGTTCAAAAGGACGTGGTGTTGTCCCCGGATCACTACTACCTTCGGGGATTGATTCTCGACCATCGCCAATAACCCGCTGTGTTGCTCCATTGTGGCGTTAATTAAATACCTACCTACCGATTCTCTCGCATGACTTTTAACCAATTTTTACTTTCAAGGAGCATAAGAATCCTTCCAAATGATTCTATCCAAAGTAACTGTTGTGAACAGAATTACTAAATTACTCACTTAAAGGAAAGTACTGATAAAATCTTTCAGGAAGATTCTATTCTTTAGAAAACAAAATCTTTCCGAAAGATTATATTCTTTAGAAAACTCGAATGGAATATTCACCAAGCAAAAACCGTCGGGTACAAAGGCTAGTGCTCGTTAAAACTGTCGTGATCTCAAATGTCTTCACGTTGGAGTGGTGTGGATGTTTTGAGAGTAAGTTCAGCTCAGGTGTGACCTCGTCATCTGACCGTGAATCAAAAATTCGCGGAGTTGTCCTTAATATTTGCTTTTGGGTTTGATATTTGATCCCGGACCGTCGCCAATAGACTGTTGTGTTTCTCCAGTGCAAAGTTAATCAAAGCACATACGAATAGAATATTCCTAAAAGTTAAGAATCTGTAGATTATTTCTTCCATATATCTGGTTATTTAGTCATGGAAAAAAAAGCTACACTACTCGGAATTCTCGTGATTCTCAGGAAGTTTATTGGAATTAAACGGCTTTAAAACACGGGTAATTTGTTCATAACTATTTGTTTGCGTTAAATATGATTAACCTCCGATTCCCAGTTTAAGTAGTAATCATTTCTAAGTTTAATTAAATGCATTTGACTACCATAAATTTCGGTTGACGAGGTTTTCTGACGACTTGAACGGTGGTGAAACGTGATAGTTAAGAACTGAAACTTATTAATCAGATAATTTGTGCTCAATTTTACTCATTAGCGACCGAATCTTTCAAACTTCCTTTTACCTTATTACCATAACTAGTTCCTCGGAGAAACTGAATAATTTGTATCTCAAATTAAATGAATCTCGTGTAAAATGATAGGGTAATGATGTGGAATTATGGTTTACAGTCGCTTGCGTGATTTTAAAGTATAAAACTGAATATTCTTGATAAGTTGCATACTACTGCGTTTGTATGTACTGACTCAGTTTGTTTCAGTGTTTTATTGAAATTCTTCTCGTACACAATACATGCATTGGCGTGCAAAACTTGAGGGACATCATTATTTTTGAAGACTACAACCTCAAAATTGAACGAAACTATGGAGATTTGCATAACCAAGAACATTCAGTAGAAAGCTGGTGCATAGTCAGATTTTAGAATCTTACATAAGAGATGGCTAAGCTACCGCAGGAACTCACCGGTACCTCATTTTTTGTATTCTAACAATATGCAAAGTGTGTTCAAACAATATGCAACATCAGTGTTTGGGTGGTCAAGACCACCTCCTTTCATTTCTAACATAGACGTAACATATGAGCAAACGGAGCATTGCTTTTGAAATCTTCAAAAAGTGCGTTCAACTTATCGACAAGAAGTCACGCAACTGCTATGTGAAGAATTGACTTCGGTGAAAGATTCAGTTTTTTTATCGCCTCGATTAATCATGTGACGTCTTATGTCAGGTGTGTAAGCCCGCATTTCTGTAGAGTGGTGATAGAAGTGATGAAATCGCCAGTCTACTATTATCAGATGATCACTCAATAGACCAATCAGATGATGATTCAAAGGTTGGATGCAATTTCTCTTCCCGTGGACCATTCAGATGATTAATAATAGGTTTCATTTTGCAGAAGAAAACAGAATGAGGGTCAGGTTACTATTAGTTTAATCTCATGATCATGGGTACATAAAAAGGTTACAACTGTCTCACTCTAATTTTATTTTTCCTTTATTGTTACTCTACTTTATTTTTCCTTTATTATATCTGTCGTGGCCTCAAATCTCCTCCTGTAAGCCATAGTATGGAAGTTTGGAGAGTTTGGTGCCAGCTCAGGTGTTGACCTCGTCATCTGACTATAGTTCAAAATGAAGAGGTGTTCTGGGATCTTTCCTTTCGTGATTGTTCCGTGACAATCGCCGTCGTGTAGGAAGGGGGATGGTGCACGTTAAATTTGTAATGGCCTCAAATGTCCTCACGTTGGTGTGGTGTGGAAGTTTGGAAAGTTGGGTGTAAGCTCAGGCGTTGCCTCGTCATCTGACCGTGGTTCAGAATTACGTGGTGTTGTCCTCGAATCCTTCCCTTTGGGGTTTGATACCGGACAATCGCCAATAGCCCGTCGTGTTTCTCCAGTGCGACGATAATTCAACTCCTACCTACGTTGATTAGAGATATTTGGAAATATTTAGTTGCTTGTTTCCTTAACTCAGAAAATAATTGTTCTAAATGATTACATTCTCAGGTCATGATAAACAGAATCTAAAGGATTGTTTTGTAAGGAAAGGACCAATAGAATCAGTGTAAAGATTGACAGAATCCATGAATTCTTTCACCCTGTAGGTGTGGTTATGTAATCATAAATGTATGTTGTGGGGAATAGAAGCAGTACTTCACTCATGTGACTTTCAGAGGCTTAATTTCATTTTCACTTTGGCCTGCATTTTACTAGAACAAATGTCTCTCAGATTTAAAAACAAATACAAATTGAATGAACATAAATTTAAAATATATATGGTTTGAATGAATATACATTGAAAAAAAAAAAAAAAAAACATAAATTCATGGCACATAAAATCAAAGCTACTGTAATTAAAATTATTTAGATGAATGGGGGGGGGGGTTAAACAGGACAGTGAGCATATTTGATTTCCAAACTTTGATGAAAAGTCACGAGCTATATTAAAAAACACAACTTGAGGTTAAGTATTGTTTGAGACTACCGTTCTCCAAGTGCGCTCCTTAGAGTTTATGTTAATCAATCATAAAACTCACGGCTAAGCGTTTATATTCATCAATCATGACGTTGATGACAGATCATTTATGGTTATAAAGCGTGATAGACATGCGTTTAATAATTTATATACGTCATCAAGGGAAATGGACGACGCTACATTAAAACGGATAATACTCATTGAAATACGAATTATCGTTCATTAAGTGATTATGAGCGCTTTTATTGGAATGAAAGTAATGTATTTGTGGTCTCTTTAACCTTCAAGTGGTTACGACGAGATATCTCAACCATCAAGATCTGACTAGTTTTGCTTATGACGAGACATCTCGTCATAAAGATACGGAAGATATTTTGATGATGACGAGATCTAGATCTGGTCAGTTCTCTTCTAATGACGAGCTATCTCGTCCATCGAGATCTAGTCAGTTTTGTTAATGATGAGATATATATATCGTCGAAAAACCATAAAGAGGGGTAAAATAATAATTCCACTTGTATATTATTAACCCTCTGAGGGGTTCATTCGCGTAATTGTACTATATAACTTACAGTCTTACCTTCATGACTTGTAATTTTGACCTACTTGGTCACCAGAATGTTCCGAAGGATTCAATTCTGAGGAAATGAGCAATTCAATCATTCTAAAGGATTCCATTGCTAGGAAATGAGCAATGGAATATTTAAAAGGGAGTCTGTTAGTAAGGAAAGGAATAATAGAAAATTTCAAAAGGATTAGAAGGGAAGAAAAGAAGCAATCAAATATTTTAAATTGATTACGATCTAAGAATTGAATCAATGGAATCGTTACAAAAAATGCTATTCCAAGGAAAGGACTAATAGAATTATCGAAAGAATTATATTCAAAAGAAAAGAGTGATATAATCTTTCCAATGGATTCCATTCTACAGAATGAATCAATAGAATCGTTTCAGAAAACTTAACTGACAAAAAACTTAAGTTGCACTTGTATTTTTCCTTGTTTCCTTATTTCCTAGTAGTGTAATCTATTTCCATTGCAAACCCTTTCGATTTGGCAGGAAATTTTTACTATAATAAAAATAAGTGTTTGTGTGTGTCTGAGGTATTCAGACGAATCTATACAACTTACAGTCATGAAATTTGGCACACAGGTAGTCCTAAAGGTGATTGAAATAGTGATGCGACATCGACAGCAAAACATCGATGTTCAAAATTAAAACATCGATGTTGATAATGCATCGCCCCCAAATCATCGATATTTTTAAAATTCAATGTGTTTAAACTTTTTTCCCCATTTCTAAAACTGGTTTAGAAACTATTGATGCGAAATCGACATCAAAACATCGATTTTCAAATTTAAAACATCGATGTTGATAATACATCCCCCCCCCCAAACCATCGATGTTTTTAAAATTCAGTGTATTTAAACTTTTTTCCCCATTTCTTAAAACTGGTTTAGCAACTAGTGAAGCGACATCGGCTGTAATACATCGATGTTTTTTATAAAACATCTATGTTTTGAAAACGTCGATGTCGCATCCCTACTTTTCAGACCCTTCACCCTTGGCCTCTTTGGTCTAAAAGTATGTTCAATTTGCTGATTGTAAAAATTATGCTACTTGGTTATTTTTAAAATTTTTATAACGGTACCTTTTTCATTTAAAAATAAAACATCGACAAGTATAAACATCGGTGTTACAAAAACATCGACTCCAATACATCGATGTTTTTTTGAAGAACATCGACATCGATGTCGCATCCCTTCTAAAAAGACCTCGAATACCAAATTTTAAAATTTAATCTAAAAAACGTTTTAACTAATTTATTCGTATATTTTTATTATTTGGTTTCCTAAGAATGGTAACAGTGTAACAGAGATCACGGCTTCTAAATTTTCCTTAAATTTCTTTGATTCTTTTATTTTTTCTTTAATTTCATTGGTTGTTAAGTCTTTTCAGCAGTTCTTAACGGATTTTTTTTTTGTGTGGAAGTTTTGGAGTACCTAATTATTTATTTTCTGTTCGTTTTTGGACGTTCGCTAACTTTTTTAAAAGTTCTGTTTGATTTGAGACACGGAATCTATAATTGTTTCTTGCTTTTTTAGTTAGCTCTAAGACTTTTTGAAAGTATAGCATTATTTAATTTTTATCGTTGTCTCTTCAGGTTGTATTGTTCCTTGCTTTGTTTTAAAGCTAAAAGACTTTTTGAAAGTATGGTGTTATTTAATTTTTATCATTTATGCATTTTTTTTTATTACTGTTTAGTTTTTTGTTTATTACTGTTTAATTCGGTTTTCTCGGAATCAGTGAGGTTTAGCATTACGACTTTCTAAAAGCATAACCTATTACTGTTCAATTTGGTTTTGACTTACGTGGTTTGTCAGAAAGTATAACTTATTAGAGCTTAATTTGTTTTTGAATTGCGTTATTTGTCGGAATCAGTAAAGTTTAGCGTTAGGGTACCTTTTTTAAAAAAATGTGATATGAATCATTATTAATAATTTTTTAGGTAGATTTCTATGTGAAATTATACATTTGTGTGGAATTTAAATAATTTTAACATTCATTTCTAAAAAAATATATTTTTAATTTCATAAATATTTGCCTATTAGGAAAAATGCTCTAATTAAAAATATTTGCATAAATGTTACAAATTGCATTCATATTTGAATATCTATGATTGTTTCCTATATAATAGACCAGAGGTTAAGTTATAGTTAAATTATTTTGAAATTTATAGTGAGTCGAGTTCATAGTAAACCCATTCTTTGATAAAATTCTATGTATTTCTCATAGCCCAAAACTTACAATAAAATAAAATTTTATTCATCAATTGTAAAACCTGAGGTCTATTAAACTCACAAATACTTTATGTATACAAATATATATATACAAATTTATGTATACAAAATTTAATAATAAAATACTTAGTAGTTTTTTAGAAATCACGATTCTCGTTCACAGTTCTTCTGAAAATGCATTTAAAAAATAGATTTAGATATTTCATAAAATCGTTAGCATTTCAATACATCAACCCCCCAGATTTATATGTTAGACCTTCGTTTTCTCATTTTTAATAAATTTTTTCTTTCTGGAAGCTCTTAGTTTTCGTCTTGTCGTTTTTCCTGATAGCAAAGAAGGTCTTTTACAATCGACAATTCTCTCTTTTTCAAATACAGTGTGACCATTTGCTGTGTAATAACATAGATTGATACCTATTTCCCTTAACACGGATGTTAATCCATTAGAACCATTGTTAAACTGTATTACAGAAATACTATCACCTTAAGGAAGAGCCTGGAGCTATACAAATACTTCTTTTTTCTTGCTGCTTTTTTTAGCTTTTAAAACTTTTAGAAAGTATAGCAATAATTAATTTTTATCATTTATGCAATTTTTTGTTTATTGCTGTATAATTTGGTTTCGTAGGAATCAGTGAGGTTGACTTTTTAAAAGCATAACTTTGTCACGGACAACGCCGTGCTGGTATGTACTGCTAGTAAAATATAAAATTAAATTTTAAGTGTAATAAAAGTACAAAGGATGTCCAATGTTCTTTTGTTGTTCCCAAACCTCTTTTTTCAAAAAGTTTAGAAAATTTGTTTAGGGGATCATAAATGCATTTTCAACCGGCATTTTCTAGAACCTTTTGGTAATCAAAAACTTAGTCCCGTTAATTGCATTTCAAAACGGCTGACACTATTTCACCAAACGTAAACCTTCTCTTCCAAAGTAATCACATATTCCTTTAAGATATATGATATAGTGCCTGTAAGATATCTGTAAATTTAAAAGTTCTTTACCCTCTCAGGTTTATAAATTATTATTCCACAGGAAAACACTTCATGGCTTCAAACGTCTTGATCAATAGAATTTATTTCAACCAACAGAACTGGTTATTTAGTCATTAAGGATGAGGGTAAAATCAATGGTAAACGTGAAAAACTAGTGACGCTCAGAGGCCGAAAAGAATCAATTTGACCTCTTCGCAGGTCAAAATTTCCGGTAACCCTCTAACCGTTATGAGCTTTTCGAGTAGTGTTGTATTGCTTTTTCTGTAATACACATGTAATGACTAAATAACCTCATATATTGGTTGAAAGAAAGTAAAACTGGTTAGACGATACGGAGGGCAGACTTCAGGTTTCAGAACGGTGAAACGTGTGAAGCCCTCAGAGAGTTAAATAAGTACTAAGTCACGAATAATTTGCCCTCGTGAATAAAAAAAAATGATTATTGTGGGACAAACCAAGCTAAGCCGATTCACATGAATATTTAATAGCTTGAGCATTTCATTCAACAGCAGAGCGTCCGTGACAATGATCGGGTCTTTTTAATATTAAAGCAGTTTTCAACCAAACGCAATCAGGAAACCCAAACCAAACTAAGACGATTCATATGTATAAAGTCGGAGTATTTCATTCAACAGTAGAACGTCCAAGGGTTTGTCCGGGTGTTTTTGATATTAAAAGTCTCCAACGAAGCGCACATATTAACGAATCTCAAACAAACTATGCTGATAAACCAAACCAAACTATGCTGAGCCACATAAATATATATATATTTATAGCTTTTGATTCAGCAGCTGAGTGTCCTTGAATATGCTAGGATGTTGTTAGTATTAAAATATTTTCCAACCCCGAACGCATTCATGGAGCTCAAACCAAACAAAGCCGAGTCGCATGAATAAAGATGGAACATTTCATTCAACACCAGTGTCCTAGAATATGCTTGATTCTTTGTAATATTAAAACATTTTGAAAGCAAACACATTCAAGGAACTCGAACCAAACTAAGCTGAGTCACACGAATAAATTTTGACCATTTTCATTCAACAGAAGAGCGTCTGAGAATATGCTCGGGTGTTTTTAATATTAAAAGTTTCCAACTGAGCGGAATTCACGGAACTCAGCAATCGCCCATACATCTTTCCTCTTCCGACAGTTCATTAAGGATTGAAGAGATATTTTGCCGTTGAGAGACGAGTAGAAGTTTGATAATTGCACGTCTTCCGGTTGACAGTGGGATGTCGTTTCCCGAGAACGTCCTCCGACACTCCGGAATGTTCGAATCGATGGAGTTTGCGACATTCGGATGTCGGCGAGAAGACTGACAAACATCTCAGAAGGATTGTAATCAATAGATTCGAGTCTGCTTTGGAAATTCACTTTATTAAGATGTATCCTAAATGATTTTTAATTAGAAATAAGGTTAGAAAATCTGTAAGATGCTTTAATTATGTGAAATAGCATGTATGAAGATGTAGGTTTGCAAATGAAGCATTGCCTATTTGTATGTTATTTTATGTCTCAAAGAATAATTTTTATTTTGCACTTCATTTAATAACTATTGAAGAAAATGTAAGGTATTGCTGATGAGATACATTGTCTATTTTTGTGTTACTTTATGTCTCAAAGTATAATTTTGCATTTCAAATCTTTTATTTTATAACTATTGAAAACTATGAAACTAGAATATTAGGTTGCTGAAGCATTGCCTATTTGTGTGTTATTTTATGTCTCAAATAATAATTTTTACTTTGATCTTTTTTTATTAACCGCATAGAAGACTGAAAATAGAAAGTTTTGCTGATGAAGCATTCCTATTTGTTTGTTATTTTATCTCTCAATGAATACTTGAACTTTGTACTTTATGTCTCACAGCATAATTTTATAATTTGAAACGTATTTAATAACTAATGAAAACGATGAAAATAGAATATTTTGTTGATGAAGCATTGCTTCCTTGTGTGTCACTTTTTTTGACCCACAATAATTCTTATTTTGAACTTCATTTAATACATTGAAGATAGTGTATGAACATGAGAGGTTTCGCTGATGAAGCATTGTCTATTTGTGTGATATTTTATGTCTCAAATAATGCTTTTTTTTATATTGAATTTTATTTAATAGCCATTGAACGATGTAGGGTAAAACCAAATAAGACCAAAAGTTGAAATTTTACAAGAGAAAGAAAACAAAGTATCAAACAATGTTTGTGACACATTCTTATGATTCCGAGCGAAAATAATTGCACTAAGTTAACCGTTTGTGGATTTAACCGCAGATTGCATAGCAATAGTTTGTAATTCAATCAATCATCAATCATTTAACTACAAAACACGAATTACTAAAATTTGTTATCGAGCAAAACTAAACTTTGATTTGAAACAAAGATGATTTGAACCCGGTTTTTAAAACTTGAGTTATATCATACAGACGGAGGACAAAATAATACGAACACCTGTGAAAACGTATGACGTATTTCACACCTGCAGTACAGCCGCGCCACCTGCAACAGAAGTCTGTCACCTAGTTGGCGTGAAGAGGAAGGTATCAGTCTTTCAACAGCAGTCACCTGCGTTGCATGTGTCTATCGAACTGTCTGTGATAAGTGGAAATAACAGACCTGTCAGAGTTCCAAAGAGGAATGATTGTTGGAGCGCGTTTAGGTGGAGCATCGGTTACGGAAACAGCAAACCTTTTGGGGTTTGCAAGGAGTACGATATCAGCCGTTATGACAGCGTACACGAAAGAGGGTAAGACGACGTCTTCAAAGCACAACAGTGGTCGAAAGTCAAAGCTTGCTGATAGGGATGGACGGGTCTTGAAGCGCATAGTAGCCCGAAAGCACAAGTAATCGTTATCCGAGATAACATCCGCAATGAACAGTCATCTCCAGGACACCGTTTCAATAAAAATTGTCAAAAGGGAACTTCATGGCTGCGAACGTTTATGGCAGAGTGGCAATTCGTAAACCCTTGGTGACAGCAACTAATGCTTTCAAGCGACGCCAATGGTGCAGAGATCGCAAAAACTGGTCCCCACAGCAGTGGAAACAGGTAATATGATCAGATGAATCGTCATTCACCCTATTTCAGACGCGTTTATGTCTGGGGTCTGGAGAACGCCCAGAGAAGCGTTTAATCCTGATTGCCTCTGACTGTGAAGCATGGGGGTGACTCCATTATGGTATGAGGTGCGATATCTTGGCGCTGTCTTGGGCCACTTGTTATTATGCATGGGAGGATCACATCCAATCACTATCTAAGCATTCTATGCGATCATGTCCATCCTTTTGACCAGACTGTATTAACTGGAGAGCGACCGCTTTTTTAAGACGACAACGCCCCTATCCACACTGCTAGATGTGTTCAAGAATGGTTCGAAGAGCATGACAATGAAGTTTAACATTTCGCCTGGCCCACTCAGTCTCCGGACTTGAATATTATTGAATATTTATGGGAATATTTGGAGTTTAAACTTCGTTCCCGATTTCTACCTCCATCCAGACTTTCGGAATTAGAGACCGTTCTGCAGGAGGTATAGCTTAATATTCCTTTAAATATTGTCCATGACCTTTATGCATCTATCCCACGTCACATTAAATCTGTACTTCACTCAAAGGGTGTTCCAACCCCTTATTAATAAAGATTTTCCATTATTTCACAGGTGTTCGTATTATTTTGTCCTCCACCTGTACTTAGAACTATAGAATACTTAAGAACTTACGGGTGTATATGAATACCCGTCAAAAAAAAACCCAAACTACTCACCCGATCGCAATTGCACAATTTACATCGCAGAACAAAACGGAAGGTACAATCGGTAGAGATGAATGTTTTCTATAAATATCAATAGTTAAAATTTGTCTACTGGGCCGTCTTCATATTAAATTGGGTGCTTGCTCCGAAAATTTCAATACGAACCCCCATCTTTAACCACAAATTTGGATTCTACACACAATTTAAGACGGATTTGATGAAAAAATAATGAAAAACGGCGTAAAATCGACCAAGAAGACTTTTAGAAACCATTGAGGGATCGTGTAAATATTGAACTCCGCAGTAGAAGGGCGGATAATTGGTGTTTCACATTTTTTGTTATATTTGCAAGAAACATTAATTTTCCTTGGAAATTCTTTTTCCATCTTTTGCTACCCAAAAATCCAAACACAATCGGTAAACATTTTAATCATCAAACGAAATTTTACTATTTTTTATTAATTATGAAATTAATATTCGTAAAAATTATTAATAGAGACCTGGGTAAATTTTGACTCCATGCGATTCAACTGTTACTGAAACATCGGAATTCCAAATTTCAGCTCATCACTTGCATAATTAGTTGTGCAGGGAGATTGTTTGCAAAATTTGATGATTATTACCGTTATTGGGGATTGTTCACAAAATGAAAACAGAAATTTCTCCCAACAGATCATGGGATTCAATCTGAATGGATTCTGACTTTGTCACCATCTTGATGGACTCCATACCAAGTCACCTGCAGCAGGTCATTGACTTCGACGGACACTACACGTCTTTATTAATATTTAAATGTGATTGAATTCCGAACATTTACACGCTCCCTCAATGGTTTTTATGGATTTTCTCGGTCAATTTTACGCCGTTTTTTATTATTTTTTCATCAAATCTGCCTGAAATTGTGTGTAGAATCTAAATTTGTGATAAACGATGGGGGTTTGTATTGAAAATATAGGAGCAAGCACCCAATTTAATATGAAGAAAGCCCCTTAGACAAATTTTGAATTTTAGTATTTGTAGAAAATATTTACCCCTATCGATTGATACCTTCCGCTTTGTTTAATGATGTAAATTGTGCAATTGCGATCGGGTGAGTCGTTTTTTTTGACGGTGTACATCCCTATAGGAATATGGATTAATCTTCAGAACGACACAAGATTTCTAAGTAGTATAGTATTGTTTCTATCCCATAACACGCTTCTAAATAACACACTGACTAAATATAACCACATAAATTGCTTGAAAGAATCCATGGCTTCTTTCAGCCTTTAGAATGATTCTATTGCTACTTTCCTTAGAATATAATCATTTTTAACGAGTCAATTCTCATTTTCATTAAAATAATCATTTGAAAGATTATATTACTCCTTTTTGTTTAGAATGGAATCTTTTTTGGAAAGATTCTAGCTCTCTTTTCCGTAGAATAGAATTTTAGGAGAGAGTTGATTTTGTGTTCACTATCTCTCCTCGAAACTATACGATAATAACGACATTTCCGATTAATGCTCGAATACTCATCATGAATAATGATTAAATTACAACATCTATTGGTTGAAAGAATCCATGAAGAGATTTCTATTGGTCAAAAAAATGCTAAAGGTTAGAAATCATGCAGAGAAGACTGCAAGTTGCTGTACGGATACATGCATGCGAACCCCTCAAAAGGTTAAGTTGTGTGCCGTGGTCTAACTCACACTCGAGTAGCAAAAAAGGACCATTGAGTGACAAATAAACCTACCTCTGCTTGACGTTGTACGGACCGCAGCCCGGTTGGAAGAATAACCGGAAGGTTGGAGTTCAAATCCAACCAAAGACTGTCGTGTACAAGGGGGCTGGTACACATTAAATCTATATCGAGCTCAAATCTCTTCACTATGGCGTGGTGTAGATATTTGGAGAGTGGAATGCCAACCCAGATGTGATCTCGTCATCTGAGCGTGATTTAAATTTACGTGGTGTTGTTCTCGGATCCTTCCCTTCTGGTTTGATCGTGGACCGTCGCTAATAGCCCGCTGTGTTTCTCCAGTGGGACGTGAATTAAATATCTACCTATCTATTTTTATAGGAAGCTTTCAAACAACCCTGCAAAATCAGCAAATAGAACTTCCTAATTTAAATTTTAAATATGGGTCTTCAAAATTGCGTTTTTATTCAGCTTTGATAAAAAAAATTCTATGAAGCTTGTATTTATCCCTATGTTACATTGGCATAATTTCGAAAAGCTCAATAAAAATCAATTCAAATTTTTCATCCCCAACATGACTTAAATTCATATTACATGATGGCACCGAATGCTATACGTATATGCTAATTAAACCCATCCAAATGTGGATTACATTTAATTGAATTTGTATCATCATTTCACAATAATTTTTATACATTTCGATAATCTTATTGTTTTTTAATTGTTATTTATTATTGAATTCGTTTTGTTTTGCAGATGAAACAGAGAAAGTTAGATAAGTATTCTGAACTGTGAATAAATATAATTTCTTGAAAAATAACACTTAAATTTCTGATCTGTAGTTAATTTAATTTAAATGTTATTTTAGAATTATTTGTATAATTTTAATTCATTTTGAATTTTTTAACGCCTGAATGCGTTTAGTTTTTACATGCAATCTTACCTTGCAGGACTTCTAAGAAGTTTTAATCTTCTGTACCAATATAATCTTTCCAAAGGATTCTAGATTTAACTCTAAGGGAACGATCTATGAATCTGTACACAAACGATTCTATTCTGAAGAAAGATTCAAAAGAATCCTAACGATTCTATTCTAATGAAAAGACCAGTGTCCAAAGAGTTAAATTTTAAGGAAAGAATCAATACTTTGAACAAAGGATTCTATTCGAATGAAAGTAAATATACAATCTCTCTTTCCAAAATATTCCATTCTAGGAAAAGGATCAATGGAATATTTCTTAAGGTTAAAAGAATACATGGATATTTCAACCAATCGATATGGTTATTCGGATATTAAGCGTGTTGCATGGTTAATGCAATATTATATTACTGGGGAATTGCGTGAAACAGAAGGTTAAAAGTTAAATATGTTCCCTATTCCTCTGCATCTTGTTTAAAAGTCACAGTAGTATTTCTTGAACTTCAAAATCTAAAATGAAATGGATTTGTAGTAAAATAAATTGTTAAATCTGCATGTTACAGGTCGAAAGTAAAATTACCGAATCTTCAATCCATCGTATTTCTATAATTCAGTTTAAATTAGCCGAATTACATATAATCAACTGCTATAATTATTCTGGGTGATAGTTTCAATTGATTAACTTTCAAATAGTTGTTTGATAAGACGGGAAATATTGATCAAAAAATAAATAACGATAATTATTTGACTTCATAATGCATCAATTAAATGGGGAAAATGATTAATTACTTTTCACTATCCTTTAAATAGCTAAATGATAGATGCATCCATTCTTTGTAGATATTGAACTTTATAATGACATTTAAATGTTAGGAAATACCTCTTTTGCCCATTACATATGAGCATTTTATCCAAAGTATTTGTAAAATATGTTTACCACCATTGAAAATAAAATACACTTTCAATTATTTATACGAGATATCTCGTCATTAGAAGAAAACTGTAAATAACATCACCTTGCCTTCATCGAAATTCGGCAATATCTTGACCACGAGTTATCTCGTTATCATCAAAATTCACCATGTCTTGTTAGACGTGATATCTCGTCGAAAACACTTGGAAGGTTATATATGCGTCCACCTTGCAACCTGCAGTCTTCCCTGAATGACTTCTAATCCATTTCGACCTTCTTAACCAATAGAATCTTTCCAAATAATTTTTATTTAAAGAGATGATCAATAGACCTTTTCCAAATGATTGAATTCCAGACAGATACAATCTTTCCGAAAGATTCCAAAGAAAGAGCAGTGGAATATATTTTTATAAGATTATATTATAAAAGAGAACCTATAGATTTTTCCAAAGTATGTAATTCGAAAGAAAGGAGCAATAGAATATATCCAAAGGATTCTATTATAAGGGGAATATATATATATATATATATATATATATATATATATATATATATATATATATATATATATATATATATATATATATATATTAGAAGTATTCACTTCCAACAAAAGAAGCAGACTAGTCTCAAAGGATTCTAATCCAAGGAAATAATCAATTTATTTGCAATAAACTTTTAAATAGAATATTTACAAAAGACTCTACTGTAAAGAAAGGATCAACTAAATCTTTGAAGAGATTCTATTTCAAGGGGGAAAGACCAATACAACCTTTCTAAGTGTTAAAAAAGCACGAATCCTTTCACTCAATAAATGTGCTTGTTTAGTTAAAAAGCGTGTAGTGAGGTAAAATTAATTCTACACTACTCGGAAATCTCGTGACGGTCAAAGGATAAAAAACAGATTTTTGGCTGACACAAAACATAATCTTAGACTTTCTTCTCACACCTATCCATTTCATGCACGTTCTAATGGTTTTTGTGGATAGTTTTCTGACCAGATACCATGGTGTTCCACATTGCGTTCACTTATGGTAGGTGAACGAGTTTCTATGAAACTAAATGTACCCTTACGCAAAAATTTTATATAGTTCCATAGAACTCTGTAGACTTCCATAGGGAAAATTCAGGTTTATAAGGTTTATTTTATAGAAATTTCAGGTTTATAAGGTTTATTTTATAGAAATTTCAGGTTTATAAGGAAAAGGTTCAATAGAATTTTATAGACGTTTCTATTTATAAACAAAACGAGCTCTTGTTCTATTAAAATGTAGTTCTATTGCATTCTAAAGAGAAGTTCCATAGAAAAGTAAAGTCTTGAAACAAAATGAGATTCAAAATGAGATAGAAATGAGATTCTATAGAATTCTATAGAAGTTTCCATACATTTTCAATAGAGATTTCTATAGACTTTATATTGTGGTGAGTTTGTAGAGCTAATAGATGTTCTTTAGATTTCCTTTTCTTTCTATCTCATGTTTGGTGCAGCCTATCCGCTTTTGAACCTAAACCATCCAACCATCTGTAGGATTTCTATAGAAAGCTTCTATATGATTCTATAGACCACATTCCAACATAGAAATTTTTAAGGAATTCTATAGACCACATTCCATAGAAACTTTTATAGAATTCTATAGAAATCTTTTGTAATGACTGATAGCATTAGTGTTGTTCTGGTGGAAAGGCTTTATGTTCCTATTAAATAGCCGTCTTTCAATTATTCGCATGTACCTCTTATAATTAAGTCATACAATTGTAGAACCGTAATCTACTCATATGATTGCTGGCGGAAATCTTGTGATGAAACAAAGTTATAAAACAGGATAAAATTAAAACACAGAAAAATAGTTGAACTTTACGATAAGTTACTAGGCATGAATAATGTTTGCAGAATTTAGAAATACAAGGTTCTCAAAATTATTACCCGAGTGTTTTATGTAAACTACAAATATTTTGAAAAGCTAGTATTTATACATGTTTTAGCAAACCATTAGTCTTGTGGCTTAATAAAAACGAAATACTTCCAAGTAAATTGGGGGATGGGCTGACTCGAGTTACTCTATAACTTATATTTCTCTTTCAGTTATTTGTACTAAATTTCAAATAAAGGCTTCTTTTAACATCAAACTAGAGACTTTCAACTTTTAAATTATTAGCTTAAAAGCTTTACCCCTTATGAGCATGTAATGCGTAAGCTAAATAAATGTTTCTTGAGCGAATTAGTTTCACTTTACTTGAGATCATTTATATATTACGTTAACATTTAATAGAGTGATCCTGTCTTGTTCCACCTAGTCATTGCTGCAATTTATCAATTTTGTTCACTAGCTCAGTGTCGTGTTTATTATTTTTATGACTAGATTTGGTCATATAATATACACACTGTAGTCATAGAAGATTCAGCATCATCACGAAGGAAGTATCCAATAGCCTTGAAATATCCACTGTGAGTAGATCCTGGAAGGATATTCACATAATTAGCACCACAGAGTGTATGTAGATCATGTGCACCAGAAAAGCACTCTGTAATCAGTATAAAATAGAAGAGCACCGATCCAGTTTAAGCATTGGAATTTTACCTTCTTGCTGTTCCTGTGTGTAGGAAGATGAATTATGCCTCTTCAAAAATGCAGCAGTCTTACCAGCACGTTTATGAGTGACTGAGAAAACATTTTTGCTTGTCGAGACTGGATTATCTGAGAAATCTGTGCTCATATTGGACGGAATCAAGCCACAGTGATGAAATTATGGAATAGGTGAAGACAGGAGGGACGAACTGACCTGCGTGAACGATTGCAGTAGTCTCGTCAAACCACGGAAATTGAGGACAGACGTCTTGTGCAAATGGCTATTTCGGATCGTAATACACTCAGGAACATTGAAAATAGCGCACCAAGAAAGGAGCATCGGATTGGAATGAAATTTAGTACACATTATGATTCAGATGAGAGATTCACTTATCCCAAAATCAAGACAATTAAACAAATACACTGTGTACAATTAAACAAATACAGTGCAACTTCAATAGCGCATCGGAACTCCTTCTGCTGCAATACATGCCGCAACACTACTAAAGTCCTCCTAGAATAGGAATGTGATCGTCACGTTGATGAATCTTCCACTATGTGCCGGGATTGTACATTTCTTCCTTCTTGGTGCGCTATTTTCAATGTTCCTGAGTGTACATCAAGAACCCTAGCTCGAGAATTAGGAAGTGTTGCTGAATAATCTGTCGTAATACATACAATTCGACGCTTCTGTGGCAACGGGGAATTTTTCAAGCAGTTTATTGCTGCGACTATCTTTGTACGACTTTTATCAATCCTTTAAAATTACTTGTTCCATATTACGTGCTTTTACATTACGAATCTCGTACCACTCTCACTTGGACAAAACACTTTATTCTGCATTGATAAAAAATTAAAAATAATTAACTGAAATGTTTTTATTTAAAAAATATTATGTACTTTTTTAAGAAGTCAGTATCTGTCAACCGCTTGCATTTTGTCCTAAAACAAGATCTAAGTAAAAATGTAACAAGTTATAGTAAATAGGGATGAATGTATTCTACCATTTATCAATGTTTAAAATTTGTCAAGGGGCCATCTTCATATTAAATTGGGCCGACCAACCGGTATAGTGGTTAAGGTATTAGCCTCTAGATCGGAAGGTTTCTGGTTCGAATCCGGGTCCGGGCATGGATGTTTGTAAGCGTATGGTGTAGAGGCGGCTGGTGCACCTTAAATCTGTCGTGGCCGAAAGTCCTCACGTTGGGTTGGCGTGGAAGTTTGGAGAGTGGGGTGCCAGCTCAGGTGTTGCTTCGTTATCTGACCGTGGTTCAAAATTACGAGGTGTTGTCCTCGGCTCTTTCCTTAAAGGGACTGATCCCGGACCGTCGTCAATAGCCCGTTGTGTTGCTCTAGTATGACGTTAACTAAACTTACCATCATATTAAATTGGGTGCTTTCTTTGATCATTTCAATTCAAACCCCATCTTTTATCACAAATTTAGATTCTACACACAATTTCAGGCAGATTTGATAAAAAATAATGAAAAACGGTGTAAAATCGACCAAGAAAATTTATAAAAACCATTGAGTGATCGTGTAAAAATTAAACTCCACAGTAGAAGGGCGGATCCGATCAGATAGTCTGATACCGCGAGTATGTGTCGCTTTCAATGACTGTTTGAGGAAGGTTTGTTAGAGTGTGACACATGGTTTCGTTGTGTCCAGTATATAAGTGGATTGTTCGAATACTAATCAACAGTAAAGTAAGTAGGTTGTTAATTATGTTTCAGAAGTATCTGAATTGAAATTAAATCATGCCTAGCAAAGCGTGACAAAATACTCTTCATAGAAAAGATTTATAATAAAAATCATTTAATAATATTATACAATCACATTATAAATATTAATATGATGTGTAGTGGCCGTCGCATTCAATTACCGTTGCAGGTGCCGTGGCATGGAGTTCATTAAGCTGGCGATAAAGTCAGAATCCATTCTGATTGATTCCCAGGATCTGTTGGCAGACTCCCATAGATGGGCAATTGTTGATATGCGTCAAAATCTATGTAAGATATTCCACCTAGACCATACATTTTCGATGGGATTTAGATCGGCTGCATAACTGGGCCAGTTCAAAATCTGGATACCTTTTAACTGCACGTAAAGTGGGGGTTGGGGTGTTATCCTGCAAGAAAAACAAATCATGTTAGAGAGGGATGTAAACATAAAGGTGACAGCACTCGTTGTCTAACGTGGTTCATGGTGGTCAATATGTAAGAGGTTGTTTATCCTTGCCCCTAAATAAAAATACAATCAAATTGTAGACATACAGCTCGACACTCTTCGTCTTCGTGGCGCGCATTTTGGTAAATACTGCATGAAAGCATTGCCAAATGGGTAAATAATTGGCAAATTGGTAAATGAGTCTTTGTAAATGAGTGGCTAAATTATACAAGAAACTCGTACGTGTATTACCTGTTGGAAAATAAAACAGCCATCCAAAAAATGGTTTTCAAGGACTTCCAGGATCATCACATGCTCCAGTATATCGCAATACGAGCTTGCATTCAAACGACCATTAATCCGGTGAAGGGCTCCAATGCATTGGCCAGAAATGCACACCAAAAGATACATTCTTCCGATGCGGTGAATAGGTTTAGTATACGCCTGGTTAAACTTTAGCCTACCGGTCGATATACTCTAACCGCAGCTGTGTTGTACGACTGGACGCAGCTCTCTTCTGAAAATAGCACCGATCCCCATTTGGCCATGGTCCAGTGTAGGTGGGATCGGAAACACAGTCGTTGACTGCGTTGATCGGTAAGCAGGTTTTGGAGCCGCCACACGGCTACGTCATTGCAGGATGTTTCGCACCGTTTGAGCAGTTACCTGTCAAGAAAAAACATCATAAACTTAATACTTCATCAGCTTAAGGTTTATCTGAAAGTTGGGGATCAGGCATTCTGAATGGTGAAAGTGTGTATGTTTTCGATTATCCGATGGTGAAGTGAGATCCGCAAGTTCCAATACAGCCCATGCATCAAAAACAATAGTATTATTAATATTATGATGGTAATTAGACATTCCGAGGTGGATTCTCGAATGCTACCGGAGGGGTAAACATAGCTGGGTGTTTGTAGTGGTTCGGAACCCATCTACGTGTGTAAAGAGCAATTATGGAAATATGGTTAAATAATTTATTTTATGGTGTTACTTTGTTATACTGTTTGCACGATTGCGTCCATTTTCATATACCTTCGACTATTCCATCTGAGCTTGCATCTACTATATAAAATATCCCTAAAAGCGGTGGGTGTTCGAGTAACAGTTCGGAAAAGTTGTGGTACGACTTTTACAAGGCAGGTTAATGTTTTAAATCACTTCCTTAATGTCTACGAAGTGGTAATCTATTAAACACACATACACACCTACGTCCAATCGATCGCAGCTCGCCACGAATTTGCCTGGCATTTAGCCTTCCATTCACTGCTGCGACCGCAACAATATTCTGCGCTTGGTTAGAATTCAGTTCCCGGGGACGACCACTACCGATTTGTCAATCCATTCTTCCTGTTGTTTGCATTCTGTAAATTTATAATCAAAGACAAATTTCAATAACAACAAATTTTTAGCATCGCAATTAAGTAACACACATTCACTCTCACAGAAAATCACTCACTTATTCATCCATCCATTCACAGTTGACGAACTGACAGTCAACGTTCTTGCAATTTCCCGACGACTTCGGTCGGTTTCATGCAGGCTCGACATCCTGCCCATCAGTGATTTACTTAAGTGAGGAGCCATTGTTAGCTGACGGAGAAAATCGTCCATATTTTATACATATTATCCGTTTCCAACAACACCAGTGCCACTAACAATTTGCATAAACTTTGAAATTAGCATTTATTGCTTTACCTCTTAATACGATACATTGAAAAACTATTTTCGATTACTTTTATATGATTTTACCGTTTCTTACAGGAGGATGATAATTTGTTGACATTTCCACACAGTCAAGAATATGCAAATTTGAAGGGGATTTACATTTCCGAGAAATTTCTGCATTCCCTTTGTGAACAATCCCAATAACGATAATAATCATCGAATTTTGCAGTCTCACTGCGCTACTAATTATGCACGTAATGAGCTGAAAAGTTAGGAATTCCGATGTTTCAGTAACAGTTGAATCGCAGGGAGTCAATATTTGCCCAAGTTTCTATTCATATGATTTTTATGAATATTAATTTCATAATAAATGAAAAATAGTAAAATTTAGTTTCTTAGTTAAAATGTTTATAGATAGCGTTTGGGTTTTTGGGTAGCTAAAGATGGAAAAACAATTTCCAAGGAAAATTAATGTTTTTAGCAAATATAAGGAAAACGTGAAACACCAAAATTCAAATTAGGAGATCCAATTTTCAAATACATTAATGTCCAAAATTAAGTCCACAAACATAAAGTCTGTGAAAATTGGAGAAATATTCAGTTTATTGCAACGAAATTTCGCACAGAGATACATTATTATGAGAGAAAGCATATAAGAACATAGCAATATGAAAAAAGAGTTGAATTGTTAGTTAATATACATGTTATATCAAAAAAGGTCAAATCATGATGCATTTATCTCTGGATAGGTCCGTCTGATATGGAGTGTGCCATCGTGCACTGCTATACAAGCCTCACAACGAGCCCACATAGTGTCAATGTGGGTGTCGAGAAATGCTCTTGCAACAATAAATCCCATACTTCCAAATTATAGACATTTGTAGAAAACACTACTCCCTATCGATTGCTACCTTCTGTTTTGTTTTGCGATGTAAATTCTGCAATTGCGATAGGAGTGAGTCATTTTTTTCGACGGCTCGACGTACTGTGTCAGCAACCACTACCCAGATCTGCAGGACTAAGCTTGGCTGAAACCTGGAGCAGCATTCAACAATACATAAGACACGCGCATGCGCACTCCATATTTGATAAAAAAAACATACCGGTGCGCATGCGTATTTCAGTTGATTTAGCGTCTTAAGAATGATGTTGGTTCAGAATGTTGCTTGGTAATTTGGTAATTTTTAATTAATGTCGTACTAGAGCAACACAACGGGATATTAACGACGGTCCGGAATCAATCCCCTAAGGGAAAGATACGAGGATAACAACACGTAATTTTGAACCATGGTCAGATGACAAGGCAACACCTGAGCTGGTACTCCACTCTACAAACTTCCACACCAACTTAACGTGAGGACTTTCGATGCACCAGCCGCCTCTATACCATACGCTTACAAATATTCATATACTGACCCGGATTCCAACCAGGTACCTTCCGATGTAGAGGCTAACACCTTAACCACCAGACCGGTTGGTCGGCTATGTTGCTTGGAGTGCTGAATAAAAAGACATCATTTATGCGAGCAATTTTTGATTTGTATTAAACTTATAGCGTGATATTCTTTTTTGTGACATTCATGTGTCCAATGTTCCGTTTTGACTGACAAAAGTGAAGTTATTTGATTATTCGTTACGAGTATGTCGGGATACTGTTCATGATTAAATATTGCAGCGACTCGTCTGATTCTGTTTTCACCGTATATGATAGGTGTATGTAAGGCGCCTCAGAATTTGCGAAGCGTTATTTTTTACCCTTATAAAGTCAGTGTATAAAGCTACACTGGTCCAAAAATGACACGCTGTCACACTGTCGAACAACACCATATGGAAAATATAGCTAGCACAATGTATGATGCGTTTTGAAAACCCACTGTATAGTTAAATTTACTAACCAACGAAAGGATACTTGACTGTAAGTTATAAGATGAACCAGTAGCTCCAAAGTGGGGCTTGCGAGGAGGGGGGGGGTACGTAGAAATCACTCAATAATTCACTAGGCAAAATTGAGAAATTTTAAGAAACAAAAGGTAATCTATTATTTTATCAGGTTCTTTTATGTTTCAGTAAGCGTTGTTATTTTCTAACACATGTGTACAAGATAAAGTAGTATATAAGGTTATGTCTTCCACTATAATCTTCTTAAAACAGTTGTTGTAACATTGTTCTCTTGAAATGGTTATGGGTATCCTAAAAAGGGTCTATTTTTTCGTGATGTCGAACACGCAAAAACTTGTAGGTGCAAGATACTAATATATAAAATAAAATGTTCACCCACAATTTTCAAAGCAATTTTGTTGATAAGTCTCATTTTTTGGGGACACCGACCATGTAACATTATTGTATGTGCAAGATACATTCTTACACGATGGTATGTTCATCCATAATTGCTTTGAAAAATATTATGGATGAATGAATTCATGAAAAGAAGACCTAACCAAAATGGTTTTTCACAACAATTGTGGTTGGGTCTCTTTTTTGTGAAGCTCACCATCTAAAAATGTGTTTGTGTAAGATATTTTCTTATACGGTGGTATGTTCATCCATAGTTTTTTTCAAAACAATTTTGGCTAGGTATTTTCCTCCTGAAGCGGATGATGTAGAAATATGGATGCGCAAGATGTTTTCATATGCGGTGGTACGTTTATCCATAAATTTTTTTCAAAACAAATATTGGTTGGCAAAGACCATTCAAAGGATTAAGAAAGTCCTAAAATATTTGATTTTATTAAATCCGAGCTCGTAAAAATTTGTGCTTGGAATATACATTCGTGAAAGCTAACCATGCAAAAATATGTATGAGTAAGGTAATTTCTTAAACGGTGGTATGTTTATTCATATTTTTTCAAAACAATTTTGGTTAAGTCTCATACTCCTGAAGCCGACCATGCATGCTCAATATACAATTATATTTTGTGATATGTTTATCCATGTAGTATATTCGCCCTCCCCCCTCCACCTAGCTACCTGCACAGTGGCGCCACTCGTGGCGATGCCAGCGCCACGGAGTACATAAGACGGAGCGAAGGCGCAACAGGAAAAGCGAAGTCACCTGCAAAACACTCATCGACGCGTTTGTTTTGATGTCTCTTTTAGTTAGACTTAAAAGAAGAAAGAAGACCTCATAAAGTTTGTTCAAGAAATTAATGAAATTGTACCGGAAGGTGCCACTATAATCAAACTAAAAGAAATTATTGAGAAAAATGATACGTTCAAACAAGACCCAGAATTTATAACAGATTTAATAAGTTGGATCGTCGATGAAAGAAAGGATAAAGAATTCGAAAACGCCGAGAAACTTAAGTTATCACAAATAGTCGATACCGAGAAACTTAAGTTAGCACAAATAGTCGAAAATACCGAGAAACTTAAGTTAGCACAAATAGAACGAGAACTCGAAATAGCTACTTTAAGAAATAATGCAGGAGCAAACCAATCTCCTATCGAAAACAATACTAGAATAAACGACACTTCACCGCCGAACATAGAAAGTTATATAAAAAGTGTTAAAACGCTATGTATGCCAGTCCCAACTAAGGCGGAAAATTATAATACGATTTATTTTCCCGAACGATATTTTTTGAAACGAAAAACGTGACACAAGAATATAAATCCGAAATATTAATTAACATTAATTAAAAAGCTGCTAATATCCTTCTATACGTTCCAGAAAATGAATTGAAAAACTACCAACAGGTCAAAGCTACCTTATTAAAAGAATTCTAGCTAACACAAGAATATATCGCTAATTTCCGTAGATGTCAAAGATTTCCTAATGAAACATATACTCAATTTGCAGCAAGATTAACTAGAGCATTCGAATATTACTGCAGACTTTGAGATGTCAATGGCATTAAAACTGTATGTGAACTGATGGTTGCGGACAAACTTTATAGTACTTTAGAAAGGGATACACAATCAAATATTTCAATTCGTTCTGGCGAAAATTGGTTTAGAACACCGCAACTCGCAAAAGAATGTGACATCTATTTCGCTTCAAAACGCAAATCACTCAGTAACGCTCACACACGCCAGCCGACATTCGAAAACCATTATAGACAAATGCCACAGGAACAGTTTCGAAGACAAAACAACCCAACGCGAGGATTTTACAACCGAAACTCACCCAGACCGAATAATCCTAGATATAATCGAAACATCCCTGCATGTGAAATCGAAAGTCACAAACTACAGAAACGAAAGAAATGCCTCAATACATCGAAATGCGAAAATATTTTGGTTCATGGGAAAAAATTTAAATCATTCAGTAATGCACACACACGCTAGCCGACATTCGAAAGCCGTCATAGACAAGCGCCACACGAACAATTTCATAGACAAAACAACCCAACGCGAGGATTTTGCAATCACCGAAACTCACCCAGACCTAATAATAATCCGAGATATAATCGAAACAACCCTGTATGTGATATTGAAACCAACAGAAACACAGATGACAACGAAGTTATAAAAAATTCTCGCATATCAAACGAAGCTCTAAAAAAGCAAAACGAGGAATCGCAGCAGAAAGAACAAAATATCAGACTAAAGACATCCCTAGACTTTTATTTGTTTTTATTCAATATCGAACTAGATGCGCCTTTACAGGAAGTTGATACTTTGCACAGCTGAGATTTGAATTAACGGGATGAGCTAACACAAAAAATCAAAGATCAACGACATCGTACGAAATCAACATCAACCAAATACACCCCATTTGAACTTTGACGGGAATTAAAATCATAAACAAGGATGACATTAAAATTAAGGAAGCACTTCAAGATGGATATATACAGATATCACTACAAAATGTCCAACAAATACGTGAGGATGTTAAGGCTAATATTTTGAAAATCCAGCAACAAAGTAAACAACAATACGACAAGCGACGAAAACCAGCATAAACATACTGTGTAGTCGACAAAGTTGCTATCAAGCGAACTTAATTTGGAGTCGGACTAAAGCTTCGACCACGGTTCTTCGAACCATACCAAGTGGTGAAAGTTATACCTAATGACAGGAATGATGTGTAAAAGGTGGGAATCCACGAAGGTCCACGTGTTACTTCAACCAGTGCAGACTTTATGAAACCTTGGGAGAAGACTTAGTTACTTTTTGTGGTTTTTTTCTTTCACTCACTTCAAGTGCAAACTTTTTCAGATGAAGTCTCATCAGACTTTGTAACATTAAATGAACAATTTCAGCACACGTTTTGTGTCCTGCAAAGGAAAATTTGAATATATTTGTTTTTCCTTTTCCTGTTTTTTTTTCTTTTGATTATTTTCAGATCCTTAATTCCCAGCAAACAGACTAGTCAGAATGGACGAGTGTAGTATATTCGCCCTCCCCCCTCCATCTAGCTACCTAAACAGTGGCGACACTCGTGACGATATCAACGCCACGGAGTACATAAGACGGAGCGAAGGCGCAACAGGAAGAGCTAGGTCACTAGCTGCTAAACGCTCATCGAAGCGTTCGTTTTTATGTATATTTTAGTTAGGCTTATAAGAGCCTAAATCTGTACACTCAACCTTAAAATATAATATCATTGCATTGAAACTGAGTTATTCTTTAGTCTTCATTCATCAAACACCCCTAGACTAACCCAATCAGAACATCCATAATAATTTTCAAGACAAATAATTGTTGACATAGTGACCTTCAAAGCTTTAGAAAGTCCTAAAACATTTGCTTTTGTTAAGCCGAATATTTAAAAATTTGTATATGGAAGATATACCTATTCATATAAAGTGAAATGTTCACCCAAATTTTTTGCAAACAATCACACTGCCTTTCAAATGCTTAAGAAAGTTAAAAAAGTTAGATTTTTTCGTGAAGTCGAACACGTAAAAAAAGTCGCAATTTAAATAAATTCCCACCGCTGTCCTCTGCAGACTACTTTAGTGCTCTCGTATGCAGCATCAATCACACGCGCTCTTGTTACTTACGACCAGAAAAGAACTTTCCTATGTCAAATTTTAGCTTACAAAGCCTTTTTTTTAACGATCGGGTTTTATATCACGTATCTCGTTATATTCGAGTGAAGCTGTTTTCTTTGCACCTCGGCGGCCGAAATCTTATTTAGGGAAAAGGATTTTTTGTCTGGAGATGGAAATATTTAAAAGCGGCGGGACTGGCCTTGCAGAAAGCGTAGACTCTGAATTCGTGGTGTTAAGCCTAACGCGCTCATATACGCCCATTATAAAACGCAACAATATACCCAATAGGTTTTGCTTGCAAACGCGTAAGCTCTTTAAAAGCATTTCTCGGGAACGAATTTGAAACACGAAGGCGAAAATACGGTTTCTAATTCTATTGTTTTTATTTATATGGAACGTTACCGTCGTAGAGGCGTTATGAAACTGGTAATGGAGAAGATTCAAAAGAAGCATGGAAGATGTAATAGTTGTAGCGTTATGTGTAATTTTCGTAAGTTAGTTTTCTCTGATAATATATTTCGATGGTCACACTCAAAAGGCAGTTTCTCTAAGTTAGTCAATTTGTGTTGACGGTTGTTACAACACACTGCGTACATAAGCATTTAATACTTACAACATTAGATTACAATATAGCCACTCAATAATTGGTTGATCATATCGAGAACAACCATTAGGTGGTATCAGGTAGTCATACAGTGTTTCAAATCTTCTTGGTCTTGATGTTATTGCGGTATGACGTGTTAGTCATAAATAAGTCGGTCATTTTGAGTTGTGGTTGTTTTAACACATTGCGTATATAAATGTTTTATATTTACAAATATTAAGTAACAGTATAATCACTCAACCAACTATTGATTGGGTGTTCTCATTGTGTCCTACCATTACGTAATACAATGTACTTTGGCCTGAAAAACAGCTGAAACTCGCCTGAGTATAGATGCAACAAGTTCTTGGTTCATGACTGGAGACAGGTTGTACCAAATGTCTAAACAGCGGTCAAGCAAAGTCGAGCTATTCGGACATGATGGAGTTTGAGCTCTTAGCTGCCACTTCATGACACCCCAAACGTGCTCTATCGGACTAAGATCCGGCGAGTTAGGTGGCCAGGACATTAAGTGGAATTCATCAGTATCCTAATCGAATCACTCCAACACAATCCGAGCCTTGTGACATTGGGCGTTGTCCTGCTGGAAGATTCCACTTCCATTTGGGAAAACAGACTCCATGTAAGGGTGCAATTGACCCGCAATGATGTTCAGATAGTTCGCAGCGTTCATGGTCTGTTCTACCACAACTACGGGTCCCAGAGTCGCCTATGAGAACGTCACCCAAAGAATAATATCGCCACCACTAGCCTGTGCATGACCTGATGTAAAAGTGGAGAGCAACTGTTGGCCTGGCAAACGGCGTACCCTGATACGACCATTGACGAGATGAATGAGAAATCGGGATTCATCTGACCAGGGACTCTCTTCCACTCATCCATGGTCCAGTCTCGATGTTCCCGGCCCTCTGTAGGCGTAGTTGACGATGACGCTTGGTCAACAGAGGCACACGAGTGAGACGTCTGCTGTACATTCCCATATCCAACAGCTTCCGCTGAACTGTGTGTTCCGAAACAATTGCGTTTGGACCTGCATTGTATTGGTCTGTCAGCTGAGCCACTGTCTCGCGCCAATTTTGCTTTTCAAAGCGGGACAGTCTCCGACGTCCTTTTTCTTTGATGACGCATGGACGACCAACACCTTAGCGTCTACTGCTGGTGTCACCGTCATTTATCCACTTTGTATGAATACTAACAACGGCAGATCGTGAACAACCTACCAGTGGTGCAGTTTCGGTGATACTCGTTCGAGTCTTCGGGTCATTACTATCTGCCCTCTATCAAATTTGCTTGGATCAGCAGCCTTTCCCATCACTCGCAAAAGAGGTAAATGCCATTCTCACTTAATCACGTGCATTCCATGTCATCCAGACGAGTTCATTGAAAAATGTAGGATTGGCATAATGTTTTGGGTGCTGTGGTTGGTGTCTTGCCTCCAACATATGCAAATTTCCTTCGTGGGCTCCGATCTTGGTTTTGTTGGACGTTCGCAGAGCTGTTTTTTGTGAGTGCATAACGTTTCCGTTTTTTGTGATACAAGTACCGTTCCAACGCTCTTTAGGGTTTTCACATGCGCTGAGAATTTTGAGACAAAAAAAAATGGGTGTTGCCTTTCGAAAATTTCGAGTTTCGCTACGTATAACCGTAACTGTGAGTGCCATTTTCACAGAATCCCGAGCTCATACCTTTGAATAACTATATCTGAAATCTCATCTCGATCGGTTGAACGAAACGACCGCTAGAGGTCCATATATCGGCCAAGTTTTTTTATGACCACCCTGTATATATATATATATATATATATATATATATATATATATATATATATATATATATAATATATATATATATATATATATATATATATATATATATATATATATATATATATATATATATATATATATATATATATATATATATATGTATATGTATATATATATATATATATATATATATATATATATATATATGTATACATATATATATACATATATATATACATATATATATACATATACATATATATATATATATATATATATATATATATATATATATATATATATATATATATATATATATATATATATATATATATATAAAGAGAGAGACAAATATTTATATAAAAATTAAAAAAGTAGTAGGGAAGTTTAAGATCTGCTCTCCCTCTGTCTGGAGACTTGTTTTTGCTAGTCTCAAGAAACGTATATGTATGGAGGATGCTAATTTTATAGTCAAGCAAGGAGATTTGGCTGAAAATATACTACAATTCAGTTTCGTTGCTATCTTAGAAAAACCTGAATTGTTGAAACCGGCAGTCTGAGTGGTATTTTCTGTCTTTTGTTTCTGCGGTGAAACGTGTTTCCTGGCGTATTTTGAACGTGACGTCTGTCTGCTTGCTTTTATATACGATTTCATCACTCCTTCAATAATAATTCCAGAGAATAAATTCCGCATGATTACTTTTATGCGTTCATATGCATAGTCAAATGTACCAATATATTTTTTCGATAATAATAGTTAGTGAAATTACTTTTATAGTCAGCCTCACCACACTTTGGTTGAGCATGTGACAAAAATTTACATTGTATTTCAGGCCTATTTTATATAATACGACGTATGTTAAACCAATATAGATTACCCTAACCTAAACCTTCAGTTTGAAAATATATAGTCAGATCAATATAGACATACCCGTTTCCTTTAAAAATTCTACAAGAAAGGGATTTTGCCTAGTCCTAGATTACTATTTCCCACTGAGTTCAGAATGAATCTTTGGAGTACATACGTCCCGCTGAGTTCCATATTGTGGATCATAAGAGTATTTACTTTTCACACTGAGTTTAGTGGAATAAATCTTTGGGGTACATATATTTCCCACTGAATTTCATACAGTGAGTCTTTGGAGTACATATTTTCCACTCAGTTCCGTCGTTATAAATCCGTGCAGTTAAACTTCTCACTGAATTCCACATTGTGGATCTGAAGGGGACATAGTACCTTTCGGGCCAAAAATTGATCATTTTTCTGTACCATTTTCGACTTATCATAAATCAACAACATTTACTCATTTTTGAATGGAATTTTGATAGGTTCCATAATAAAGTACTAACTTTAAAAAAATGGTAAAATATTTGTAATTCAGATAAAATATTTTTTTAAACAACATAAAATGTGAACACAAAAATAAAAATAATTAATTGGCTAACATCTTGCTTCCCGCAAGATAATTTTTGAAATATATACAGTAGAAATTAAATTTTGATGTCAAATTAAAGCTAAATAATACCTTTATACTGCAAACCACAAAAATTAAAATGATCTAATATTTCAATATTTAAAAAAAATTAAAATTTCATAAAAAATTTAAATTATTGAAAATTTTGTTTTTATTATGCTATATATTAAAATGTATGCATCTCATTAATATATTGGAGGTTCACAGAATTAAGATCCATAAGTAGAACATACATGCGAAATATTATAGCTCTACAATCATAACTTTTTTTGTAATATTGTAGGAAAGTCTAAAAATCAGAAACTGAGAAAATCAAGTTTGAAAATTGAATTTCTATTATGTAAAATATCATAAAAATCTTAGGGTTTAAAATGCTCCTGCTACATATGTAGGACCTTCTTTTTCTGCCAAATGCTCATTTAAATCTTTTTTCCTCATTCTGTGTGCCCTACGGTCCTCTAGTGTTGGTGACCTACATTTAATTTCTGCACTTTTCAAACACGACAAATCAGAATTTTTAGCAGTGGTGTATGCAAAATGTCCTACCTGCAGGCCAAGACATTTCAAAATGCTCAGACAACCTGCCATTCCATCATTAAAAATTACTAATGCTTCGTTTATTAAGAGTACATACTTACCAATGTGTTGAGTGTCATGTCTTGGACTACGTACTTCCTACTGAGTTCCCAGATATAAATCCTTGGAGAATTTACTTCTCTTTGAGTTTCATATAATTAATCTTAAGAATACACGCTTAACACTTATTTTAGTGTTTTAGGTATTTCGAGTGTAATCTTCTCGTTGATTTCAGTATTGCGAAATCTTTGAGAATCAAACGTATGAGAGATATTGGTACTGTATATCTTTGGAGTAGAAAAACAAGAAATCTTGATAGGTCTTTGCCAATTAACCCTCCATGTGATTTCGACCAGGTATCGCATCCATTACGATTTGACAAATTGTGCTAGAGACAAGATATCTCGTCCATTACGACCCAACCAATTGTGCTAGTGATAAGATATCTCGTCTATCATGATCTGATCAGTGTTTTTCTAAACGATATTTTATTTTATTTAATACTTTAACATGGGTAAATCAAAGTTTAATTCTAATTGATCTTAAAGATCAATTTTAGTGTCCACACAGTGAATTGAAATAAACTATCACTTCTATTAGGCTGATATGAACTTAAGTTTATAAAAGTGCACATGACGAAGTCTTTAAAAATCCAAACTAGAATTTATTCAAAAGATAACAAATGAATTTAAGTTAAAATTAAAAGATTACAATCGACCAAAGTTACTTATAACATTTTAAAGTATATCTAATAACTTGATCGAGAGATCAAGTAAGCTGGTACGTGATAAACAAACGAGAGCGGGAATACTGATACAACAGATTGCAACCGCTTTCACAGTAGTATGAAATATCACGTGACAGGTTTTTGCATAAAATTTGCTTAGCAGTGACAATATATACATAAAGTACGAACTATAAAATATGTTGGCTTAGTATAATTCCGAAAACAAAGGTAAGGTTTTTCCTAACAAATTCCTGTGTCAGATTCTGAGTCAAATCTGGAACGGCTGACAAACAAACATTCCAAATACTAACAACACAAACAATTCAATATGACAAGACATACATGTACACCAAAATAAAAATATGTAAAAAAAACCGCAGAACAACTCACTACAAATATGTGTTAAAACATTGATACACTCCATCACTCAAATCCTTCATTGATAAACAGAGAAAACACAGTTGCTCACTTTAAAAAAGGGAATAGATCAGTACTGGTAAGGTTAAAGGAAGGGAATTCGTCTATAAAAATCATCAATCATATTTTAAAATGTTTTACTGTTTCGTGTAACACATGCGAAAATGCGCCCGACCGCAAAAACGATAGCGCCGGATACCGGTACAAAATCTAAAATTCTAAAAACCCTTATCAAAAGAGGCATAAATATAAAGAATCTAAAATTCAATTCCTCGGATAAATATGAAAAATGCAAAAGCCTCTGGGTATTTGCTATATCAAATGCGAAAGTCTTTTCAATTCTTACGACTTGCATTGAAGAAATAGGAAACACTGAATGGTGGATGCTTTATATTTTAACGTCCTAATCACGCCTTACAAAAAAAGGTATCAAAGATGTATTCAGGTTTAAATTAACCAGAAATGTATAACATAGCCGGAAATCCCAATACATTTCTAGTTCGATATTCTATATATGCACAGTACTTATATTTGTGGTAAATTGTACTCTAAAGATTCAAATACTGAACTCAGTGGTAAGTTTTTGTACTCCAAAGTTTGTAGGTAACTCGAGGGTTTCAATAAAAATAGTGCGTAGTAGTTAGTACTATATAAAGGGGAAGGTGGGGCACGTGTTACACGTTTTTTATTTCCAGCTGTGGCATCAAGACAAGAGATTGTGACGTCAAATGAACTTTCTCTTTCCAAAAATAAACAGATTGCATCTTCTGCCCTTCGCGTTAAAAACAAAGAAACAGATTGCATTTACTGCCCTATTCCATTTCAGCGAATGAGAGCAAAAAAATAGAAAACATTTTGACTATATTGTGACTGTATAGTGACTATATAGGTAATGAACAACTTTGACTGGACAGACATTATGATTTGAATTGGTTGAATAGAATAGAAGGAATAATTTAAATATGTGAACGGAGATAAGTATGAACACACCTGCCAGATGCAGCTGTCAAAACATTTTGGTATGAAAATATTTTAGGATGAATCATTGGCAAGAAATTGAGGGATGGGATGAAGTTTATCTGAAAGTAAGTATTGGTTTTTTTTAAGTGTTATATCGAGGGGGGGGGGGTGAGTAGTTTCACACCACAGTAAGTTTGTACTCTAAAAATTCACAATATTGAACTCAGTGTTAAGTTTGCATTCCAAAGATTCACATTACTGAACTTTGTAGTAAGTTAACACTCCAAAGTTTGGGAGTAAAGTTTGCAAACTAAATTTAAAGTATGAAACTCAGTGGGAGTATGTTCTCCAAAGATGCACAGTACATATATCTATGATAAATTTGTACTCAAACATTCAGAGTACTCACATTTGGAAGTGTGTGTGTGTACTCAACCACGAAATTTGAGTAAGTTAGTACACCACCAGATTCACAATATAGAATTCAATGAAAAGTAAATACTCCAAAGATTCAATCAGAACTCAGTGGAAAACAGTAATCTAGTAAAAGGTCATGTGTAATAGTAATCAAACTGAAAGGAACCAGATCTGGTCTATCTGAGTTAGTACTCATGTTGTTGTTGCACTTCCCCCTGGTGTAGGAAAGCCTACACCAGGTCCAGAAGACCCCGTCGTGCCAGATCCCCATATACTTGCAAAAAGTCCTGATCAACCAACAGTTGCTTATACGAAGCAGTTACTACTCATTCATCTATCTATCGATATATCTGTATTCCCATCCTGTCTGTATGAACTTATTACGCACATTTTTCTAAACCCTCCTCCTTAATCTAGTATAGTAATAACCTCCTTAATCTAGAAGTAGTATTTATCTAGTTACATGAATATTGGGAATAGTAAGCTAGCTATAAGCCTCGTTCGTAATTGGAGGAATTTTAAATGAGCTAGAAATGTTTATCTACTTATCTGTCTACTTACATATCTACATATGTGTATATATGTAACGTATGTGTATATATGTAACGTATGTGTATATATGTAACGTATGTGTATATATGTAAAAATGGTTACTTATCTATATCAGCAGTAACCTTTCAACGTTTCCCCATCTCATGGTACTCTAAGCTAATTACTAAAACTGCTGATCCCCAAAATATTATTTTGCTGATCTGTTAAAAAAAAACAATTTTTATTTACAATAAATAGTAATTATCTACACCGTTTGCTCCAAAATGGCGTTTAAAAATATTTTTTTAGGATGCTTTACAATAAAAAAAAGTAACCAAAATTATCGATATGAGTTTACTTGAAATTATATACTGTGCATCAAAAGTTCAAAACTAAAAGAAAATTGTAATAAATCTTACACAGTTTAAGCCGTTTCGCAATCCTTAAGGCCCACTAGTACCTTTCTTGAGACACAACGGTTTAAACCGCTGGTCTATCGAAATGCATTGTGCGTATACTCTCAAGTCCAGTCACCAATCCATAAAAGATTTACCTGGTTGTATGGACCCTCCTGGTAAATGGTGATCTAGCAGAAAGCCACGTCTTTTATTGGATGACTTTTATAGGAGTTGGCCTGCATGTGTGACGTCGAGGAAATAACTCACAACCTAGTGCTTTGATCTCCCAGTCATGAACTGTCCTTATAACCCATCGATGGCTGGTATTGCACTAAACGTGAAGCGCCATTCTTATTTATTAATGACAGACCATCCGTTTTGTTTTAATAATTACAGAGAACGATTGTTTTATTAAAGCTTGTTGTCTATTCAATACGCAACAAACCAATCTACTGCTTCATGACTAAACTACTTTCCACGGTTAACTTCAAATTTGAGCTCTAGGTAAATCTTGTCTCTCTTTAAAACCTTGTATCATATCTTCAGTTCTTCCACAACAGAAAAGAAATTATATAAAATAATTCCAATACTTGAGCGATCGGACCTGCCGTGCATCATCCTACCGCATCTTAGGACACGCAAACACTCTTATGGAGCTGTGTTTAACGAAATCGTAATAATGACTTGCAGACTTTTCACCACAACTGACAGCTTAATAATCATACTATAATTTGTTTAACAATTAAAATATTTTTTATCCCGTTATCGGAAATATATATGTGATCACGGTGTAAATGGTTCTACTTATTGTCTCATTTAAGACTGATCCAATCTACTGTTCCACAAGCAAACCGCTTTCTGTGGTTAATTTCAGATTTCAGCGCTAGGTAAGGGCTTCTTCTTTTTACTCAGTGTGCCATATCTTCAGTAATTACTCCTGAAAGCAAAGAACTTCCTTCTTCTTAACCCTCTAAATGGTTTTGCCGAGACATCTCGTCCATCAAAATCTGATAAATTTTTCTAGTGAAGACATGTTTCGTTATCAAGATATTGCTGTTTTTTTTTATGACGCGCGCGCGACGACAACAAATCACCAGGTTATCATCTAAAATATATATGCGACCACAGCAGAAATAGCTACACTTACCATAGTGAAAATAGCTACACTTACCATAGTGAAAATGGTTATACCAATTGCCTCATTCCAGAATGAACCAATCTTCTGCTTCATAAGAAAACAGCTATCTTCGGTTAGTTTAAGATGCGAGCGCTAGGTAAGTCTGCCTCTTCTTTAAACTCCCTGTGTCATATCTTCAGTCATTACTCCTGAAAGCAGTACTTAGTGTGTACAAAGAACTTCTTTCTCCTCTTCTTAAAACTAGTATTGTTCCGGTCGTGGCCACATAAATTTTAAATCTTTTCCGTCTAATTTCACCCTAACGTTTGGGGCGTTTAATGGATTGGCCGTAGCGCTGCATCTGCGTGCATTCACTTCCTGCCTTCCGCCTAATTAAAGAACTGACATAAAAGAGTTCCTGTGAAACGAAACTGTTCGGAAGTGTCTCGGACGAAGGCAGCGTCCAAACGAAGTTTAAGACGAGTTGGAATTCAACTCTGAAGTGCTCATAAAACTTCGGTCCTATCCCCGAACCTGCTTACCTGCTCAATTTATATGCACCCGCTTTGTTAGGGCCTCACAAGATTTCGCTTAGTTGTCAGAAAAGCTGAATGCGTTTGGGAGGGGGCCTTTTGGGAGCGATAAGCAAATCAAAAATGAGTTGCAGCATGAAAAAGTGACCTCAGAGTGTGATTTTGAATAAATGTTCAAGTTATGAAGTAGAAGTCTCAAACTCCCCTTTATGGAGGCTTCCATCCCAACGAGGAAAAGCTACATCAAGTTGTTTCAATTCAACTGGTTTGAATTGAATCAACTTGCTTTGGTGATCGTATCTGCAAGACTTCATTTAGTTGTCAGAAAAATTGCATGCGAATGGAAAATGAGTCTTGTTTGCGATGGCGTCAAAAATGAGTCGAAGTATGAAAAAGTTGCACCAAAGTGTCTGATTCTGAATAAATTTGCTAGTTATGATAAAAAAATATCAATATTCAATTTTGCAGCTTCCATGCAAATGAGAGAAGACAACTATGATTATAAGCTACAATCAGTTTTTTAAACTCAAGTGTTTTGGTTCTCGTATCTGCAAGCTTAGTTATCAGAATAGTTGTTTTATTTCAGAAGGGGCCTTCTGTGAGCAATGACAAATCAAATATGAGTTGAGACATGAAAAAAGGACCTCAAAGAGTGATTTCGAATAAATATGCGTTATGAAGTAAAAATATCAACCTGCTTTATTAAGGTTTCCATCCAGATGAAGAAAACTACAGCTAATTAATGATTCAATTCAAATGATTAATGAGGTTTTAAGTCGCAAGGCGCATACTTGACTCTTTTGCGTCAGTCCGAATCAAATAATGGAAGTAATATCGAGAAAGGGAAGAAGGAAAGATTTACTGTTACACACACGTTAGAGAAGAAATAAACCCATTTCTCTTTCATTTTTTATGCTTTTATGATTTTATGTATGTCAGACTTTTACTTTGGTAAGCTCACTTTCTTTAAGTTTAAAAAATAGAAAAGTATTCATCTTCAATAGTGAAGGTCAGGTGAATTACAGGTCATATTAACCTTCAAAGTGGGTTTGACGCGATACCTCGTTCATCAAGGTCAACTCGAATTTGCTAATGACAATGTATCTTGTCTTCTAATATCTGACCAATTTTTATAATGACGAGGTATATCGTACATCATGATGATTTTATGAGTTTTGCAAAGGATGAGATGGAGGTTTAATGATGGATGGAGGGAAGGATGAGGTGGAGGTATGGGATGGAGGTTTAATGATGGATGGAGGGAAGGATGAGGTGGAGGTATGGGATGGTGGATAAGGAGGGTCATATAAGAGCTTTTAACCATCTGAATGTCATTTGATTTACGAGTAATGTAGGATTGATTTTAATCCATTACACTCTTTATGACGAAATAACCATATATATTGCGAGAAAGAATCCACGGATGCTTTCAATCTTTAGGAATATTCTATTGGACTTTTCATTTCCAATAGAATCCCTTATATTCTATTATTACTCTGCTTTGAAGGGAATTCTTTGGATGTGTGTGATTCTATAGGTCCTTTCCTTGGAAGTGAATCTATTGGTATGAAAATGTTCTTCTTTGCTTAGAATACAATCTTTTGGTAAGATTCCATTGCTCCTCATAAGCAAAATCGGTTAAAAGTCATTCAGGGAAGACTGAATGAATGTAAGGTGAATTTATGCGTTTGAACCCCTAAGTTTATTTGTTAAGAACTATGATTACACATTTATGAGAGGGTTTTTCTGTAATAGTAAATAGAGGTTGGTGACCTGTTGTGCCATTATTTGACATGTTCCTCGAATGTAATTTAAGCAGGTCGTTTATGTTAGAAACCTGCCAAAAATCGTCAAAATACCGCTATAAATAATATTAAATTCTTTTTCTGAAGCAATTTCTTTTCTCCTGTAGTTTTTCTTTGTTTACTCTGAAAAACTTCTTACATGCTTCAATAGAAAACCAATTTTATAAAAAATAAATGGTACAGAATCGTAAAAAAACAGATTGTGTTGTTGATATTTGACTGTAGATACAGAATGGATAAAAATCGTTAAAAATTTAAATAACTCTCAGAGGTCTTTCCATCCTGTATGATAAGCATTTTCCGTCAGGCTAAATGTTGGTGGCAGAAGTGTTTCTGCGGGGTGTTTTCTGTTAGTATTAGGGTCATTCCACGCAAAATGAGCAAATCGGCTGTGGCTGACACATCAACGATTTTAATAAAAATAAAATTATTTTAATAACAAATTTTAATTAAATAGATTACATATAGTAAGGAGGAACTGCGAAATATAAGGTATCCAAAATGTATAGTTTATTTTTTATTGAATTTTTAAGTTCAAGGTCACACAAATGTAGATTTTTTTAGCATTAAAAGTAGCCTGTTTGAGACCCCATATTGCTAAAAGTTATTGATAAAAATTATAATTTTTTTTATTATTACATTCTTCAGTAAAAGTACTTTTAGGAAATGTCAGAATGTAGTTTAATATCCAGTACTTCTCGTTCTGAGGAAACGGCGAAAATAGAGATTTCTCCAATATGATACAAATTTCAAATTGCTCTAGTACCTCTAAAAATGGAAGGACAATATCAAAAACAATTCTTAACAAAGCACGTATTCTATCTAAAAGTTTGTTATAATTTAGTGATTGTCTTTCATTAGCAAAGAAAAAAAATATAAATAAATAAATAAAATAATTGAAAACAGCGATTAAAATTTTTTTTTAATACAAATTTTACTGTGAAGGACAACTCCGAAAAACTCACAAATTTTCAGTATTATGTGTCAAGATGTATACTATCTGTCTTGATATTTTCATCATTGTAATTTGTTTATTTAAGTCCCAGGAACATTTTTAACTAGATGGAAATTATCGTTTTATTTTATCGCATGATGAATCAAAACAGGCCTGAAAACTCCAGTAAGGCCACGTTCACATGAGGCGTTTTGACGCGCGAATGGCTAGGCTAGCGAGGTCCCACAATTAAATTATTTTTATTTATTCCTCTGATTCAAGTATCTATCTTTGCGACCTTGAAGAGCGGGACCCTGATAGCCTCGACAAAAGCGTTTTTTAAGTACCTCATGTGAAAGGGGCCCAATACATCCATTTCCGCAATTGAAAGAGATGCTATTACGTTCAGGGACAGATAATAGAATAAATAAACTATATTAAATGAATTATGGTTATAAATATGCTTGGTTTGCTATACTGATAATGTTTTGCTGAACCGAAAGCTTTCGAACACCGGCAAATGTTCTATGGCAATCCATAAGTGTGTTCCATCAGTGACCGCAGCCATTACGGGAACGCGTAACTATCATTGTTACATTCCTATTCCCAATTGTACGCCTCAAATTCGTGTTTCATATTTACCACAATCACCAGCACAAAAAGCAAAGAGTTTAAAAAGAATTCGGCAGCACAAAAAAAAAAAAAAAAAAATTATATTATTGAAGATGCAAAACTTAACACTTGAAAGTTTTACCACATAGTGAATTTGAAAAGGCAGTTAGATAAAAGGCATAATATCTAATTTTTAATTTTGTTTTGACACTGATATTTTCTGCTTTTATAGTTCACTTTTAAGTTTAAAATGATTTGTTATTTCTTTGTTGATTTAGGGTTTCATTATCTGTATTTAATTTCGCTGTTATCATTGAAGTTCTCGTAATATACATAGACTGGAAAGTAAATGTTGTGATTTTGATTTTATTATTGTTGCTTTAGGACTCAGGTTACAATCCCGAATTGTTTTACAAGCAATACACATATTAAACTGTATTCCTGTGAAATGTCGGTTTTGTCAGAGCTGTCCTTCATTTGATTTCTTTTGACTATTTAGAGTAGAAAATGGTCACTTTGTTAACTTCGTTAGCTATTTTGAAGATGAAAGAATTAAAATGCGGCTTTCAAACTCTATCAGTAATATTATCATACCGAGCACTGTAACTGGCATGACATTCAACGATGTCTTAAAATTTCTTTAGCCCATAGAAATGTTTTTATTCTGTCAAAAACGACAATTTTCCATATTTTGCAACTAAATTTTAGATTTAATATGATGTTTAAAATTGTTGTTGCCAAAGTGAAAAAAGTAAATTTTGTACAGATCATGGAGATGCAAAACATGTTAGTCTACACTAAGTAGTTTTTGAGAAACAGGACTACAAACATGTAACATTAAGCGATCTCACAACTGCTCTTCAAAGTTATAAGTCCTTAAAATGCCTTAAACTTCGAAAACATTTCATTTTGATCCTAAATATTTTGGATATCGTTATTTATGCATAAACTAAATCCCTGTACCACATTCCATGAAAATCCATTACCATCCGGCCACAAGAATGTATTTTGGAATGTGATTTCAATATTTCGCCATTAAAAATACCTAACAATGAATAAAAAATTCATATAGGATAGTTCATTGGTCCATTCCAACTCACAGGTAGCTTGCATGGACACAAATTATAAACCTAGTTTATTATTGAGAGGAGATTCAAGAATGGCAAACTTGTCGACTAGTAGTCCCGTGATTGCTCTGAAAAAAATTGATTTGGTTATCCTATTTTGCATTTTAGCGCCTCGTTTGGCGATATAATAGCTTATGACAGGTTAGATCTGTGAATGCACATTTCTAAAGAATGGTGACTGCCAAAGAATGCTAATATATCGTGCTGACCAATCATACGACGTATCAATGGATGGCCACTTCTCCTTTGCCGAGGACCAATCAGATGAATAAGGTGTACGTATACACTCGAAAATTTGTTTTAAATTTTGTTTTTAAAACAAAAGTTTTTTTTACCACAGGTAATTGGTGTATTCTTAAAATCATTTCTGGGAGAAAAAATCAGATTGTGCAAATAATTAACTGTCTAATTAAGATATAGTAGCTACTTAGCATGTTTTTTATGTGGAATCTCAAATTCTAATTTGATCAGAAAGAAGATTGCTGTTGGAAATTATTCCAAATATTATTCTTCATGTTTTGAGGCTCCATCAAGTTGCTAGAAGAAATAGTTTTTTTTTCAATTTTTTAATCAAGGAAGTGTAAAAATAAATCACATTTTTCAGGGATTTCAACATTTAAAAATAAATTAAAAATTAAATTCTTGACTAAATATTCTGATTGAGACTCAAAACATCCTCTGCATTATATAGATCATAATGATGCAAAAGTAATTGTAATAGGTGATTTCGTTATGGAGTTATCATGTTTTAATCAAAGCACCCTATTGCAAAAACCCAGTTCTTCAGAAATCGAGTTTAAAGTTTAGGAAACATGTCTGTTCATGGTGACAGTACCTCACGAAAACCCTTGTAAAACTAAAAACCTATTTCAAATATTTGCAAGGTCTTAGAATCGTTTAAAAGCTAAGAGATTGGATAATACTTTGAATTAATAAAAAAAAAATATTGATATTCTTTCTAGTAGATTTTCGTGAATTATAGTGTATACCTACACCTTAGTGTTAGTTTTTTCCCTCCGAATAAAGTAGTCTAAGAGTCATATAGCTATTAGATTTGGTCACATAATCCTGGACACATTAAAAGTTCACCATGTACAAGTACACATGATGAAGTACAGATGTCGAAAGATTAAATCGCTTCCTACACGAAAATCGTGCACCAGTCCCCAGTAAGCAATCAAACCCTAGAGAAAGAAAACTATGCAAATACAACGAATAGATATCCTTAATACGAAAGATATTTCACCAGACAAAGAAAGCAATATCGGAATCAGTTCTATCCACATCCCAATTTTCGCGGTCGCGCACTTGATCGCTTTGTTGGGAAAATAAAGCGATTTCTATCCCAAATTGCGTTTACGGTATGTTGAGCCGAGATCTATTCCTAGCTTCGGTGCCATTTGCAAGCAATGAACGCGGCTCCTTCTCACGTTCCAGCGTTTTCTCAATGTCTTAACGGTTCACGCAACCGTCTCAATGACGTCTTAAACAATTCATGGAAGGCAATGGGGTGTATGCAACAGATGAAGTCGTGCCTCTTTCTACGTGAAGCTGTGGTTGAAGCTAGCACACTGGTGTACTTTTACTAAATAGACGATGGGCGTCGTGAATGTCAGTGTTGGTCTTGTTCCCTGGAGAACATTAAAATAATGATGAGGTGTGGTATGTTGACACCTGACGTGTGAAATCCAATAGTAATGTATTATGATTAATCTTCTAAACTTGGAAATATTTGCCTAACGTAGCATGGAATTTACCAACACCTATATGGTATTGGGAAAACTGATACTGTCAATTAAATATTGTAAAGATCTGGAGGTGGATGTTATCAAGAAAATTGCTATACTCTTACTAAATTTGCTATACTCTTACTAAATATATGATGTGTCGTGAGTGTCAGTGCTGATCTTGTTCCATGAAATGCTTCAAATGTTGATGGTGTGGTATGTTGTAAACAAGGTTATGGAATCCAATAGCAAGGTATTGTGTTATCAATATTTTGAATCTCCTGGAAATACTCCCTCGTCTTGCTTAATTTACAAAATGGTGATGGTAATTAATTAACTATTACCGGGGCAACACAACGGGATATTGTCGGCAGTCAGTTATCAATCCCGAAGTCAACACCACGTAATTTTGAACCATGATCAGATGACAATTTAATTTATCGAAACCTAGTTTGCATTGGAAAACTGGCACTGTCATTAAAGATTTTAAAGATCTAGAGGCGGACGGAATGAAGCAAATTGGAATACTATGTCAGTGTTGATCTTGTTTCTTGAAAAGCTTCAAACAATTATGAGGTGCCCTATGTTGAGGAATAAGGTGCAATTCCACATATATTACTATAATTCTTTTAAATTCCCTTTAAGCATTTTCATGATTTGCGATAGAATTTCTAGAACAGTAGATATCTACATGGACTTTGAAAGCAGGTAGAAAACTGTTATTAAGAATTGTAAGGTTCTGGAGGGGATGAAGTAAGTAAATTAGAATACTACTATATAGATGATGATCTGCAGTGTCAAAGCGTCAATCTAGTTTCCTGAAGTACGCTCAAATCAGGAGTAACGGTATGGCGACACATAAAGTATTAAAATGCCAAATCAATCAACTGTGGTAGCTATTAAATCTGAAAATGTCCTCTCTATTTAGCATAGTGTTTAAGGAATCTTGGTCATCAGATAAATTTGGGAAACTATTATGGAACTATTACTAAAAAATAAGACTCTGGAAGTGAAAAGCAGTAAATTGGAATGCTACTAATTAAGGAGTGTGTTGTGAGTGTCAGGGTTGATCTAGTTTCCTGGGGAAAATACTTCAAATGATGATGAGGAGTGGCATGTTGATGAATAAGGTGTTGAAATATTCAAGAAACTGTTCTGGGATCACTCTTTAATCTCCTGGAAGTGCTTTATCTACTTAGTATAGAATCGACGGAATTTTAAAAACAACTAGATGGACTTGAAAGCTAGAACGAAATTATAATTAAAGACTGTAAGGTTCTTTAAATGATGATGAGGTTGCGAATAGATAGTAAAGGAATTTAGTGAATATGTAATAGAATATAAAATGACTTCTAAAATATCAAAATTAATAAAGGTCCTCAAATATGTAATTCCTTATACACAGGGAAATATGCTGATATATTTATGGACTGTACCTTCCTAGGGTCTCTTAACCTCTATTGAACCCGATAAAAATCTCCCTCATGAAACAAAATTAATATTAGTGTTCGACTAAGAATTAAATGTTATCCAAATCTACTCCAAAGAACAACTTGTCATCTTTCTATACACACTGAATTGTAAACTTGGTTTGTCTTTCTTTCATTTACTACACCCAAATAAATACTGTGCACTAACGAGACTCGTAAAAACTCAGCCTAGTTGGAAGAGTAACGGATTAGCAACTGGAGTGTTGCGAGTTCAAATCCAACGAAAGACCGTCGTGTACAAAGGGGGGCTGGTGCACGTTAAATCTACGGTGGCTTCAATGTCCTCACGTTGTCGTGGTGTAGACGTTTAGAAAGTGGGGTGCCAGATCAGGTCTGACCTCACATAAATGCTTGCGGGTGCGCTCCCAACACAGCCTATCTGATTTATTTAACTGATAAATAACAGGATGGTCGTTCATGAACGTGAGGATAGAAAATTAAACATTTTATTCAATAAAATTAGAACCAGATAGAAAAAATAATTTCGCTTGGGAACTGGAATTCTTTTCCATTGAAACGGGGTATAGGAAGCGAATACACTCCAAAACATGATTTTCATAAAACTAATTGAAAAGTTAATAGTTCATGAAGTCGAGAATAATATTGAAAAAAATAAGTTATCAAACCAGGAATGTGAAGAAATTTGGTATTTATAAGAACCAATGAAAAATGACCCTAATTGTCTTTATTATTCGTTTTCTCTCAAAAGCCTTTAAGCGATTCTCGAATGTGCATGACAAAGAATATTTAATTTCGATTTTGAAGAATTTTGTTCTTTATACTGCAGATATCACGAGTAAAAGCAGGGAGATTAAAAGTCTCATTGGTTAATAATATATATTTAGCAATCTTTTGTTTTAAATCGCTCAATTGTGATGGTATCTATAAATTGATAAACTAGGTATTAAGCATAGTCTAGAAAGAAATATGTACTTTCATCTCGTCTAAGAAATGGGGTTATTTTCATATGTTTAGAAAAAATAGTCATTGGTAAGACTCAGATTTTAGTTTCTTAGTATTGCAAATTAAGTAATTTGAAAAATTTGATACGGTCTATCAAATGTTATATCAATCGATTTATCTCAGCCCATGATCTCTATCCCTTTTGTAAGCTTTTATCTTTTCTGAGATAATTGGGATACACGGTATTACTTGTTATCAAAACCAGCACTACTTGTTTTCTTCATTCCTGGAACATAACGTTTCGACGTGCCTTAAAATTTTTTTTTTACTCTCAAACATTATGGCATATTCTACAATGCCTATTTTTTTATTCATATTAGTACTCTGATCCATTAGAACTCATTACCCCTATAGAGAGCCATTTTGTCAAAAACATTTTATTGTTTTTTATCACTTTTGAGACTTGTATTTTCATCCCTCCAACGTCGAATGCATGAATATCCTTCCAAGTGGCCCGCCCGATCTCCAAGCGGCATACCCGAATATCTCTCCAAGCAGCTCTCTCTAACATCCCTCCAAAGGCACGTATCCATGTCTCTGTACTCGCGCACTTAAATGTCCCTCCAAAAGGCTTTACCGAATATACCTTCATGAGGTATGCCAGAATGCACCTCCAAGTGACACGTTCGTAAGTATCTGCAAGCAACCATTGAACTTCCCTCCAAGCAGCACCTTCGAATGTTTCTCTACCAGAGGGGCCCGTATGTTCCCATAAACGGCACACTCTAGTAAACCGCCAAGTAGCACAATTTCCAAGGTTGTTCGAATGTCCCTCCAAGCGTTCAATCCACATGTCTTTTCAAGTAGCCTGCCGTAATGTCTCTCCAAGCAGCACGCTCTAATATCCCTCAAAACGACACGTATTCACAAGCAGCTCGCAAGAAAATCCTTTCAAGGACTACACCCGAATGTTTCTCCGAAAAGCAGGACTGCACCTGATATTTTAATTAAAAATTGGGGAAACTTTTAACCTTACCAAAAGAGGAAAACTAATTTAAATTTAAGTCTCATGCAAAATAATAAGGGAAAATCCTGCACACCCTACCAGCCCATGTTTTAAATGTACTATCAAAAGGTTTTTTATCATTATTTTCAAAAGGATATAGAATCAGTAATATCTAAAGGATGTCTAACTCATGTAAAATATGTTTCAAATGTATTTAAAGAAATTTCGTCACGGGGTTGACCGGATTAGTCCGGTTTCCTTTGACGGGTTCACTCGATTTTTCCGTGGGTGACTAGTAAACTCTTTAACCTGACTAAAGTCGGGAGGTGAGGGGGTCACCTGCGGTGACCAACCAACCAATCGATACACTCTAAGACCGAGTTTCAAACAGAAAACTGGCTGAGCCAAGAGTCACTTGGCTACCATATCTGCCCAACCGATTAAAGGAGTCTATGCTATAAGTCTGCTAAGTGAAGAGGTCCTCTCTAGGTGTAACCCTAGGCCTGTGGTCGGCAAGCTCCTTAGCCACTTGAGTGCAGCTCTGCCACGAATCAAAATCGACTACATGGTAGTAGTAAATATCCTGCCAGTGATGCGAGGATTTAAGCAGTTGCGGAACTTCAGAAGAGTCATGAAATATCAAGTTCTGTCTTTAATTATTGGGTGTAATATTCCAACAATGTTCATTTTCCAAGCTTTATTGTTCCTCAAGAGATTACCAAGAGAGGCAAACGATACGCTGACGATGAATACATTAAAAGTTGTTTGATAAGTGCATCCGTAGAGCTATTCCAGAATTTTTAGAACAAAGCAGAAATTCTTCAAAAAAAATTATAGTTACCACTGTTTGCTACAACAGTAAAAGACAGAATAGTCAAAATGTCTTCGAATATAACCAATCAGAAACATAATATATTTTTGTTGATACAGCTTTATCTATATCAGTAGACGAATATTGTGACCTAAATGACAGTTTATAAGAAACATATTCTACTCGGTAAAATTGTTTAAATTTCAACAAATGGGGAAAAAATTATTACCGGAGTGAGAAAAGAAAATACAAGGTTATTGTTCACATTAAATGCGTGTTTTATCAAATTTTTATTTTAATTAAAAAAATTTTTTTTTGTCAATAAATAAGATTATTTTCATGATATCTAGTTTTATTTAATGTTAGTATCTAGTTTTTTTAAACCGACGCCTAAAACCATGGTTCCTGAAAAGAAATTTGGCTGTCAAAAGAAATCTTAATCGCTGTACTGCTGATCTTTGGCTCTTTTGGGACTAGTGAGTTTGCCGACCACTGTACTAGGCGAAAGATTCTCACTAGGTGTAACCTTAGGTGAATAGGTTATTTGATTATTTCTAGGTTTTTTCGTAGATGAGAAGATGTTGTATCGACCGCATAGAATAGCTTTCTCAACAATCAAACTTTCTTTTTTCGGCATTGTATACTAAGTTCGTGTCATTGTTTACATGATATGGATTGGGAGGCTTGCATAGAATACCACAAATTACTACTGCGCGTGAAATTACAATTTTATTGCACACTACCATATCTATTGTACTTTATAATAATCCTGTTTGGTGGTGTGGGCAAATTACGTAAGATAAGTTTAACGCTATGTATTGTTATATATACACTGCTGGCCACCCAAAATGCAACACCTTGGAGGAAGCATCAAATCGCGTGAAATTTGCGCCATACGTATACCATGATAGGATATGCAAATGATTAGCATTTCAGCGCAGACGCACATCATGGGAGCCTGTAGCGCCACCTACAAACGCTTTATAAAGGGAGTGCAGAATGCCGTTTTGAAGTACTGGAAATGTTTCATGCGGTTGTTTTGCATGAGCAGCTTCAGCATGCTTCGTAGAGGAATACGAACGTCATTCGAGCACGTGTCTGAGTTCTACCGTGGAAGAATTATTGCCTAAAGATATTGCGTATTATCCTTCCGAGAAAAATTTGGTGATCGTGTGGGACTTAACCAATCAACAGAGAGGCGGATCTGTAATCGATGGAAGCAGGACGAAACGACTGACCGACGGGACCGATTGCACCAGCCTCATCGCACCACTACACGGGATGACAGGCATATTCTGCGCATGACAGTGATGGATCGCTCAGCCACATCAGGAACCATATCACAACAAATTCGGTCTTACACAACAATCAGTGTCCGCACGAACCATTTGACGTCGTTTGCAGCACAATGGAATGTCCTCAAGGCATCCATTGCTGCGATTACCTTTGTCTCAAAACCACAGGTGTCTTTCTTCATTCAAATAAGTTTAGAGCAAATCAAAGATGATCGACAGGAGCAACATTTTCTATTAATTTGAGCATAAAATTAGCATAAGGGCCAGTCTTCATGATAAATTGAGCACCATCTTCATAATTTTCAACAGCAACTCTATTTTTTACACACAAATTTGAAACTATTTCTAAGTCAACTTCAGATACCAAGTTTCCTGTCATTCATGAATACAGAAAGTTTGGAGGCGCTAATGTTAAATCCTTTTCCCACACTTTTATATGAATATCTTCCAAAATAATATTCCTATTGCGCTGATATATTGTAGCATGCTCCCATTAAGGTCTTCAATCAAAATATATATAACGTTTTATTTTTTTTAATATACTTTATATCCACTATATTAATTAGTAAATTTATGTTTGAAAAAATTACGAATAGGAACATTGATATATTTTGACAGAAATCGATCCAAAAAGACTGTATATTATCATAAAAAATTTCAGCTATTCTCTGAATAGTTTTTGTGCTATACTTCGTTACTGCGGTGATTTTAGGGGGTTATTCAAAAGGCGAAAAAAGTTATGACAAACCCGAGGAATGTGTAAACTTTTGAAAAATGTTTGAAACTATTATTTATGTAATCTAATAGACATTGCCTTCTGTCTGTTACTTGTGGTACAGTTGAACAATGTTCAATCTGATTATAGAGATGGGCAAAACCATGTTTTATAACAGGTATTAAACGCTATTGCTAACTTGCAACAACAGTTATTAACTGCTATTTTTAAAAGCTTATTTAAGAGTTAGTTTGTTTTTCGTACTGGGATTTTCATTCCTGTTTTTAGTAATCAAGTTTCGTCTCGATGAGGTATTAGCATTATTAGCAAAACTGACCAGATCTAGTTGGACGAGATATTTCGTAGAAACACCTGGAAGGTTAAAAAGCTGCAACTATGTCAGTATTTCACATTATAAGGTATATTTTACTATATGTTTGAACCTTTCGTAATATATCATACAACTGACAGCAACCAAAGGGAAAAAAATATTGATTTTCTTTTCTGTAAAAGTACAAAACAATTTTTTTATTAATTTCTGATGTATTAGGAGTTAGACAAGAATTTCAATGACGAAATTCACGCTCTTTTCTGAAAATTTATTAAAATATATCATAAAGAAGCGGAGAATATTTTTCTTCTTGCGAAAGTTAAGGGCATTTTTAAATAAATATCAGAATAACACAAGGACCGAGTGTTTTAGTAATAAAAAATGTCTCCAATTACTTTATGAAAACTACAACAAGAATCTACTAGGTTAAAATTGCTTTGCCCTTACCTTATTTATTATTATGTATGTTTTAAGAAAACGGTTACTTGAAGAAACTTAAGTAGAACTCATACAAATAAACCAAGTTTATCCGAAAAAATACAGTAATTTCCCTAAAGGAATGGAGAATACCGTATACTGGAGAGCTCTAACGAGTTGAGAGAATTTGTATGTAAATGTCTGATTATCTATCACAGCTCTGTAATGCATTTATAATTATTTATGATTCCTTTATGAAAAATACAAGAACAAGCAGAGTTACTTGAATAAAATTGTTTTACCCTTCCATTGTTTACTATAATGCATATTTTAACAAAAGAAAAGGTTTGAGTTACTTATTAAAGAACTATAGCTATATACAACTGGCAATCTATACGAGTGTTCCGAATTTTGATGTGTTTTTATAAAGCATTAAACCTTCCAGAGAAAAACGAACACGAGTAAGAGAGAGAGAGAGAGAGAGGAACCAACCAAAAAAGAGAAATGAGAAAATATTTACTTTTTTTCACGAGAGCGTGGTTCAAAATTGCGTGGTGTTGTCCTTGAACCTTTCCTTTTGGGTGTGATCCCGGTCCGTCACCAATATCCCGTTGTATTGCTCTAGTGCGACGTTAATTAAAATATCTACCTACACATGAGCAAACAAATGTTTTAAAATTTGTGATACATTAGAAGTTATGCCACAAATTTGACGCTGGATATCGTTTCTGGAAAGTTATTGAAATATACCATACAGAAGCTAAGAATACATTTTCTTCTTTTGACAGGTGAGGTCATTTTCAATATTATATTAGAAAAACACACAGTTCATTTCATAAATGTCTCCAATCGCTATATTAAAATTACTAGAAGAATATGAGCTAGCTTAAAATTGATATACTCGTCCAATTTTTACTTTCATGTGTTTTTCAACAAAAGGTTTCAGTTGCATACTAAAGAACCATAGATACAACTCAGTGTATACGAGTATTTTACATTTTGATGTGTTTTTATAAAACGTTTAAACTTTCGAGGAAAACGAAGAAAAGAAGAGAGGCCAGAGGAACCAAAATAAAATAAAACATTTACTTCCTTTTCTTCACAGCAAAGCAATTTTTTTATTCATTTGCGATACATTAGGACTTAGGCAACAAATTCGACGATGGAAACCAAGCTCATTTCTGAGAAGCTAATAAAATATCCCCCATAAAGGAATGGAAAATACTTTTCTTATCCTTTTCCGGAATTCCAGAATAACACTTTTTCAAGGAAATGGGTGAAGTACAAATACTCCACTCAAAGAAAGGGAACCAATTCTCTTCCACAGTACCAGGACGGAAACAAACCTTTGGTCAGATTTGGGCAGAGGTGATGTAAAAAAGGCAAATACATTTGATCAATTCCTGTATAATAAAGCTCAGTCTCTCTCTCTCTCTCTCTCTGTGTCTCTTTTCGAGTGCCCAGGGAACCAAAGCCTTTTCCTGCAAAAGCTATAAAAAAATATTTTTTTTCTTCTGCAATGCACGAAAGAGCTTGGTTGGAGGCCAAATGCTTTCAAAAGTGCTGTATCCCTGGAAGAAGGAGCTTCTTTTTGGCGTTTAGAGCATCACGCAGGTTAATCCAATTTTCCGATAAGAATTTTTTTGTGTTATCATACGGTCACCTTTATTAACTCTTCCTTTAAAAAATGTATGCACTGTTTTTTTTGGTGGAGCTAAAAGCGATTTTGAAGCAACAAAAGATTGATTGGCTTAGATATTTATTAAGTTGATGGGATCGATAAAAAACGAATTACTTTCGGTTCGAAATTCGAAAAATAAGAAATTTTTTTCGTGAAACAATTCGTTCTGAGTGTATTAGCGAAAGTTGTGTGTTCGGCGTCCGCCAGTTTAAATTTTAACTGACCCCTAGTATAAAATGTAATCTCCCTTCCTGGTAAACTGTCCCTTTCGTGAATATGTTAAAAATGGAGTAAATAATTTCAAACGCGTCTAGTATTTTTGAATAGATTTTAAAGATCAATATTTATAACCTAGTAAAAATGTGCATTGAATGTTTACAGTTTTTTGTTTTCGTAACTGGTTATATCTTTTAATGTCAGTGCAGATTATTACATTCGATAATGTATTCTTTCTTCCTGTTAAACTATCCATTTCGTGTTTGATTATAAGGATGAAACTTTTTCAAACGCTCTTAGTGTTGTGTATAGATTTCAAAGAAAGGAATTTTTATAAACTACTGTACTAGTATACATGCGTATAGCATCCTGACTAAAGTTTCTTTATTGCTTATATCTATTAATATCTGTGCTGCTTATCCACCATTTGAAATCTTATTTTCTCTTCCTCTTAAGCGGCCATTTTTCAGTATGCTTATGGGGACGTAAATAATCAATCTTTTGTTGCTTCAAAATCGCTTTTATATATATATATATATATATATATATATATATATATATATATATATATATATATATATATATATATATATATATATATATATATATATATATATATATATATATATCTGTCTTACTAACTGGAAATGGAATCTTCCAGCAGGACAACGCCCAATGTCACAAGGCTTGGATTGTGTTGGAGTGGTACGAGGAGCATTCTGATGAATTCCACTTAATGTCCTGGCCACCTAACTCGCCGGATCTTATTGCGATAGAGCGTATTTGGGGTGTTATGGAGAGGCAGCTCAGAGCTCAAACACCACCATGTCCTAATATCTCGAATTTGCGTGACCGCTGCTTAGACATTTGGTACAACTGTCTCCAGTCATGTACCAAGAACTTTTGTCATCTATGCCCAGGCGAGTTACAACTGTTTTGCAGGCCAAAGGAGGCGCAACGCGTTATTGAGTAGGTGGTCATAATGTTTCTGCTCTTCAGTGTATTTTTTGTTATACTCTGTGAAGCAACAAAGCCTCCAGTTAATCATATTTAACCTGAGCGGCAAAGTTTTGAATGAAATCGACATAGAATGTAGTGGAAATTCCCGTAGAGATGGATTTTATTTTCTTTATATCCGTTCGTAGCTATTTTCCAATACATATTGACAAGAGACTAAGGATATTAATAGTTGTTTTCAATTTTGAAGTCAATTGTACTAATGAGAAAAATATATGTGTAACCCGCCTAGCGCTTATGACGAGGTACCTCGTCCATCAAGACATGAGTCTTGCTAATTACGAGATATCTCGTCATATAGATATCAACGAGATTTTTTGATGATATCGAGATCAAAATCTGGTTAGGTTTTTTTTTCTAATGACGAGATACCTGTTTCATCAAAATCAGGTCAGTTTTGTTAATGTCAAGATACCAAGTCAGGACAACCACCAGATGGGAAGGTACAAGGTAACTGACAAAGGTCACTCCATCGTCGTTTTTATGGTAAATAAAAGATGGTAAAACTGGAAAATAGCCTTTTTCAACATTCGAGGGAAAATATTTTCCCAAGATTTAAAACATGTATGAAAAGTGTAATGGTGTCACTTAGAAGTAATACCTTCAAAATTATACCCACTTGGTGGTTGTCTAGACGTGGTATCTCTCTTTATCAGCAAAATTTGTCAGATCTTTATGAAAGAAATACACTCTATAACCAAAAAAATCGACGCACCAAGAAGGAATAATCCAATTGCTTTGAAATTTCTTATGTAAAAATGTTTTGACCAAATATGCAAATGATTAAATTTGGTGTCCAATGAATGAATAGTGCGATCTCCAGCTCATCGGAACTGCGCATCCAGCAGATGTATATAAGGAGTTGTTCTTGAACTGTCGTTAAAAATTTCTGCTGCATTGCGATTTAGGATACCTTTCAACGACTGAAAAAATGCCTCGCCGCAGGATTAGAGTTCATTACGAGCAACTTTCAGAGTTTGAAAGAGGTCGTATCATTAGATTGAAAGAGGCAGGTTGGGCAAATCGGAGAATCGCTCGTCATGTGAGTCGAAGCGATGCGGCGATTATAAGATGCTGGCAAGAGTGGGTGGACAGTGGCAGATTTCAGCGTCATGATGGTAGCTGTCGACGTAGGGCCACAACAGATAGCGAGGACAGAGTGATTGTCAGATCAGCTGTCACAGCGCCTGATTCATCGCTATCAACCATCAGTCGTGCGACCCACACACGAGTGTCCACCATGACCATTCACAGACGGCTGAGAGAGCGAAATCTACGCTCGTATCGACCGTTACGCCACCTGCACTCACGCCTGCACATTGTCGAGCCACATTACAGTGGTGCTTGGCTCGATCAGGCTGGAATGAAGCTGACTGGGGACGTATAGTCTTTAGCGACGAATCCCGCTTCCAACTGTGTCCTGACGATCGTCGAAGACGTGTCTGGAGACGCCCAGGGCAGCGTGCCGATCCTGCTTTCACTATTGCACGCCACACGGGCCCTCAACAAGGAGTTATAGTCTGGGGTGCCATTTCCCTTGATAGCCGGACCCCTTTGGTCGTCATTAGAGGTACATTTACTGCACAGAGGTACGTTGACGACATTCTGAGACCTGTTTTGCTGCCGTTCCTTTCGCAGTACCCTGGGCTTATTTTTCAGCAAGACAATGCCAGACCACATACGGCACGTGTTGCTATGCTATGAACTGTCTGGAGACGCCCAGGGCAGCGTGCCGATCCTGCTTTCACTATTGCACGCCACACGGGCCCTCAACAAGGAGTTATGGTCTGGGGTGCCATTTCCCTTGATAGCCGGACCCCTTTGGTCGTCATTAGAGGTACATTTACTGCACAGAGGTACGTTGACGACATTCTGAGACCTGTTTTGCTGCCGTTCCTTTCGCAGTACCCTGGGCTTATTTTTCAGCAAGACAATGCCAGACCACATACGGCACGTGTTGCTATGAACTGTCTTCAAGCTTGTCAAACACTTCCTTGGCCAGCCATATCTCCAGATCTCTCTCCCATCGAGCATGTCTGGGAAATGATTGGAAGGCGACTTCATCCGGTAGGGAATGCTGATGACGTTGTCCGACAATTGGAGCAAATTTGGCAAGAAATACCGCAGGAGACCATCCGGGAGCTTTATCGGTCTATGCCACGCCATGTGGCAGCTTGCATCCAGGTTAGAGGCGGGTCAACACCTTATTGAGCTCGTTACTGTAACTCTGAATTAAATCATTCAATTGTTCTGAAATTTTAATCATTTTCTATTCTGTACTTAAATTTTCCCATCCATCAATTTTTGTCTCCATCGGACAACTCCTTCTTGGTGTTTCGATTTTTTTGTTATAGAGTGTATATCGTCATCAGTAAAAGCTGACCAAATCTTGATTTCGTCATCATAGAAAAGCCAGTTATATCTTGAAGCAGATATTTACTCGTTAGTAAAATTGGTGTGATCTTTATGGATGATATACTTCGTCATCTTAAAGAAAACTATTGACTGGATCGTGATCTTATCCATACAATACGATGCAATAACTCTCTTCTGAAGACATTTTGTCATTAGCAAAATTGGTCAAATTGTGATGGTCGAGATATATCGTCATGAGTAAAAAAACTAACCAGATCTTGATCTTCACATCAGCAAAAAACCGGCTATATGGATGAAAATATTTCATCGCTAGAAAAATTGGTCTAAATTTGATGGACATGACATCCCGTCGAAACCGCTTATTACGAAAAAAAACCTGAGACCATGGAAAAACCTTCCAAGTAATGTTAATTATATAATCCCGAAGCAATATTAATAGCCAAACTACATCAATATGCAATACTTAACAATGTTATAAACATTAATATTTTAAAGGATCGTTAAATCGTTCTCTTTAAATCTTTTTAATAAATGTGACAATTTTTTCGAAACGAAATTCCAAGTGCTTAAATGGGACAATTAATTCTTAACACTAGTAGCACCAATTAAAGAATCAAGAAATCAAGAAATGGCTACTGAAAAATGTTGAAGATCATATATTCTTTTCTATGGGACCAGCTAAGAGATTCGTGATGAAAAATGTAGAAATTTGCAAGGGAAACTGAAACTTTTGTGTTTCTATTATGTGGCATCGCAGTCATTTGTCTTATACAGTTATTAAGATTTAAACTTAAGTTTACTTAGAACAATGCATCGATAATTTAGAAAAGAATGAGTTTTAACTCTAAGCTACTGGTAAATATAATTGTTTAGTATCCGTAAATATAAGGTAAACCAAACGTTAAAAGCAAACACTGTTTTAATGTGCCATGTGTAACATTGAACCATGTTAAAAAAGCTAACCTTCTAATTTATGATTAAGTATTTCCTTTCCATCTTTCTTACACACGTGGCGCCGACCAACCGGTATAGTGGTTAAGGTGTTAGCCTCTAGATCGGAAGGTTCCTGGTTCGAATCCGGGTCCGGGCATGGATGTTTGTAAGCGTATGGTGTAGAGGCGGCTGGTGCACCTTAAATCTGTCGTGGCCGAAAGTCCTCACGTTGGGTTGGCGTGGAAGTTTGGAGAGTGGGGTGCCCGCTCAGGTGTTGCTTCGTCATCTGACCGTGGTTCAAAATTACGAGGTATTGTCCTCGGATCTTTCCCTTAAGGGACTGATCCCGGACCGTCGTCAATAGCCCGTTGTGTTGCTCTAGTACGACGTTAACTAAAAATACCAAATCTTACACACGTGGCAACTATTTTGGAACAAAATTCTAGTATTAAGTAATACTTCAGAAGGTTTTCAACATTGATTCTGCGATTGACGCATATTTTCACATTAACTTTAAATAATAAAGCGTTTATTTATGCATAATTTGTGCATTTTCATTTGGAAAAAGCACGATTTAAAGGTTATCGCTATATTGTTCATTTTTGTGTTTCTAAGAGCAGCAATATATCATCGAGATGTTACTGCATGAGAGGGATTTTTTGTCTCCAAGAGGCACTATTTAACACAGACAGGTTACTGTATGAGAGGTATTTTTATACCTCCAATAGGTGGTGCGATATTTCAGAGAGGTTAGTGCATGAAAAGAATTATTTTGTCTCCAAGATAGAGGCGATATATCAAAGAGATGTTACTTTATGAGAGGGATTCTTTTATGTCTTCATGAGGTGAGATAAATCACATTGGCGATACTGTATGTGATGCATTTTTTTTGTTTCCAAGAGGAGCGATATATAACTGAGATGGGTTACTATATTATATAGGGTTTCAATATAAACACCAGAAGGTATACAAAGATTTTAATTTAATTACCCAAAATATCTGGGTTACCTTAAAATATATTTAATCACAGTTTTGGCAACGCTTGGAGTTTAAACGAATATTTGTGTTGACCTATAATCTATCAATTCGGAATTTATTTATGAATTTTATTGGTAAAGTGTTGGAATCAGATTCGAAAAACAAGCCAAGTGACGCCACGTTCAGAATACGTGCTGGAATTACCGTTCCACCGCAGAAATACTACCGCCACCTATATTTAGCTAGGCAGAAAATTCTTTTCATACACAACTTTTTCAGTTAATGTAGTTATGTCTTACTGTTTTACAAAATTAATTTAGGGGTGAATATTGCAATTATAAACTGTGAACTAAGAACGATATATAAATATCTAAAATCTTTATTTTGATAGTAAAATGTTTAGTTTGACAACATTGTGGGATATCATAGTGAAAATCATCATTTTACTGGACAGAATCTGATAGGTTGAGTCGAGTTATATCTTTAACAAGACGTCTTGATAAGAACAATCTTGATAATAAGGCATGGATCGCTCCCCCGGAACACTCTAGGTACTGTGAAGATAGCCCTCTTGCTCGAAATTGCGGCTGACATTCAGACAGCGCTCTGTTGCTTTTTCAGTGACCATCTGAGCCATCTCACATTTTGTTGTGGTCTCAAGATGCATCCTATTTGCCTTAAATGCCGCTCTAATCAGGACTAATCAGCGCACAAGTAATTTTTGTGATGGTGGTTAAGTTCACCACAATATTCCTCCTCCAAAATTTAACAGTGCATGAATTCGATAGATGTTACCACTGGTACAATGTTCACCAAAGTGAACGCGAAAGTTACACGACCCCCAGGGGTCGATATAACAGCAATATTAGAAGTTGATTCGGGCTCAGGGGTTGATAGAAAATATAAGACGTCATTGTACATGTAATATTTTATTCGGTTAACTTGGGTTACGTCCATCCTACAGCAAGGTCACGAAAATAGCTAAGGAGGTCAAGCAAGCTGGCGAAATGAAGAATTTAACTATATACGGATGTCGGTGGTTCCTGCTAGGAGATCGTCGGGATCGAGATTGCGGTTGGGGTTGCTTATTTACTTATACTTCCACGTATTCGATCCCAGTATCATTTTTGCACATCGAAATACAAGTGAGTGTCAATTTTCTAAAATTAATCAACATACATGTTATAATTAAATACTTATTCATTTACGAACTCAACTTCTCTGTGTTAAAGAGTTGAGTAGGGCTGGTAGTTTTGTACATCCTATAGAAATACGTGAGTAGGTACATTATTGAGACTTTTTACTTTTGCATACTGACTGCAATTCAAATTTCTTTTTTTACAACCCCAGTAATCATAATGGCAGCTTCAGATTCTAAACAGAAAGGCTGGCAATACTCGTAAGAATATTTGAAATTTTCGTTTATTGTTTCATTGACAAAGGAAACGAGGCCTAAGTGTCTTCACTGCGAAAAAAAGCTTTAGTGACCATGAACCTGAAAAAATTAAAGATCCTCTTCCAAGACTCCATCCCGATAAGAAAGATAAAATTCTTGATTTTTTTAAAGAACTGAAAGAGAAATGCACGCATCGGCCAACTATAAAACCATTTACGAAAGCACCTGCCCCGAAGAGGACAATAAACAAGGATTAACAACCTCCTACCATTTTTCTACAGCAAAAAAGGAAATCATATACGATTGCATAGGATGTTGATATCAAAGAAGTAATTAAAGTACTTAGCATACTGAGTGCGGATATACCGGGAAAAGACGTGTTGGTGAAACGGCCGAAGCTCTATATTAAAAAATTGCCGCAGTATTGAAAGATTGTTTTCTTCGCTTGAGTCTTAGACGGTTTCACGAGAAGGTAAGGGTAAAAATATTACAAAATTAACATGGTTCGTTCAAAATTGTATAGGGAACAAGACTGAGAAGATTTTTTTTCCGATGCGATTAGTAGTTTAGGGTGCATTAATAATTTCTAACGTGAGTGAGCAAAAGACGTACAAATTATCAGTCTTCAGCCGTGAATTTTCACCACGTTGAGTTTTTTTTAGAAATTTCAATTTTATTCCTGGTAGAGAGAGAGAGAGAGTATTTTTTTGAAATTCTGGAAAAATCGGGACATTTTAAGGTTGGCGAGCAGAAGGCGAAGGCCTCGCTGTGACATCATGGACCGGAAAGTCAAATCAGGATTATACAAATTATTAAAATAGTTTCGCCGTCGAAGTAGACTGACTGCGATAGGAGTGTTGGTTTGCGTAGCAATCCCCGGGGGTTGGTGAGCATAAACAAGCAGGGGGCGGAGCGCCCTAGTTTAGAAAAAACTGTAGTATCAGAACTCAAAAATATTAAGTTTGTCATCGAACTAAATGAATCTACATCCGATAGTTCTATTCTTATAGATAATGTAAGACATAAAAGTAAAACCAAACAAAAAGTTATTTACGAATTTTTATTTGCAAAATATCTTGTAAATGGTATGAAACTGGGTTGACAGTTTTTCTGGGATTGGAGGAATATTTAAATAAGTATGATATTCCATTTACTAATATAACAGCAGTGGCCACAGATGGCTCACCTGTCGTTATCGAGGTTTCGTTGTCTTTCTGAAAGAAAAAGTTCAGTGTACGTACTTTTCACTGGTGGTACCGAAACCATTTAGTGTCAAAAACTCTCAAAGGCGAACTGCACGATATTCTAATAGTGGGTATTAAATCTATTAGTCAAATTGGAGTTCATTGTCTTAAATCTCGATTGTTTGCCAAACTTTGTGAATAAAGTGATGTATCAAACCAATTACTCCTGCATACTGAAGTAAGATGGTTGTCTGGTCAACAAAGATTTGTTGATTTGTATAACTCAACCCTAGAATTTCTTACAGATGTTCATTTGTTTTTGAGTGAACTGAAGAATCATATTTTCTACTTGGGTTTATTTTCAAAAAATGAATGGCGTACAGGTAAAGTTGTCACGATTATTCAAGTTCGGACGATTCTTTTAGGCTTCCAAGCTAAATTAGCCTTAGGTAAAATATTATTGTTACGAAAAGATTTTCGGTACTTTTCGAATCTACGGTAGTTGGAAGTAAAATATGAAGACTTAGAAATATACACATTAAAACGTCTTCATAATTTGAGCGATGATTTTAAATTGCTTTTTGCAAGCTTTTAAAACTTGCAAATTCCAGATTGGATTATCACGCCATTTTCTGCAGATATTGAAAAAAATATCGAATGTAATTTACAAGATGAGTTTATTGAATTGTCAGTTGATCTTGAAGCTCTCTCTTTTTTTTAAATAGGACTTCAAGTTATTTTTGGGCGAATATAAATGAGGCGTGTCACTGAAAAAACGGCCTATATCCATTTTCGGTTGAAAATGAGAACGGTGTTATAACAGCTGTGCTGCTCGACGCATGTACTAGTAAATTGCTGATGTGTCAAAGAGGTAATTCTAGATTTTTATAACTATTATACCACTTATAATTTATTAGCAACATTTTTTTGCAAACACAGGAAAATTACTGGGATTGGGTATAGGCTCATTTGTGGTGACAACCCTAGAATATTGTAGAAATATACCTAAAACTTTCTAAATGGTTCTCCCCTTTTTGCTTGGATTTCCAAGCTCGTACATGTTTGAATACGGTTTGGACCATTTTAATTCCATTTTAACAAAACTAAAAAATAAGCTAGATCAGAATTCCGTGGTGATTTAAGGCTGAATTTTACTAATTTCGAACCCAACATTGCTAATATTCTCAAGTGTTACGAAGCACACCCTTCACTTTGACAACGTTATAAAAATGATACTAAGTTAATAAAAGTCTTATTATCGTATATATATATATATATATATATATAAGGAATATTGTGCGTGTGTACTACTGTTATTTAAACAATTTATTTATCCCTCCTATCAAATATTTAATGTTAAGAAGGACGTCAAAAACAATAACGCATTCCTTTGCCATTAAGTGAATGTAATGAAATATTATGCTCACAATAAGCACATTGTAACTATAAAATTACAATCTAAAAACTCACATAAGCATCTTTTTTACCTACGCTATTGTAATTAAATAAAAGTAAAATAGAGAGGGTCGATAAAAAAAATCAAGAAACTCTTGAAGGGGATCGACATTCAAAGAAGGTTGGTGACCCCATGCACCAGTTGGTACGTTTCAAATTACTCGAATCCACGAGAGCCGTATTTATGTCATGGGTGTGCTTCCGTATACGTGGTCATGCAATGCACTATTGCAACCGTGGACGGTTCTGTGTTGCCTTTAGCACCCAAGTTTGAAGAGAAATCCAAGTGAAAATGAAGAGTGAAGCTCTGATAGGAATAGAAGCAGTGTATGTTATCAAAGGACTTCAGACAGTTGCTCGAAGTGATTGGCATCACATCGGCAATTCAAATTTTCACTGTAGATCATCTATTGAAGTACGTGACGATTGTTGCGAACGCTATCTAGTATTTACTACTACTGGTTGCTTTGACGAGATATCTCGTCAAAGCAACCACCAGGAGGGTTAATCATCCAAGTGGTTTTCATGAGATTCTAGTTCATAAAGATAAGACAAATTTTGCTAATGACGAGATATCTTGTCATTAAGATATTGCTGATTTTTGGATGATTACGAGATCAAGATCTGGCCAGTTTTCTTTAAAGACAAGATCTTACGTCCATTAGGATGTGTTCAGCTTTTTCCTAATGTCAAGATACCTCGTTAATATTAATTTTAAAAATAGCACTGTTGTAATAATGTTATTAATAATTTAAATTTTGTGTTAATCATGATTTTTATAGCGATAAAAATATTAAACCTGCATCCCCTATTGCAACTTTACATACTCCTCATTCGAAATTGTGCAATTGCACCAAACAGTTTCATTGTATTTTATTTCTCAACGAAGTATGAAGAAGTATAGGAAACAAATCCCACGGGGGGTGTTATGTAAACATTCATTCTTAACGACTGTTTACAAATTTTTATATGGATTTGGGATTTATGAAACAGTATCATACATGACTTAAAAAAAGAGAAACAAATTTAAAATCCGCAATACAAATTGGAATGCTAAACATGCAGTTCTTGCAGCAAAACAGCAAAAATTATACTTTTGCAATCTTTTTTGAAAATAATATAAATTAGGATTACATAGCCATAATATGACAGAGGTCCGAAAATGAATAGAGCCCTCCTCTTCCAAAAAAGCCATACTTATCGTTGTGCGTCTTTACATAATATTTCGATAACTGAAATCCTTATTTATTGTAAGACAAAATATTTCAAACATTGTATCTTTACGACGCATTGTTGTTATATTTTGAATAATTGGCTATTCAGGAATGGGGGGGGGGGCGTTCTGAAATGAGGCTTTTACGTGTTTGGGTTGTTAAGGGACAGATGTGTTTTGGTCTCAAAATATTCTGAAATTGTAGACGCATAAAGCAGATAAATTGTAGCGAAATGTTTGAATTTTATGCGCTAGATGAAAAAGCAGATGGATATTTTGTAGTTTGAATAACAATGACCTCATGAGTTTTTTGTGAATAAAAATCATTTCCGTTTGTATAACAGAATAGATTAATGTGATATAAGAAATAGCTTAAATGAAAAAAATATTTTTTAGTTATAAGCATTTTAGTATGTCTAACATATGTAATAAGTAATACGTATACAAGCCCTCTAAATGACTAATAAATTGTAGTATGTCTGCTTGACTTTTAAATCTCTCTATATTAAAAAAAGTTATGACTAAAACTTATCACACCCCGGCAAGAAAAGTGATGCAACTGAAAATTGCAGAATTTGAGAAACCTCAACTTAAAGGAAGCTATAAAACTTATATTGACATAGTATAAGCTTTTTTAAAGTTATACGTAAGTATTTATGGTGGTTACTTCTATTATATTCTATAGAATAGTAATATAACACGCTGGGACACCTAATACATATTTTTCAATGATATAACATAAAATTTTTTATTTTTTGACTTGTGTTACTTTTTTTGCCGGGGTGCGATACGTAACAATATGTCTGAATGACTGTTACATGACTAAAACATATGTAAAAATATGTCTGCATGACTAAATATGTAAAAATATGTCTGCATGATTAAATATGTAAAAATATACCTGATTGATTCGTAAATGACTAAAATATAAGTAATAATGTGCCAACATGACTTCTAACTGACTAAAAAATATATATAATCGTATTTTTGCATGACTTCTCAATGATTAAAATATAATAGTATGTTTGCATGATTACGATCGAGTTTTGACCGGAACACCCGAAACACTTGTAAGAGTGCCACTCAGGTGTCGCCTCATCATCTGACTGCAATTAAAAACTATGAGGTGTTGTCCTTTGATTTTCCCCTTAGGGTTTGATCCCGGACTGTCGCAAATAGTCAGTTGTGCTGCTCCAGTAAGACGTAAAATAAACTACCTACCTCCTATGCATAGGTTCATAATGAATTCAACGTCGTTTCACTTCTATCTGATACGCCTTTGACGAAAACCCTAAATTTGCTTATTGTGCACATTTCACAAGTTCTACTAGGTGGAATCGCTACTTGTTTTTCGCTCTCATTTGTTTCTCAAGTCCATTTAGCATGTTTATTTTCCTCATGGGCTCGCTTTTTTTTAGAATTAATGCTCACAAAGTCGTTAAGGAAGGCCCAAACCCAAATTTCGAAAAAAAAAAAAAGTGCTTTTTGGTTTATTGGATAAAACGATGCATCAGATTTTCAAGAACACATGGACAATATTTCAGAGTCGAAGAAAATCGCTACCAGCTGCTTTTTAACTTTTATTTGTCCTTCCAACTGCATAATCGACTGCCAACCATTGGCTTCGTTTTCCATGAAAACCTCCATTTATGCAACATTATATCACAGTGTATCTAACAAAGATCATTCGTAACATTTTAAATACCCTTAAAGTGTAGACTCCTGGTTTTTCTATCAATCGGCGAAATCTAAATTACAAAATCCAAGTCCTCATGTAAAACATGTGGTGACGCCATTGAAGGAAACACATTGGAAAAATAGCGCTAAATTTCGTCGCATGTGTATCATTACAAAAAAAGCTCGTTTACAGAAAAAAAAATAGCTGTAGAAAAAAGAAGGTGTGGTTTATATAGTGGTGGTTTATTTTAAAATAGTACTGATACAATAAAATTTTTTTTTCAGTTCATTAAACAAGAAATGCATAATTTTTCAATGAATTATCTCAAATCACTCAGTTGTCATCAGAGATAAAACTGGTTTTGAAAAATATATATACGAGTTTAGGGTAAAAACTTTTGTTTTGATAAGAGTATTAATGTAATAGAAATTACTAAAAAAAATAGTACTTTCAAAAAGTAAGTTGTTTTCGTTAACTTCTGTTGTATTTTGTACTTAAAATGCGATTATTTCAAAATCACTTTTATTGCAATTTTGCCAAAGTTCAAACTACTAAGGTTTTTTTTATCTATGCACTTAAAGTTAAACTGTTTACATTTTTTAGGTTTTGAATAACTGTTTAACAGACACTGGAAGAGGTTTTGTTTATAAATAGTTCAGAAAAATTTATAAAAATTAATAAACATAAAAAATTGGAAATTTTTATAGAAATTTAACGTGTAATGAGTAAAGTATTTTTTTTTATGAAAACTCGTAAATAAATTTTAGAAAAACTCTCCCTAGGTCTTTTACATATATTATAACCATATTGTAGAAATTTTTTTCATACAAAAATATTAAAAATTGACAGAGGAGTAGGGTTTATAAAAAGTGTGTATTCCGGCTTTAAAAACATATTAAAATCGTAATATAAAATATAATTGATAGTAAAAACTAATTTTTTTATAGATTTAAAATATGTGCTTGATTATCATTAAAAAAATTGGTTTTGTAAAATGATTAATACGCATTTTGGGTTGTTCTTTACGGGTCACCCTTAAAAACTAGCATTTTCTATCAATTACTACTAGATGCATGATTGATTTATTTCAACCCTATGAGGAGTTCACACGCATATATCAGTGAAGCCTACAGTTTTTTCTTCATTACTTATAAACAATTTTGACATTCTGTACCGATAAAACCTTTTCTAGGGTTCTTTCAACTAAACTTAGTGGTTATTTAGTTGTGTGTATATTGTGGGATAAAAGCAATACACACTACTCGAACATCTCCTGAGGCTCATGGGGTTAAATTATAGATTTCAGTAATCAGAAATATCTTGAGAGATCCGATGATTAATTCGACATACGTATAAATTGTCAGAATAATTTTGGTAATGTTTTAATCAACGTCGCTCTAGAGCAACACAGCGGGCTATAAATAGTTATAACAAAAACCTGTGATTTAAACCTCTCACCAAGAGCACACAGCTGAGCTGTAGAGACCCACATTGGAAAAGTATGCTCTAACATGTTAAGGTCGAAAACATTTGGACTTTAATAGGTACGTAGATCTCTGAAAAAAGAGATTAAGTACAACCCTTTGACACAGAAGATTCCTTCAGCACCCACAGGGGGACTGTAGAGTACACTTTGGTAAACTGTGTTTTAACATATTCAGGTAAGAAATCTTTTGACTTTAACCATCCAAGCGGTTTCGACAAAGTACCTCGTATATCAAGATCTGATGAATTTTGCTAATGACTAGATATTTTGTCACCAAGTTTTTGACGATTTTTTATTATGATGAGATAAAGATCTGGGTAGTTTTCTTCTAAGAACAAGATATCTCGTCCATAAAGAGATGTTGAGGTTTGCTATAGAGACGCGGTACTTTGTGTCGAGGCGATAACCAAAAGAATTGATTTGTATGCACACCTCTGTAATAAAAGGGATAATCACCCTTTGCCTCCACAGATTTCTTCAGTACACACAAGGAAACTTAAGCTTCCACTTTGGGAAACAATGTCATAACATGTTCAGGCTGGAAGCCTTTGGATCTACCTTCGTTTGTAAGTGTCGAGAACAAATAGATTAAATACAACACATGAAATTATATAAATGAATGCCCACCATTAATAATTACATCCATAACTTTATTTAAAAAAGGCTTTCAGCATCATCACTTGTGGAGATACATCCGAAAGAAGCACAAACATTCTGAATGTACTTCAGTGGTTGCTAAATGCTTAACCGCTCTCCAGGAAATTAATTAAAACAATCCAACGACTTATGATGGCCCCTCTCAACATTAGAAAAACAAAAATATTTCTTCATATATTGAACACGTCTTTTTCTCGAATGCTGGATTTGAATAATGCATTCAACAATTTGCTTTTCAGTGCTCGAGAAGAGAAGTCATTGGGGTGGCTTCCTCGCAGAAGTCATTTGTAGCTTAGATCTCGAGTAAATCATCAGGTTGTTCTAGTCTCGTTGGAAGTTTAGCTTCTGTTTTAACATGTACAGGTCAGAAACTTTCGGAACTTACTAATGTGAGGTCCAAAAGTACTTTTGAACCTACTATGTAGATTTCTGGAAAAAAACGGATTAAGCATAACACATGAAACTACAAAAATTAACAACCACAATTAATAATTCCATTCATAACTTTATTTAAAAAAAGCTTTCAACATCATCACGTGTGGAGATACATCCGAAAGAAGCACCAAAATTCTGAATGTACTTCAGCGGTTGCCAAGTGCTTAACCGCCCTCCAGAGCAGTTAATTAAAACAATCCAACGGCTTGTGATGGCCCCCCTCAACATTAGAAAAACAAAAATATTTCTTCATATATTGAACACGTCTTTTTCTCGAGTGCTGGATATGAATAATGCATTCAACAATTTGCTTTTTCAGCGCTCGAGAAGGGAAATCATCGGGGTGGCTTCCTCGCAGAAGTCATTTGTAGCTTAGATCTCGCGAAAATCATTAGGTTGCCCTAGTCTCGTTGCGAGTTTAGCTTCTGGTTTAAGAGGATAATGGTGCGATTGATGCTAAGTGGGTATGTCTCAAACGTTAGCCCTATGGAAGGGGTTCTACGGAAAAGAACGAATGAAACACCTAATTAGTGTGGTCGGAAAACCTAAAATGAAACATTTTGGAATATCTCAACCACCCTTTCGCATCTCGGCGTTGGAAAAATAAGAAATCGGAAAATCTGAAAGATGTACACGAAAAATAACGTATAAGCTCAAAATTTAAGCTCCTTGTTGGAGTGTTTCATGCTTGTAATTTGTTGGCAAAAGCGGGTTATGTATTAATAGTTGGATGTCTAACTCTCTAATAAAATAGTTCACGACATAAATGTTCCTAATTCTACGTTAAGTAAAAATACATCTCACGAAATTCTCTCGTGATAGGAGTACTACAGGATATGCTAACTATACAAACGAAAACAACACTTATTATCATCAGTGTGTTTGGATTACGCATCGATACTTTAAAAAAGGATTTGGATTTTCCGTACAAAATTTTATTATTTCGGGTTTCCCATTGATTTCCCCTAGGAATCTCTAACACATAGGCAAAAGCTGTACTGAAATTATGCTTCAGTATACAGTGCTACATAAGAATTGCTACATATAGTTTATAATATATATATATATATTTATATGTATGTATATATCAAATCTATCTCATCTTCAATATAACATACTGCATTATTGCAGTTGTAACAAACACTGCAGAAAAAACAATTAGTCCACTACATAAACACTGTGTAATACAGTACTATGGTATTTTCCTCCTTGAATGAACCTTGTTTTGCTGATACAATGTATATATTCTTAGATTAAATAAGACGTATCAAATGCATTGTGTAGTTCTTTCACGTATAAAAACGAGTCTTTAATTTGAAAAGTATCAGTTCTCTCCGCTTGAGCTGATGTGAAGATATTCTGCTTGATTCTAATATCATTCAGTTCACTAGAATTCACTGTAATGTGCAGAAGCACTTTGACCTATCTACGCAGTTATGAAACTTTTTTGTGCTACAATATCGCCACTGGTAAAGGCTAGACAAAAAACAGCTCGTTGGTACTGCAATATTTGATTCGGACGAAAAGAGTTTGGTGAAACATCAAGTGGTTGAAATTTTCATTGGTTTTAATGGTCCGAAAAAGGAGAACTCTGTCTGCTTGTTCGATTTTCGTTTGTTTAATTGCCCAAAGCTACAGAAACGGTAAAACATTTACTGGTTGGTATATGATTGGGTTTAATGGCACAAGGTCTGAAAACGCAGAACTATCTCTTGGTAGGTATATATATAGGTTGGGTTTAAAGAAACTTGGTCTGAATGTAGTATTTATGACTGCTATGTATTTTAATAAAAAAGTTCCTGATGAGTTTAGTTTTTGTATCTCGTTTTCAAGGCCATTTATTCCTCTCGAATTACTGTACAATTGTATTGAGGGTATTAGCTTTCCTGACAATTTAAGGGAGTAAGTACTTTTTACTGATTTCACTCTTTAGAATTACGTTAATTGCTATCCAAGTGAAAAATTTAAGGAGAACGAATTATAAGTTAAAAGATACACATTCTTTATAATTATTTAGTTGAATATATGTTCATAAGTGTTAATAGAAGCAGCTCGAAAAGAAAAACTAAGTAACGAACTTTTGTATGGAAATGGCTTTTATATCATAAAATAAAATAAATAAATTTCCACGAATTATTGAGCTGGTTACTAAAGTATTCGCAGTAGGCCACACATTTACTTCTAATGTAAAGTGCAAGTACTACATCTGTACCTTGTAGCTAAAAGGGCCATTATCCAAATGTTCAAATCGTGAGAAACACCAAATTATATTTTGAAAAGTTTAAAGTTTAATGTTTACTGATAGTTTGGCCCCCTTTTACTATAATAGTGGCTCTCATTTAGAGTTTATTGTGGTGTATGAAACTCAAATTCAGGAATTTTGAACATTGGCCCTTTTAGCTCCAAGGTATAGAAATATAACTATACGTTTCCAACGAGCAATTAATCTGGTAATATCTTCATCAATTAAAATTTCTTACAGAAATAAATCAACTGTGACAAAGAAAAAAGTCTGGTAATGTAGAAATAGCTGGATTTCTCACTTGTTTATTAAGAGCAGCACTTAAAGATATATGTAAAACGCAATTACACATATTTTTTATTTTATTGACACCGGGGTAGATCGATTCTTAAGTAGATCGATTCGTATCACGGATGGAGGATATTTTTGCCAGCAATTTTTACTGACTAGAACAAGGAGTTTTACAGACCAAGAGAAAAACTGTTAGTTTTAATTATTATATAATAGTTTTCCGATAATTGTCTTGATAAATACACAAATTTTAAAAATTAGAATCTTGTAATCATCCTGTCCCTTTTGTACATCACTCTATAATTGAAGTCCATTTACTGGAGACTAAGAAAGGATTGATTAATTATGATGTTAAAGAGAATGTTTGTTAAACAAGAGTTGACTATAAAAGAATTTCGTGTGTAGAGCATCAAACAAATCATTATTAGCCTGTTTCAGATGGAAAAAGGCAAGGGTAGCATAATTCCTTCTTCAAGATCCAAGCCATTTAACCCTTATAATATATAAAAAGGTAGTGTTTCTTTCTACGTCAGATTTTCTTAGTGTGTTTGGGGAACCATACTAAATACTGTTAACTCCTCATAACACATTCTGTGGGCGTTTTGGACTCCAGCAGTAAAATAAACTTAAGAACAGTGATTTTGTGAAATATAATGAATGATCATTAAACTCAGAACTTTAATACGTCCAAAGTTACTACATGTATTCAAGAGGCGGCTCTGTACGGTCCTGTAGCATTTTAGGGCTCCATCGGTAAAATAGACATCACTGATTTTGTGAAATCTAATAAACGGTTACTGAAAGCAGAACTTTAATGTGTCTAAAGTAGCTGAAAGTATTCAAGTGACAGGAAGAGGTGGAAATAAGTGGGTGGGACTCTTCAGTACATTCTCTAGCATTTTAGGTTTCTAGCAGTAAGATAGACATGAAGTCATTGATTTTGTGAAATGTAATAAATGATCATTATACGTGGAACTTTAATACATGTCCAAAGTAGCTACTTGTATTCAAGTGACGGGAAGATATGGAATATAAATATAAACGGATGGGATCCTTTCTTCCAGACAATGTTAGATTTACATGAGTAACTGCTAGTTTATTCTAAATGTGAAGGGGACATTTCTTTAAAGTCCAAGAACCCATCGTAGTACCAACGGTATTTAGGAAAGTAATGTAACTTTAAAAATGAAATTCCTGGACCAGTCCCGCTCCATAGAGCTTGATATACCAGTCTTCAGACAGATTTTAAGTACCTCATGGGTTAATATAAAGATGAGAAAACGTTAGTTCGAGTGGAAGACAAAACAATGCATTGTCTTCCTTGACACCAAGGTTTTCTCTTTGGCAGCATGGATAAATTTTCTCGTATCAAACAATACAGAATTGGAGTTGGAGAGTTTAGGAACATCTCGGCTAAGAGTTTAGTATTGGCTATACTCCGATAACACGTTAAAAATCTACGACTTCATGTTCGTCGGTGGTGGTGCATTGTAGCCATGGCTACTTCAGACAGCTTGACGTCGATTGGTTCCCGGGTGTCGTATAATGTTGGGGCATGTAGGATAATTCCGCAGGTTCCCACCAAGACAGCCACTGTGAAGATCCAAAGGAAGAGACGATCCAATACCATTGCTACATATTTCCAGTCTTCTTTGACCTGTAAATAGATATAAATAATATTTCATTACAACTTCGGAATTGATATGGAATATTCAAGACATACAAGTATATACTACTTAGTATACATATATAGCATATATATTATATTACATACATACGAAGGTTGTTCAATAAAGAATGATCATAAATTAATAAAAAATAATTTCCTGTACTAATCCTCCGAATTTTTATGGTCTTTCTGAAAATACTCCCCATTACATGCAATGCACTTATCCCATCTCTTTTCCAGTCTTCAAACACATGCTGGAAACCATTTTTTTGACAGGTTCTTCAAAATCGCCTACGGAACTTTTACCATTGCCTGTGATGATGAAAACCGCTTTTCCTGGAGGTGTTTCTTCAAATTCGGGAAAAGAAAAAAATCCAATGGGCTAAAACAGGTCTGTATGAAGGATAGGGAACACATATGACATTGATTTTTTAAAGATACTCAATAACAACATTGGCAATATGCGGCCTTGCGTTATCATGATGTAGCATCCATCCTGTAGCTTTAAAGTTGAGTCCTTTGCGATGAATATGGCCTTGAAGGGTTTTCATTACATATCTATAGTATTCTACAGTTACAGTTGTATGGGATGGTACAACATGCTGATACACTATTCCTCGAATATTGAAAAATGATATGATCATAACTTTCCCAGCAGAAACATCCACTCTCGTCTTCTGTGTTGGTGATGAAACAGACTTCCACTTAGAGCTCTGTTGCTTGGACGATCGATTGTTTCCCCCTTTAACCTATTTAAACGATCTTCTAGCTGTGCTATAGGGAAGGATACTCTCTCCATAATCTTCCTGTAGCATCACATAGACTTCACCTGACGATTTCTTAAGGCGAAAAATAATTTCAATGCAGTGAATTGCTCGTCGCGTGTCACATTCATTTTTGCCGTAGACGAAAGAAAAACTAGGCGTTCTTGGCCGGGGATGCCAACGCCTCAGCAATGACGTTATGACCGTGAAACTTGAGCTATCTAATCCCAACTTATCCCGGTACACATTCAATATGAATTATATTTTTCTTGATTTTTTTGATCACCCTTAAAAAAGTATGATCATTCTTTATTGAACGAGAAATATATATATATATATATATATATATATATATATATATATATATATATATATATATATATATATATATATATATATATATATATATATATATATATATATATATACATATATATATATATATATATATATACATATATATATATATATATATATATATATATATATATATATATATATATATATATATATATATATATATATATATATATATATATATATATATATATATATATATATATATATATATATAATTTTTATATTAATAGTCTCTGAACTTTTAATGTTTCTGTAAAACTTAATTTATTATGTTTTAGAAGATGATGTCCGTAGAATTTGGCCATCCTGGTGTTAAAAACCAATTAATTTGCTCACCCCTGTTTATTATTGGCAAAATATAACTTCTGATATTCGTAATTTTTATAAACATTGTCATATATGCCTGGTAAATAAAAAGCCCCGACAAAAAAGATTTGACCTTTTACAATCAATGCATCCTGTTGAGAAGTCATTTGACGCGATTGCTATTGATAGAGTGAGTAGTCTCAACCACTACAATTCAACTAAAAAAATACCAGACGTTAATTATTGATCATCATGCTAGGTTTATATGGACTTTTGCTCCAAAATCAATTACAACAGAAACTTACACTAACTTTTTAAATCAAAATTTTCAAATTCATGTGCCTAAGAGTATTTTAAGTGATAGAAATGCAGCTTTCACATCTTCTCATTTTAAAAAGTTTCTTAAGCATTAACAACTATTGACTACAGCTCATAGACCAGAAACTAATGGTAAAGTGGATAGATTAGGCCATACAATAATCACACGTTTGAAATGTAAAATTAATGAATCTTCTACAAACGCGTTCCCATGGCCTAAATTATTAAAAGTAGTAGCTCAGGAATACAACTTAACTCCACATTCAGTTACTAAATTTTCACCTGAATATTTAATTTATGTCATAGCACCATATACACATCCCTTAAGGGAAAATATTTACCATCCAGTTGAAGAGGCTAGGAAAATAGCAGTTGATAGAACAAAACAATACCATGTAGGAATTAAATACATTATGTGATGCAAGGTTTGTTGATGTACAGTTTACACCTGATGAGTCAGTTATTTACGAAGAATTTAAGTATCTAAATACTAGGAAGCTTTCTCCAACCTTTCGTGGCTCTTATAAAATTCTTCAAAAAATTTCTGACGTTAACTGAGAAATAAATAAGAAAAATGCCCACACTAAAGAACACTCAGAAGTTGTACATGTCTGTAAATTTCGAAAATACCATGCACCAGAATAATTAAAACTGAGTCATGAATAATGTAAATAAAGTATTTATTTTTGAGTATTACTGTTGTAGTACAAGTGTTTATTTTCTGTATTATTGTAGTGCATTTGTATTAATTTTTAATTAGCCCAACTGTGACAAGAAAATACCTTTTTTTCTTCAAAAGACTATATAAGCCAAAAACAAAACAACCAAGGTTGTTCCTTTAAGACGTCTTATATTTCTTGTACTTTTTGTTTTTCTTGTTTACCATGCATATAATAATGAAACTGAATAACATGTTGTATGCAAAGTTTGTTGTTAAATTTTTTTACATGTAAGTGAGCATTCAGAGAGATTTGAATATTAGTTCTGTAAACAGAAGAGTTGGTAGGGATTGGTTAAGTTTTATTTTTATTTTCAGTAAATCAAGTATTTTTTTGTTTTTTTGGCAATGTTTTTTTTTTTGAAAGGGGGTTGTAATATAAAAATAATTTGTAAGTCTCTGAACTCTTAATGTTTCTGTAAAACATAATTTATTCTGTTTTTAAATATGACGTAATATTTCCATAGAAGAGATAGTGCTTAATCTCTTCTTTTCCCTGTACAAAGGTCAAATTCTCTGTCAGACTTAGATCGTTCTCTGTCTAGGGGCACTGAGCCAATAAGAGTCATTGGACACACCCTAATACATTACATAGCATGAAGTTATAGGGAATAACCTTTTCATCAACTATTCTGAAAATCCCCATTAAAATATGGGAGCACGTCTGTAATCCACCTTTTTTTCTGATTATGTAAGATGTAACTGGACCTAGCTCCCTTCTTTCTGGGAGACTGCAAACACTCTGCCATAGTAAACGATGTTGTTTTAACGTGGCATACTTTACTGCGTCCCAAGACAAGATTAATTTCCATCTGTTCCAATAAGGGTCTCTCTCATTATATATATATATATATATATATATATATATACACACTACCCTACAATAATGGACCGGAGAGCAAGATGCGATGGTATGAAGAAAATAATACATGCTTTACTAGGAGGATGGTCCCCATCTGCTGCAATTACATTAGCAACCCTTCTGGGCATACTTTAAACAAGGTTTTGATTCACAGCTATGGGTGTTTGTGTCCATTCCTGCTACAAGAATGTCGTGAGCTCAGCTGTAGATTCCGGACGTGGTTCCCTGGTCCGTAAGAGTAGCTCTAACTCGTCCCACAAATGTTCTATGGGGTTTAAGTTTGGACTATGAGCAGGCCTATGGAAGACGTTTTACATCCATATCTTGATACCACATACCACTGCTTGACAGAGGCTGCAACAAGAAATAGAGCGTTGTCGTCCTTCGAAGTAATATTCGTCCATTCCATAAATTGTCAAAGCGAAGGAAGAACCGGACTGTTCAAAATGTTTATGTAGGGAACGGCGTTCAATTTACCAGGAACAACATGCAAAGGTTACAGGCCATACCCCGAAAAGCACCCCAAACAACCCATTGTATATACACACACATAGTATAGTACTATCTACTAGGTATATAGTATAACTCTGTACATAGTATATAGTATATAAACATAATACACAGTCCAGTCACATTAATGTGATCACAACCTACTTTCTGCGTCAACGTGAAATAACCAATCACAAAAGGCATGAGGCAGCACATTGCAGTGGAGTGTATATAAATGATGTCATAGGGCATCGGAAAGCATTTCAATCGTCGGCAGAAACGTAGTGATTTATCCGACGTCCAAAAGGGCATGATTATTAGCTTTCGGGCCAAGGATGGAAGCATTTCGGAAACGGTTAATTTTGTGAACTGTTCGCGTGCCGCCGTGGTAAAAGTATACCGTGCATGGCAAAATGGCACTATCCAAAATCAGCAGCGAGGCACATGTGGTGCACCACGGGCTATAGATGACAGATGAGATGAAGGCTACGGAGATGCGTTCGGGCGAATAGACGTGCAACTGTTGAGCAACTGACCGCACAGATGAACCAAGGGGCTTCCAAGAGTGTATCCTCAACAACGGTTCAGCGAAAGTTGCTGCGCATGAGCCTCGGCAGCAGACGCCTGGTTAATGCACCTATGCTGACTGCTGTTCATCGACGACGAAGGCTGGAATTTGCACGCCAGTACCGCAACTGGACGTCCACAGAGTGGCGACAGGTGGCTTTTTCCGATGAATCGCGTTTTATGCTTCATCGGACAGATGGTCGTTGGCGTATACGGCGTGAAGCGTCTGAAAGCAAACACCCTGCAACAATTGCCGGAAGGATCCAGGCTGGAGGAGGGAGTATTATAGTTTGGGGAATGTTGTCCTGGCATTCAATTGGTGAACAACTTCAGAAACCTAATTGACTCTCTTCCTGCACGTCTCACAGCGGTCAGCTCTGCCAAAGGTGGTTTAGGTGACCATACATCCCGAAAAAATTGGGACAGTCCCAAATTCGGGGGTTGCGTCCCGACGTCCCGAATGATAAAATTAAATGTACCGAATTGTTCGACTGATAAATCAAGTCAATTGAGTGTGTTAAAACCATTTAAGTGATTCAAATGAACTCATATCTATCGTGTGTGGATATGTATGATAAAATCAAGAACACGACCCTGTTAAAAGCACTGGCCTCGTCAAGGAAGTATGACTGTAATAAACGACCACCATCTTTCACAAACGATGATAAATTAAAAAAAAGAAGACATTGACTTGATGAGTTGAGTAATTTTGGATAGCATTTTTTTTTGTTTACTTTTAATTTTTGACAACTCTGACAAAATCCTGAAGTGTTAGTACTTCTATTAGGAGAAAATTAGATTCTCAAATTCAGATCTTAATATGATAATTTGTGACAGCAAAGGTGAGAGACATAAAAACGTGTTGGCATTTAACGTTCCCAATCAGTGACCAAGATGGGGAAGGAGGGGGGCAAATATATCATCCTCTTTCATCATAGTTTTACGTTGTAATTCTAAAAAATTAGATCGTTTTTGTATAGATTGAAGACGTTTAAAATGGCTTCAAAACACACTTATAAAGGCAAGAATTTATAAAATTTTCCGGATCAAAGCCCCCAAACCATCTTTCACTTCAACTCCCTCGTGATTGGGTCTCTCTGTTCCAATTTGCACTGTAGAAATATGGTCACTGTATACATAGTATACTTAAAGTCGCGGAAAAAATACCGAACCACCTCCTTTATTTCCAGCACTATTCATACTAGAGCAAATTCAAAGGTATCATTCACTAGAGAATAACGTTCTCTACAAATTATAATTGAAAAAAAATTGTACAAGAGGACTTTATATCAAATTTTGTACAAACAACAAAATTTATAATAGAAACATCATGTTTTGATGCCATAATCAGAATTTGCATCGTTAAATTAGTCTAAATTTGTAATTTACTATCTTATCTCCGGAGATATTCAATGCTAAAGTTTATGTCAATTTTTAGGGATCATCTCTTAATAGAAAGTCACTATTCGTAGGTCGAGTTTAATTGCAGTTATCTCTACCCGAATTTCAAATTTGAATACTATTTAAAACGTATTTTTTAGCCATCCGAGAATTATTATCTATATAAATAAGAATGGAGTGTTTGTTTGTACATTCAATATTTTCGACCCATTTCAAGTTTTCTATCCGTTTTGGACCCTTCTGATGCCGAATCCGCCTTTTTCTCGTTTGGTGTCTGTCTGTCTGTCCGTCTGTCTGTCTGTCTGTCTGTCTGTCCGTCCGTCTGTCTGTATGTTGTGCCCTATACACGTCCACGCGGTTTAAGATATTTTCATGGAAATTTGCATACAGTGAGTATTTATCTTCATTTAGTGACTGGCATTGGTTGCGAAAGTCTGTCTGTCCGTCTTTCTGTTCTATGCTCGATTTTGTGTTTGTGTGTTTGTGTAGACATCACATGAATTGTATTCCAGATATTTGATTACAATCTGTTTTATTTTATACATTATTTATTAGTGTAGTGAATGCAATATTAAACATTTTTTTATTGTTATATTTAGAAGAGTTTCATGCTAAAACACCTGAGTAAGTATACTTAAATCAGCCACAATTTGATAGTTTTCGAAAAATTGGAATGTAGTTTGAGTATTACGATTACTTTAATTTGCTTTACCAGTAATGCTGAAAACCAATTATTTTTCAAAAAAAAATTTTATGGTGAAATTTTAGCTTTGATACTTTATTTATTTCGAGTCTTATTTTTATTCTTTGCGCAATGAAAACGATTTCCGAATATTTGGGACAGACGATATTTTTCAACGAAACGAGAATGAACAAGATCGCGCGAGCAGTGATATTTACTCTGGTTCTTTCGTTCTGAATTAATTTCACATTTCTAAATTTTGTGCACTTTTAGTTGTAAGTTGTGGCAACTGTGCGAGATCAAGAGATAAAATTGAATGACAAATTAATATCTTTAAAACAATTTTTTGCGACATCTTTTATTTTGTTTTATTTCGCTGTTTCCTGTTTTAAATATTTATTATTTTAATAAATGTGTTTTCCTTCTCATCACACGCAATAGCACCACAAAGTATTAGACTTAAAAATGTTAGGTCAGTATAAATTTTCAGTAAATTTTAAGTGTAGTTATGTCATTATTGAAAGAATAATGCCGTTATTTAAAGAATAATGCCGTTATTGAAAGAATAGTAATGTTTAAAAATCCAAACTAGAACTTTTTCCAGCATTAAAAAATTCGTTGTCATAATGACTGGAGAAGATTGCAAAATTTCACAATGTCGCATACCGGAGGCAAGAGTGCCACAAGTAAAAAAATATTGTTTTGTTGACTATGAGTGCGAGAGCACTCGCCGTAAATCGTAATTTTAATTAATTGAGTTGAACATGAAAAGAACTTAAGAAAGGGAATTCCAAATCTTCCTATAAATCGTCTTTTATAGTAGTAACCTTAGTATCACCTTTCGTCATTTTGTAGCATTGTCATACAGCAATTGTGCGATGCATGTGAAAAGTATTACATGAATGGATATGCATGTGTAGGATTTGTGTCCAAAGTAAGTTGTAGAAAATATAAAGATGGCGAAAGGTGTTAAAATAAATTTTTTTTTCTACAAAAAACGTTAGTCATTATATATTTTGATTATCTCTTCAATCTAGAGTAAACCAATTCAAACCGAGTAAGGTCGGGTATTTTGCTAGTATTTACTATGCATGTGCAAACGATTTGAGAATTTCATTATTATATTTACTACTAGCAAAATACCCGACCTTACTCGGTTTGAATTGAAATACACTAAATTGAAGAGATAATCAAAATACATAATGACTTACTTTTTTTGTAGAATAAAAATTTATTTGAATATCTTTCGCCATCTTTATAATTTCTACAACTTGCTTTGGACACAAATCCTACACATGCATATCCATTTATGTAATACATTTCACATACATCGCACCCTTGCTGTATGACAAAGCTACAAATGACGAAAGGTGACATTATGGTTACTACTACAAAAGACGATTTTGAGAGAGATTTGGTATTCACTTTTTAAGTTCTTTGCATGTTCAACTCAGTTAATAAAAATTACGATTTACGGCGAGTGCTCTCGCACTCTTAGTCAACAAAACAATATTTTTTTACTTGTGGCACTTTTAGGTATGCGACATTGTGAAATTTTGCAATCTTTTCCTGTCATTATTACAACGAATTTTTTAATGTTTGAAAAGTTATAGTTCGGATTTTTAAACATTATTATTCTTTCAATAACGGCATTGTTCTTTCAATAACGGAATTATTCCTTCAATAACTGCATTATTCTTTCAATAACGGCATTATTCTTTAAATGAAGGCATTATTCTTTCAATAATGGCATAACTACACTTAAAATTTACTGAAAATTTATTCTGACTTACCTGCCATTTTTAAGTCTAATACTTTGTTGTGCTGTTGCGTGTGATGAGAAGGAAAACACATTTATTAAAATAATAAATATTTAAAACAGGAAACAGCGAAATAAAACAAAATAAAAGATGTCGCAAAAAATTGTTCTAAAGATATTAATTTGTCATTCAATTTTATCTCTTGATCTCGCACAGTTGCCACAACTTACAACTAAAAGTGCACAAAATTTAAAAATGTGAAATCATTTCAGAGCGAAAGAACCAGAGTAAATATCACTGCTCGCGCGATCTTGTTCATTCTCGTTTCGTTGAAAAATATCGTCTGTCCCAAATATTCGGAAATCGTGTTCATTGCGCAAAGAATAAAAATAAGACTCGAAATAAATAAAGTATCAAAGCTAAAATTTCACCATAAAATTTTTTTTTGAAAAATAATTGGTTTTCAGCATTACTGATAAAGCAAATGAAAGTAATCGTAATACTCAAACTACATTCCAATTTTTCGAAAACTATCAAATTGTGGCTGATTTAAGTATACTTACTCAGGTGTTTTAGCATGAAACTCTTCTAAATATAACAATAAAAAAATGTTTAATATTGCATTCACTACACTAATAAATAATGTATAAAATAAAACAGATCGTAATCAAATATCTGGAATACAATTCATGTGATGTCTACACAAACACACAAACACAAAATCGAGCATAGAACAGAAAGACGGACAGACAGACTTTCGCAACCAATGCCAGTCACTAAATGAAGATAAATACTCACTGTATGCAAATTTCCATGAAAATATCTTAAACCGCGTGGACGTGTATAGGGCACAACATACAGACAGACGGACAGACAGACAGACAGACAGACAGACAGACGGACAGACAGACAGACACCAAACGAGAAAAAGGCGGATTCGGCATCAGAAGGGTCCAAAACGGATAGAAAACTTGAAATGGGTCGAAAATATTGAATGTACAAACAAACACTCCATTCTTATTTATATAGATGCAAGTACAAATGATACAATAATTATCATCAGATGTTTGTCAAAAGTTTTTGTAAACTTTTGATTACCCCCTAAAAGTCGCAACAATGAGGAACATTTAATGTAGCACAAAAAGTAATTACAGCAATGAGATGAAATTTTGCACGGCCATATTAGAAATCCTGAATTGATTTTCATAAAAGTATAAGGTTCCAATTCATAATTTTGCAAACATTAATTTTATAATTATATTATTGCACTCTAAAAACTATTTTTAAAATAAAATATTCGATGGATTTTGTTTGGGCTGTTCAACAGTAGCATGGTACAAAATATCAGCGTTATAGAAATATTATCTAGAAAAATATGCATAAAAGTGTAAGAAACTGATTATTAAGAGCTCCAATCTTTCAGTACTCATTACTTCGAAACAGTAGGACCTATTGACATGAAATTTGGTATCTGAAGTTAAATTTTGATATAGATTCAAAATTGTGTGTCAAAATAGGACTTCCCATTGTTAATTATGAAGTTGGTGCTCATTTTAATACGAAGACTGCCCTTAATGCAAATTTTATAAATTTATATTGATAGAAGACGTTAGTTCCACCTGTCAAACACAAATTTGAATTTTCTCTACCATTAAAATTACCCGAATAAAGAAGGGTTGTTCGTTTTTTACCTACTATTATACATAGTATCCACCACTTATCCGTATATAGTGAGTTAAAACGAAAATACGTTCACCCAAATAATCTCCCACTTATTTATTTGTAGGGGGGGGGGGCAAAATTAAAGTACATTGACTTAAACATCATTCCATTTATTCAAGTATAGTGAGTCAAAAAGAAAATACGTTTATTCAAAGATCTCCTACTTATTCATATGTAGTGAGTCGAAATGAAATTATGTTGGCTCAAACATCCTCCCACTTATTCATGTATAGCGATTAAAAAAAAAGCTAGGACATCACAAATAAATTGTTTAAAACAATTATAATCTCGGAAAAACAACGATTTGAGATTAATTTAGAGTTTGCAATTTAATGACCTTCTAATGAAAAGTGAATTACAGAAGAAAATTTCGATATGCTGATTACCAGTTCCACTCTTCCTTTAGCCAGCTGTTTTAAGCACATTTCCCAAATGACAGCAATACATTTGGGTGAAAAAACGTGAGTCGCAATTTTGTTTTAATGTAAATACTCGCATACTTTGATGCTTAATTTGTTTCCTTCAAAAATGCATTTCAAATGGGTATGCAATTAATTATGACTTCCAACAGATGTTACTAAAAATATGAACAAAGCTGGCCCAATAGCTTAGTGAACGAAAGGCCACATTTGAATATTGAAGACATACCACTATTGCTATAACATGGCATTTGCAACTTCAACCGTGGGTATCCCTGAAGTACAATGTTAACCTTCTGATGCGAGTTCACTTGCATATATCCATTATGCAACCAGCCGTCTCTTCTGCATGACTTCTTACCAGTTCTCACCATCAGGATCAATATAATTTTTTAATGGATTCTTTCAACTAATCGATGTGGTTATTTAGTCATATGCGCGTTGTGGGGTAAAAGCAAGACAATTCTCGGAAATCTAGTAACGCTCAAATTGATTAAAATGATGCTATAATTATAATAAAATATAACAGCTAGGAAAACCTTTGCATTGATGTTTCAGTCATGGTAATTCTAATCAATTTTAACCCTCCAAGTGGCTTCTACGAGGTAACTCGTCCATGAAGATTTGACCAATTTTGCTAATGACAGGATATAGGCAATAACCTGATGACGAAATACCTCGTCAGGATATTGCGTATATAAATCAATCAAGATCTGGTCAGTTTTTCTATTGATGGGATACCTCATCGAGACAATCACCGGGAGAGTTAAAAAGGTGCAAAAACCATTACAGGTTGGCTCATTTGGGAGATTCATACTGGTGTTCACTACAGTTTTTTAAAACCATACTGAACTGATAATGAATACCGGAACTCACTACCACCGGTTTTTAACCATTCAAATGTTTCGAGGTGATGTCTTGTTCTAGATTTGGTCAATTTGGCTAAGGATGAGACATCTTGTCTAGACAAAACTTCCCTGTTATTAGAAGGGGAGGAAGATTCATGTAGAAAAATAAATTGTCACTTCCAGAACCGCTGATGGGTTGTACTAGAGGCTAGCCATTACAGGGCTGTTTTCGACGAGACGATAAATCACCAGAAGGGTTAAACCCAACTATAAGAGTTATAAATACCGGATACCGGTATTCAACAACCGGTTCTTAAGTCCTACTGTACCGGTAATGAATTCCAGATACATGCTATCTTTACCGATTTTTAAATCTTACTGTAATTTAGGTAGTTAATCGAATTTAGATCAAGAAGTATAAAAATAAAAATTACATGACGTTATTTTTAATGCTCTTCGCTGCGCATAAAAATGAAAACGAATTTAAATATTTATCCATCTTTCGCGAAACACGTTACAAAAGTTTTTATTCGTAGTCCCGGATGGGCAAGAAATTATTACTAAACATTAAAATTAAACTTTTTTTTGTGCATCAAAACGAATACTCTTTTTATCTGCAAAAATAATTAAAAGGAAGGAAGCAGTTAAATAAAAACACGCGTCTCTTGTTTTTTTTACCGTCATTCGCCTTTTCTCTCTTTAATTTCTGAAAAAAAAAAGCGACCTGGAAGATGTCATTAACACTGTCGGAGCTGCGGGGGTCATTGTGACACCTAAGATGAAAAAAATTCTTTCTCCGTGAATGTCTTTTCATCTCTGTGACACACTATAATGGTACTTCGGTAATTTCCTCGAACGGTAATGATACGCTTCTCAAGGAAAGGCTGAACCTTCCACCTTCCAGGCACTTCATTATTGAAGTCTACCGAAACAGAATTGGGTACTTAGAAATCACCTCTTTCATTTCTGCGCTCCAATCTGCGCGATTGGGACTTCCACCCATAAATACATTTATACAACTTATAGTCTTTGTTTTATCCCGATGAAGGCTATATTAGATTCTTTATATTCTTCTCCTCTTATGTCTAAAAACGGAGTAAAGATGTTGATAAATTTACAGCATTCCTCTAAACCTGACATAATAGGACATCATTTAGTAAATTTTTAAACTTTCCAAGAGATTTTGATGATATATTTCGTCCATCAAGATCTGGCCAGTTTTGCTAATGACGAGATACCTTGTTGAGGCAACCAACAGGATGGTTGGCTGTAGACAGGATCTAATTCGGAATGTTCTAAAGGAAAGGTTGAACTTTTAACTTTCTAGACACTTTATTATTGAAACACACTTAAAACAGAACACCTAGGCATCACCTCTTTCATTTCTGAGCACCATTCTGTGATTGGGACTTTCACGCGTTTTCAAGTTATAGTCTTTAATTTATCCTGATGAAGATCTTAGATTCATTGTATTTTTTGTAATTTGTGTTTGAAAAATAAGGGAAAATGCTGAGTATTTCTCAATAATCTTCCAAAACTGAAGCAAGATAGGACATAATTTGGTAAAATATTTTATCTGTAGACAAGCTATAAATTAGGTACGTTCTGAAGAAAAAGCTGAACTTTCCAACTTCCAGGAACTTTATTATTGAAATCTACCCGAAACAGAATTGGGCTCTTAGACTCCGTCTCATTTATCTGTGCACTCAAATCTGATTGAGTTTCCATACACATACACTTTTGCTTTTACGTTATAGTACAACAAAAAAAGTACAACAAATTTAACAAATAAAAAAGTAAAACACCCCAATTTCATGAAAAATAAGTAAAGCACCGCAATTTTATAAAAAGCAAGTAAAACACCCAATTTTATGAAAAAATTAGAAAACATATCAAATTTTATGAGAAAATAAGTAAAATTCGAAATTGTATGAAAATTAAGGAAAATATGTGCAATATGGCAAAATGAAAACGGAAGCTCTTGATACTAGACAACCGTCAAAATTGCATTTCAGAAAATAAGACCAATATCAAAGAAGAAACTAAAAAATACTTATGTAAATACTTCACGAATATATTCAGTCACTCAGATTTCTTAATTCAGGATCAGTTAAATTCATTTTATTGGTTCCAGAAATACCTTTCAAATAAACTTTCCCAATCTATCCTTTTTAAAGCCACGCAAATGTTTGCTAAACACTTGTGACATTATATAATAATCAGACATTAAAGTTGATTGATGCTGATGTTAATGTTGATAATTTTTTCTTTAAAAAATAAACACCGGTGATGGGGGAAAAAACTTAAATGTGTGCCGACCGTAAAAAAGATACCCGCGAATGCATAAAAACGCTAAAAAGATAGCTCATGAATTTTTTATACGAATATCACTCAATCATTACCTTGAAAAACTTACTTTTTATAAACTAGTACGGGGATAATCGAGAAAAATATAAACATTAACCCATGATTGATCCACAGCAAGCATTGATTGAAAAATCAATGTAAACACATTGAAGCGTGCTTCCCTTATTGGAGTCTTGGTTGCAGTATTAAAAATGCGAAGTATTAAATGGAGACGATAATAAATAGATCAGACGTTACGATGAACTGTATCCGATCGATTCAATCATATTAGGACTCATACTTCAATCACTGAAAAAATGTTTTACAATTTTTTCTTGAGTTGATTGGGGAACACCGGTTCATATAAAATCAAAATACTTATATCAAGTGCTTTTATTGATATTTCTATGCATGCGTTGTGTCACATACATCTTCAGCGATGTAAAATGAATAGCCCATCAATCTAAGGGTCATCCACGCATAATTCCACCTTGCAACTGGACGTCCTCCCTGTATAACCTTGTGTGTCCCTGTATGACTTCTAACCAGTTTTGATCTCACTGACCAATATAATATTTCCAAAGGACTCATTTTAAGGAAAGGATCAGTCTAATATTTCCTTAGGACTCAATTCTAAGGAAATAATTGATAAAGCCTGTCTAAGGGATTCCATTCTACTAAGGGACATAATCTTTTCAAATAATTAAAATATAAATAAATGTAGAGGATCCGTCCAAAAGATTCAATTATAAAGAAATGACTGGTAAGATATGTTCTTAGGATTCAATCATGAAAAAATGACCTGTCCAAAAGATTTATTCTTAAAGAAATGACCTGTGAGATCCAAACAAAGGATTCAAGTATAAAAAACGTGACCTGTAGCATCTTTCCAGAGGATTACACCACAAAGGAAATAACTTGTAGAATCTGTAGAAAGGATTTTTGAGGAAAGGACAAATAAAATCATTCCTATGGGTGGTTCAATTAAATATAAAGAAAACATTATATATATATATATATATATATATAATTCTCTTACGTAGCTCACGAAAAAGACGTTATTTGTAATCGCGTTTTGGCAACACTGTACGATTGTTTGTTTATCGCGAAGTCTCGCGCATCGATTGAATTTATAGCGTTATCGGATGAAATTTTATTGAAAAAAAAAAGGAAATTTTAATGAGCTGTTTCAGTTAGTGGAACAGCTACACTCTACGTTTATGAGAGATGGCAACGGCCTTGGCGATTTTTTTTGGCGCACTTCTAAAGTCGCCAAGGAAATAATTATTTCCCCAACTCTTTTTCTAACACAATTTTTTTTCTTTTCACAACACACTTTTTAAAAATTTCAGAACTTTTAGAAAAGTATATTTTTTAAAAACTTTCACAAAAAGTAGTAAGTTTAAGCACATATCAAAACACATTTGTGAACCAGCAGAGAAAATAAGCTACGAATGTTGGGTAAGAATACCAAGAAACTTATCAATTATACTAAATACAGTGGGCATGTTAAAAAAGAAAAAGATCTACAAAAGAAAAAAAAGCAAGAAATAATACAACCTGATAACGTCTTAATTCTTTCGTAACGAAATAATGAAAACGAAAATGGTCAAAAAAAAAATAACTCTTAATCATTTCGTGAAAACTATTATAGTAAAATAAAAATTCCACAACTGTCAAAATACAAATAAATGGACCAATGGTATCACAGAAAACGATTTAAAAGGACCAATGCAATCAAAGGATATTTTAAAAACAAAATAACCAATGGGAAGAAAGAAAAATTTTCAAACGAACCAATGAAATCAAACGACTTTAACGGATTTTGGAAGAACTTTCTACAATATTCAAAATGAAAATTGAAAGTTTCCGTTTGTCGAGGTTGCCATGAAAACCACAACGACCGTAACGAAAGATGGGTTGCCTTAATTTATCGTAACTCGCTACTAGAAATGAGCCAAAGAAAATCGCCAAGCCGTTGCCATCACTCATAAACGTAGAGTGTAGCTGTACCCATTTAGTTTATAATAGAAATCAAAGAAAGCGGAGGATCTTTTCAGGGCCATTTAAAAAACGGTCCTTTTTAGGGCCAACAATTATAGTTCAACAAGACGCTTGCACTACAACTTTCGGCAACAAACTCAATGAAAAAGTGTGGGTCGTTTGAGTGCTGGGAAAATGTACACACAAACAACATGCTGGGTATTCAATTTCCAAAGCAACGCTCACATTTCGAGTCAAAATTTGCACAAAGTTTTCATTTGAATTCTGATTTTAGAGATACTGTATATATTTTTTCTGCAATACAGCAAATTTAGATTTGAAAAACCTTTTTTTGGTAACATATTTTGTAAACAATCCCTTCTGCTAGGACACATGTATTCATTGAGGCGAGCGAAGCGAGCATAGGTTCCCGCAGCGAACTATTGAGGATTGTGAAGCAATCCTCCGGGGGTTGGCGAGCGTTAGCGAGCTGGGAGCAGGCCCCCTAGTATATATATATATATATATACACACATAGAGAGAGAGAGGGAGACTGTCTAAAAAATTCCATTCTGTGAGTCTGTGAGACGAATCTACAGGCTCTCCCGAGGGTTTCAGTTAAAAAGAAATGACCCCCTAGAATAAAAATGATTCAATTCTCAGGAAATGACAAGCAAAATGTTTATTATGGATTCTAAGAATAGGATAAATAGGGTTTATCTAAAAAATTCCATTTTTATAAAGCACTTACAGAATCTTTCAAGGAATTAATCTTTTACGAATAGGATTCAAATACAAAATGATTCCTAGTTTTCGTTGAACTGAATCTATTCCGGTAAAAGTGTCAAGATAATTTTCCCAAAGAAATCTATTCTGAATTCTTTCAACTAATCGATTTAAGAAATTAGACACTAAATGAATTATAGGGCAAAAGCAATACTACACTGCCCGAAGGGTCAAAATTTCCTCAAATAACATTTATTCCTCTCACGAGCACTATTTATTTAGTTATATTTTATTAATGTTGCAAAATTTTTATAGTTTCTTTGAGACTTACTTTGGTACTTTCCTTCATATTTTCTTAGCCTAATATAAAACTCGCCGTCTATATGATAGGAAGTCTTTTATTGACATTCTGAGTCATTATTTTAAAACAATTAACAGTCCCTGTTTCCCGGGTAAAAACAAGTCAGCTCAGTGACAAATGACTGCACTGAAAAATACTATAATTCAGTGTCGATTCATGAAGAAGGCTATATTAAAAAATAAAATTTTTCAAGAATAATAATTTTCAACATATATATTAATATCTGAATTTTCTTTTTTTTGAAGATATTTGTTCCTGTATCTGAAGAACATAATGAATAGAGCTTTTCTGAATCGGCATCTCAAGTACTGTTAATCACTACACTAGATTTGTACTAAGATTTTTTGTTACAAATACGTACATATAATTTTTCATCCTTGTAAAAGATTTGAGTTTTTTTTCTAACACTCTTGTTTGACACAATAAGTATTAAGTAACAATTAAGTATGCAACTATAGATTGTATACTAAATGTACCTGTTATTTTGAAAGTATATTAAGTAATTATACAGGTTGTTTCGTAACTGGCTAAATTGTAAAAATGGTAAAGGGGCCCTGAAATAACAATTTTCGTCAAAGAATGTTTGTCCGGAAATGCTGTGTTTAGGTGGTAGATGGTGTTGTTTAGGTCAGCTTATAACATCGTTTCTCTTATGTAAAGCCTCATTTCCCACTCGGAGTTTCAACGGCAAACTCTGAATTCGTAAAGCGATGTATGCAGTTGCAAACCCGAGCTGGGAATGGCCCAAAACTCCACAAAAACTATTATCATCAGACCTAAACATCGCCATCTATTTCTAGTTATATTTAAGGCAGATTGCACGTATAACTTTACATATTTTTCAAATAATAGTCTCATTGAATATTTCGAAAGCTTTATATTGAAAATTTATTAGTTAAATTTATAAAACTTTTATTTTAATTCTATAACACCGCGTACTAAACTAAAAATAATTAAATTTTTATTCACCAATTGTTTGTATTGTTTGCTGATTTCTGTTTTAACTTCACGAGATTTCTTAATAGTGGAATATTATTTTAAGCCCATGACCAGCATAATGGGAAAATTACCGTATATGTCATTTGAAAGAACACAAGGATGAATTCTGTTGGGCAAGAATGTCATAACTAGCAAGTCATGCAGGATCTATAACTGATGAATACGTGTTAACCCCTCAGAGGGTTAATGACAATTCTAGTTTCAGTGGATAACGTGCCTTTCTCTAAAAAAATGAACTTAGCACAAATTATGAAGATTTTCTTTTCAACCCACCTGGATGATGTTTCGATGAGATAGATCCCTTCAACAAAACTGATCATATTTTGATGGACAAGACATCTAATAATTAATACACGTAAGCTGAAATTTGTAATAGGGGTAAAATGTAGAGATTTTTTTACCTTCCATCCTCTTTTGTCATACTAGGGGGTTCCATACCTGCTCGCCAACGCCAGGGGATGGCTACGCAAATCAACACTCATTTTGCAGTCAATCTCCTCTGTGCGACGGGGATATCATAATAATTCGCAAAACCCTAATTTGACTGCACGGTCCATGACGTCACAGCGAAGGCTTGTCCCCTGTTCGCTGACGCTCACAAACACCCGGTGATTGCTACACAATCCCTTCTTTCGAAAGTGATTTCCCTTATTTTTTTACTTTAACACTTAATGTACCCTAAACTAATAGCTGCATCAGTAAAAAACCTTCTACATCGTGTTTATTTTGAATATATGAATTAGAATATATGAATTGAAAAGATTAATTGAATATATTGAATATAGAATGTAAACCATGTTAATCTCGTAATTTTCTGACCTGTACTTTCTCGGGAATTGGAGGGGAATTCTTTCTGAGAATGGAGGGGAAAGAGCGAGTTGAGAAAAAAGCGAGCCTTTTTCCGTCATGGAGCGTGCGCTCCATGACATCACAGCGAGTTTGAACGGCCAAATAAATCATTGTAATGGTAATTATTGCTACGATAAATTTTACATCTGGCAAACCCGTTTGTAAGAAATGTAACCTTCATTTCCTTCATGTAACCTTCAATGTGAAGAAAAAATTAAGCTATCGCTCCGCGATCTAAAAATACGAAATTTGTACGACCAATCGCATCAAATTTATTTATTAACCAATTTCAAAAATAATTGTACCGTAAGAAAGAGTACATTACAAGGTTGTACGTGATGTTTTGAAATTTAAAAACTAATAGTAATAAGCTATACAGATAATAGTTTTAATTTTGTATCGGAAATTACTATCTAAGAGTCCCGAAATTTGTATGACCAACTTTTAATCGCATCGACTTTTTATTTATTAACCAATTAAAAAAAATAATTGTACCATAAGAAAAAGTACATTCTAAGGTTTTCAGTGATGTTTTCAAATTTAAAAAACAATAGTATTAAGCTATAGATATAACAATTTTAACAAAAAGTAACGAAAATGTCCCAATATTCCGAATTTTGTACGACCAGCTTTTGATCGCATCGAATTTATTTATTAACCAATTTCAAAAATAAGTGTACCGTAAGAGAGAGTACATTTTAAGGTTTCCAGTGATGTTTTCAAATTATCTAAACTAATAGTAATAAGCTACAGATATGACAGTTTTGACAAAAAAGTAAGGAAAATGTCCCGATTTTTCCCGAAATTCAAAAAAATATCAGGAACCAAATTGAAATTTCTAAAAAATCTCGAATATCTGAAAAAATTCACGTTTAGATGTACTCTAAAAAAATCACTGCTGAAGAATGAAAATTTGTATGTGTTTTGCTCGCCGGTAGAAATTTCGCTTTTTTCGAATTTGACACTTAATGCACCCGAAACTAATAGCGCCATCGAAAAAAAAATCTTCTTCATCTTGTTCCCTGTACAATTGCGAATAAACAATGTTAATTTCGTAATTTTCTGATCCGTACTTTGTCGGCAAACCGTCTAAGAATCGAGCGAAAAAAACTAATTTTCAATCCTGCGGCTGCAGCTGTGACTTTTTTTAATATAGAGAGATACTCATGTTTGATGGCACTCTTACTCAGTCACTTTTAAAGCTTTTATTATAGAGAGAAAAGTAAAATTTCAACGCCATTTTTAGCTTTCCACTATATACCGATGACAGCGATTAGACAAGTTGATGCTGCTAATCGAAATGCAACCGGATGGTTGCGAGTTCGAATCCAACCCCAAACCATCGTGTATAGGGGTCATGGTGCGCTTTAAATCTCTCGTGGTCTCAAATGTCATCACGTTGGCGTGGTGTGGATGTATAGAGAGTGGGGTGACAGCTAAGGTATGACCTCATTATCTAACCGTGGTGGTTCAAAATTGGGTGGTGCTGTCCTCGGATCTTTTCCTTCGTGTTTGATCCTGGATCGTCCCCAACAATCCATTGTGTTGCTCCAGTACGACGCTAACTAAAATACCTACCTATTCTGATTCGTAGAAAATTTCTGTCGCTAGATGGCTCGCATCTAAGGGAACCACGTAATTTTGAACCACGGTCAGATGACAGGCAAAAACCTGAGATGGCACCCCACCTCTCCAAACTTCCACACTACACCAACGTGAGGATTTGAGGTCACGACAGGTTTAACATGCACAAGTCCACGTGTTTATGACGGTTGGACCGAGTTTCGAACCCACAACCCTCCGGCCGTTACTCTTCCAGTATGGATAGTTACTCAAAGACCACCAGGTATATACAGTGATTTGTATTTTATATCAAGCATCAATCAACGAAACTTCGCTATTTGACATCTTTTGGAGGTGTATTCTGCAACCTGTCAGCTGGAAAACAGTTATTGATCTCGAGGCCGGCTGAATGAGGCCTCGAAAACCCGTACGCTTTGATATCTCCTAGGGCTCTTATTATGCAGGGTTTAGTGCGATTCTCGGTATAGATTAACTTACCGCCTAGCTAACGTATTGGAGGTAAACACACCGGAATCATAAGAGCTGCGGTCGCAGACGTAATGGCGCTTATGTGTTGGGATGCCTGGTGAAACGTAATGCTTGTTCAACGACTTAATGAGTCACTGTCAACTCTCCTAAGTTCCCCTCCTTTGTAAAATGATTTGGTTTTGATGCCATCCAGTTGCCATGCTCGCAGTCAGTTCGGTGGTAAAGTGGATGTCTAGGAATCAGGGGTGTCTGGATGTTGATGGATTCCGTGAACACATTTAGGTATCGCAACGTGTTAGATTATGTTCTACTCTTAAATATCTGACTAATGTTTTAACCCTCTGAGGCACACGTAATTTCAACTAGCGTTCTGCCGTCTGTTATGCATGGCTTCTAAGCAATTTGGACCTTCTTGACCGGTACAATATATCCAAAGGAATCTATTATAAGGACATTAGCGATATAATTTTTCTAAAGAATTCTCTTCCATGCGAAGGAGAGAGACTATAAGAATCTATCCAAAGTATTTTATTCTAACGACATTAGTAATAGAATTTTCCCAAAAGATTCTATTCCAAGAAAAATGCCGTCCAATCGGTCTGGTGTTTGAGGTGTAAGCCTCTCGATCGGAAGGTTCCTGGTTGGAAAATGGGCCACCTTATAATCTGTTGGGGGCGAAAGTCCTCATATTGGGTTGGTGTGGAAGTTTGGAGAGTGGGGTGCCATCTCAGGTGTTGCCTCGTCATCTGACCGTGGTTCAAATTACTAGGTGTTGTCCTCGGACCTTTCATTTAGGGGATTGATCCCGGACTGTCGTCAACAGCCTGTTGTGTCGCTCTAGTGCGACGTTAATTAAAAATTATCAATTATCCAAGAAAAGGACTATTAGAATCTAAAAGAGTTAAGGGAATCTTCAGAAAGTAAGATCAGCATTACACTACTGGCTAATTTCGCGATGTTCAAAGGGTTAAACAGCATCCGAATTTTGATTAGCAGGCCTCCTCTTTAGATAAACAATTTTTATAGCCGACGTTAATCTTTTTACAAGTTGATAATTCTTTGTTATCATATATTTTTGAAAACCATACTATATTAATGATAAATAATGAATGGTAGATTTGTCTTACGTGAGAAATATTTGGTAGGCAGTTCACTAACGTAGCACTACAGCAACACATTGCGCTATAGGTGACGGTGCGGATCACGAAGGCTAAGATCCGAGGACAACACTACATAATTTTGAATCACGGTCAGATGACGAGGCAACACCTGAGCTGGCATCCCACTCTTCAAACTTAAACACTACGCCCACGTGTGGACATTTGAGGCCACTATAGATTTAACGTCTACCAGCCCTCGTATACACGACGGTCTTTCGTTGGACCGAGTCTCGAACTCGTAAACTTCCGGTTGCTAGTCCGTTGCTCTTCCAACTGGCAACAGCTGCACTAGTGAAAAATTCGCCACCTTTTTTTGTACACGAACTTCTTGTGAACATCCGCATCAAATCAATCCATCACTGCGAAATCACCACCGAATTCTATTGTGAGAGGAATAATAGCCACAGAGAAAAAAAACCAAAAAATTGACTGAGATTTTTTTTTAAATGCCAATTAAAAGTTTTGTCGCCTTCATGTTCCCAGAATTTGTTTTTGTTCGAGTCTCAAATACAGGGTTTACAACAGTCTGCATTCCCTGTTAATTATTGGTTGAGATCAGATAGATGTACATTAGCGGAAAAAAAACCTGAACCACCCCTCTTCATTCAAGCAATTTCAGCAATAGACAAAATTCAAGGATGGAGTTTGACAAGAACTAACGTCTTCTGTAAATCCAAATTGATAAATTTTGCATAAGGGGCCTTCTTTATATTAAATTGAACACCAACGTAATATTTAACAATGGGAACCCCTATTTCGACACACAATTTCGAATCTATAAAACTTTAACTATAGATACTAAATTTCGTGTCATTAGGTCGGACCGTTTTGAAGTTATGAGTACAGAAAGATCGGAGCTCCAAATGTTAAATCTATTTTTTAGACTTTTAAGGATATTTTTTTAAATAATATTTCTCTGGCGCTGATATTTTGTACCATGTTACACTTAAACGACCCCAACAAAATTTATCTAATATTTTATGTAAAAAAAAACGTTTTAGTATGCAATAATAATTATTAAATTAATATTTGAAAAAATTATGAATTGGAACCTTATTATATATTTTTATGATTTAGAAGGATTTCTAAACTGAGATTGCAAAGCAATCACCGGGGGTTGGCGAGCGTTAGCGTGCAGGGGGCAGAGCCCTCGCTGAGACGTCATGGACCAGAAAGTCAAATCAGGATTATACGAATTATGAAGATAGTTTTGTAGTCGCAAGGAGATTGACTTGCGAAACAAACCAAGTGGGATTGTGTAGCAATCCACGGAGGTTGGCGGGCGTAGACGAACAGAGGGCGGAGCCCCCTAGTAATAATGAAATTCTGAAATCGTTTAATCTGCGCAATGTAATAATTCTAGGATGGCTAAGAAATACATTTGAAATAGTGTTCAAATTTGAAATTTATGTAGAGTTAGCTGTACAATTAAACTTGATCTACGACTTTCTATGTGGAGATGATCCCTGAAATTGACACAAACTTGAGCATTGCATATATCTGGTTATAAAGATATTATATGAAACTACAATATAAATTTAGACTAATCTAACGATTCAAAATTAGATTATGGCATCAGAACATGGTGTTTCTAGTAGAAATTTCTTTGTATGTGCAAAATTTTATATGAAGACGTTCTCTTGTGTAGTTAGTTTGAATTTGAATTTGTAGAGGACGTTATTCCCTATTGAATGATACCTTTGAATTTGGTCTGGTATGAATATTGCTCGAAATAAAAGAGGTGGTTCGTTCTTTTCCTTGCGATTGTGCATATCAGGGCAATCCATCAATGGGAAGTAGCTGCTGAACTTCACTGTGAGAGTGAAAAATTGCCAAAGTAGACAAAATACGACTTCTCTAATGAATAAAATTATGGCTTCATCATGTACCTTGTTGCAATATCAACGCCCAATAGAATTTTTCACTAATTTTGTACTGTTTACTTTGAATTAAATAACGTTTTGTTGGTTTTTTTTTCTTTGCTGCTGAATCAAACTAATAAATTGAGGACCCAATTCCTCATACCCTGTCTAATTACCTGTGAAACTGAAGGAAGAACTTGCTTTCCGAGCATAGACCAAAAATTGCGTCACTTCGAACTCCCAGAAGTCGGCTTTGTTCGAGTCTCAATGACGTTTACAAAGCAGTCTTCATGCCTTGTTAACCATCGCTCGCGAATAGAAGGATTAAGGAAATCTATCACTGTGGAACTAACCGAATTCTATTGTCAGAGTAATAATTGCCAAAGCGGTCAAAAACAACAAAACACAGCCAAATTAATAAAATATTTCCTTCATTATGTAGTTCGATCGAAGGTCTGGTGTCTTACAGGGTTTTCACACCTCTTTCCGAACTATTCATTTAAAATGGAATAACATTTGCAGGAGTTGGCTTATAAGTGCGGAATCGGAACTGCTAAATCAACGTCCTAATCGCTCATCCCTCTCAGCTAAGATAGCTAAAGGATAAACTTCCTTCCGAGCTGACCAAAAGTTGTGTCACTTCGAACTCCTAGAACTCGTCTTTGTTCGAGTCTCAATGAAGTTTACAAAGCAGTCTTCATGCCTTGTTAACCATCGCTCGTGAACAGACGTATCAAGGCAATCCATCACTGGGAAACTAACCGCCGAATTCTATTGTCAGAGCGATAATTGCCGAAGCGGACAAAAACACGTAAAATACTCCCACTTAATAAAATCGTTCATCCATCATACCCTTCGGTCGAAGGTCTGGCGCCCTTACAGCATTTTCACACCCTTTTTGTATTGATCTCTTTGCTGGCCAGGTACCTTAACAGCTTCCCAGTTTCCGTCAGTAGTGGCTCTATCTTGTATTTCCTGTCACCAGTCTTCTAATGGCCAGAGTTTTCTACTCCGATTTATCTTTCTTCCCCAAAGCACACTCGCGAAACCGCACTTCGATTGGATAACTGCTGTTTTCTTGAACGGAGAAAGATTTTTAAGAGTGGTTTGTGTACCAGGAATATTCCAATAATAGCTTCTACCTCTTTCTGATTTTTGTTGTTGGGGATAATGCTATCAGTTGGGCATTACTTTTTGATATCCCGTGCTACGTGAGAAGTTTTTTGTGTGTCTCTTTTTATAAAAGGAGTGGTGGAGAAAATCTGGATTTAGTGGAATGATGTCTGGATTTCTTGAGGGGGAGTAGTGTTTTAAATTCCGCCTGAAATTGTCTTAGTGTTTCGAAGTGGCTGTTGTTTTCTTTTATGGTGACACTTTTTGGGTTTCTCGACTTCTTTTGGTTCAACAGATAAAACTCGCTGTGGGGTTCTCTGAGGGTGCTTGATAAAAGGATAGAACGGTATTATCAAAGAAGCACGCACAAACAAAAACATTTTAAGAACGATTTTGTAAAGGTTCGGTACACTAAAAATGTTAGAGGAGAAGAAGTCATTTTAAGATTGATTCCTAGGTGTTTTGCATTTGGGATTTTAACAAAAAAATTTTTTTTAATTAAATTACGTACTGTTTCGATTTGAAAAACCAACTGAAACATAATTCACCATATCTTAATGGGGAAGATATATAGTCACTAGAAGAAAACTGATACGATCAAACCTCGTGATTTCCAAAATTATCAGATTTTTTTTTTGTTGGACGAGGTATCTTTTCGAAACCACTAGAATGGTTAAATTCATACTTTTTGGATTTGTGGAAATTCAACTCAAATATAATTCCCAGTCTACAGAAACTTATAATTTCTAAACAAATCCAACTCTTAAATTATTCACAAAATTGGGTGCAAAATGAAATTAAATATGTATATTTTAGATTTGAAAAACAATTCAAACATAATTTTCCAATCTAAAGAAAATTATGATTTAACATATCCAACGCTTGAAATATTCACAAAATGGTTTCAAAATAAAATAAGATCAGTATATTTTGGATTTGAAAAACCTTTTGAAAGAGAATTTCCAATGAATCTAATGGAACTCCAATTTCTTAAGAAATTCAAAGTTTCTTATTAGATGAGAAAGGGGAAAATGTTTTTGACATTTATTCACAATGGATTTACTCGAATCCTTCCCTTAAGTGATTGATCCCTAACTATCGTCAATAGCCCGTTGTGTTGCTCTAGTACGACGTTAACTAAAAATTACCAATTTATTACCACAGTGGATTTACACGTGATTTTTACTCAAAATGGGTTGAAATTATTGATATGAATTGCGCGCGTTTTATATTTTAAAGACCAATTCAAATGTAATTTTACAATTGAGGTGTTGCGGATACAAAGGACTAACTCAACATTGGGCGAAAATTTACTTATCATATTTTGGCTTGTAAGACATTAGTGAATAATGGTATTAATTTTTATGTTGAGTTCGCCCTTTCTAACCGTATAAAAGTAGAACTGACAGTAACTCTCCTATCTTCCAAGAGCGTTAGAAAAAATAATTAACTGCGTTTTTCTGGAAACCAGCATTTGTAGAGTTCGCACTTCGTATCCGCAATGCCTCAATTTAAGAGAAATAATTTCTTAATTATTCCTTTATAAGTGTTTGAATAGATTTATGGATAACTGATAAATTCTGTTGCTTATTCATATTGAAATTTTGAGGATATGATGGTTTTGAGCTTTGCTTTTGAGATCGTAAAAAGGGATGATAATTTTCCGGTAGGAGTTTCTTTAATTGGCTAATAATCAGACAGATTTAATATGCCTTTATACTACGGAATAGTTATAAAGCTGTAAAAATCTTTTTGACTTTTGATGAATCTTCCTGCTTTTTCTGTCAACAAATACATATAGCTGATTTTCCTCATTTACTCATGATCATTAATCCTCTGATCCAGACATAATGTACAAGTACTATTTTTTCTCCACAACATACTTAGTGACTAAAATAAACACATTTATAGGGTGAAACAATCCGTGCATTCTTTCATACTTTAGAAATATATTTTTCGTGCTTTCCTTAGAATAGAATCCCTTGGAATTCATCAATTGTGAGGGGTGAATCCTTTAGAAATATGCTATTAATCATTTCCATTTCATCAACTTACTTTTCCTCTAATCAGAATAAGGCAATGCACCACATTAATTATTAATTCCTTTCATTTATGTTTGATTCGGATTCTAATTGATGAGATAAAGGTTCCTAGATTGAAAGAAGTGTCAAAACTTAAATCTACAAATCAAATAAACTACTCTGCATCAGATTCCTTCCATAAAAAAGATTTGCCAGCGAAGACTCTTTATGCTACACGAAGGACTGCTAAAAAACTAAACATAAAAAAAATTCAGAATGGACCAATATTCCGAAACGAAAAGAAAGTGCATCATAGGAAGAGTTCAACTGCTGGTGCAACTATTTATTAAATGTATTAGCCTTCATAGGCGTTCACGCGCATAAATCTACACGAACAAATATATATATGGCATAACATTTAACATTAACTAGCCTAGTAACTCAAGCTCCGATATGCTATTTTTTTACGAATGAATATTACTTAGGAATATCTGGTATCTGGTATATGGTATAAGATAAATGTTATTGGAAGCGCCGTATCTGGTGGGTAGGCCGGGTAAACCTTATTAGAGGGCCATTTTGTTTTGCGGACCACGCAAATCTTTTAGAAGGGTCGTATGCAACCGGCGGGCCGTATACATCTTTTCGCAGGGACTAGAAATCATTTGGCCTGGGAACCGTTTACAGATATCCAGAGGGGCATATAAGGTTTGTTGGACAGTTTACCCATTCCAAGGACCTAATCTTGTCCTTAGACCTGATAAAAACAATTTCCAGGGCCGTATCTGGTCCACGGGTGGGGTAAACATGTCCGGTGTATTGTAACTAGCCTGCCGGTCTGAGATCAACTTAATCACTACAACTAAGTTATCATACGAGTACATCTTTTTGATGACGAGAAGTGGTCAAATCTGAACTTGACAATAACAACAGTTAGATCTCAAATAGCGAAAATATTCCATTAGACTCAGAAGAAACATTGAATTTAGTCCTATGTTAAATTCATCAATAATCTAACCCTAATTTTAATTTATCAGAACAATTGAGTGCATTGATGTTGAGACAAGTATCTAATCGATAATATTATCTGTTAGCTGATATAAATTAGTTTTTTCTGACACGCGCTTGTGGTTTGTATTACATTTAGCCTTCTAAATACAATAAATATTCCAGTACTTAGAAAACTGATGTCGTTTCTGACAAAAAGAGTATATGATCCCATTCCATCGGACTGTTTTGTAAGTATTCATTTGTAAAAATTAATGTCGGCATTCATAATTTATTGTAACTTTTAACAAAGGACAAATGTTTGTTGAAACTACCCATTTAATAACGCCTGTATACATTAAAATAAGATCGTGGATTGGGCGATTTGTTTCATCAGTTTCTCTCTGTCATAAAAGCAAATGCACGCAGTTATTCTTAGAAATGAGATAGTAGTCCATTATGAAATACTGAATTGTTAATTCTCTGAAGCTATTTGACACTCATAATGTATACCTATTTTGACACAAACGTTGTCCCATTCCCTTTATGAGTAGTTATAATTTCATATCTATTCATTATCTTTTATCAATATTTCAATTAAATATTTTACTCCTACTTAAAGAGTTCCTATAAAAACAAGAAATCTTAATTTTACGTTCCCTTTCCAAAGTGCTAGACAGTTAATAAATAGATTAAATCCTTTACATCGATAGGGAGAAAAGATTGTCATTACAGGATAAAACAGTTTAAAGGCTCATAAACAAGAAACTATTTCGAGAATATTTGTAAGAGTTGTTGCAAGAGAAACATAAAACAATTGATAAGAGCCAGATGGCCTTATCAATTGTCTCGCCAGACCAGTTCCAGCATCATTTGCATTTGTTACAAATTTATTTCCTCGTAGAAATATTTAGGATAAAAATTATTAACTGATAAAATTATATTTACTTTCGCTTCAATGCGCAAGAGATTTGCGTCCTTTCAAAAGACTAAGGAATTGTTAAAAGGCGATTCTATTCCCTTAGCACAAAAGAACTTTTCATGTGGAATGGAGAATGTGTTTTAAAAATAACCGAACAATTTTTAAAAAGGAGACAATTACAAGCGTTCACGTGAAATTTATTATTGAATTAAGAGCACCTAAATAAAAGTTTGCAGAAACACAATGGATTTTTTTTACGTTTTCAGCAGACTGATAAAGGAAACACTTTCTTCACGTTCACAATAAAATGGCTTGTTTGTGTTTTTCTTTGGGGTCCTAAACGGGGCTTCTTATTCGTCACTTTTTTTTCAACTCTCTAATTGAAAAAGCAATTAATAATTAATGAGAAAGGAAATAAAGTAATTATTTTAAAAATTTGGAATTTGTTAGACGCATATTTTCCAATAATGCTGGAGTGATAGAAGCATTAATATCGATCACCGAAATATTTTAAACGTTTTGAGTTAAAGAAATGGGATTTTTTTTTTTATTTTCAGGGTGTACCTCACGAAAGGTAATATATAATTTAGATAGATATTACAATTTAAAACCCATTCCGAAACAACGCTACTTTTTAAAAAAATACATGTCATCAATTCTGGATACAATCTGAAATATTTTGCTTTTTAATTAGCCGTGATTTCTGTTTAAGTTTAATTTGTATTTACAATCTTCATTAAAACTCGTATCTTTGACCTTTCAAACAAGTCTCATAGGGGAATAGGTGTAAGATAAGCCAGATGTATTTCTTTTATCTGTAACTTTCGACGTCTCTAATTTTTTGAAAATTTTAGGTCTGAAAAAGAATTGGATTTTTTTCAAAATTTGGATTTTTAATGATGAACGATGTATAAAATGTTTGTTATAACCTCTTGAGTAACCTCTTGTTAAACCTCTTGAGTAACCTCTTGTTAAACCTCTTGAGTCTGTGCTTCAATTAGAACCTACTACTATAAAAGGGCCCTGTTAGAAATATAAAGCATAAGAAACGGAGGATTGCGAGTTTGTATCCAACCAGAGACAGTCATGAACAAAGGGGACAGGTGCATGTTAAATCCGTCTGAGCCTCAAGTGTCCACACATTGGCTTGGTTTGGAAATTCCAAGTGGGATGCCAGCACAGGTATGACCTCGTCATCTGATCGTGGTTGAAATTACATGGTGGATCTCTCGATGTTGATCCCCGACCGTCGCCAATAACGTGTTGTGTTGATCGAGTGCGATGTTAATTAAAATACCTACCTATCTACCAAATCCTTAAACTCAATTTCTTAGGAACTGTTTGTACAGTCACGGAAAAAACCCGAATTCGTTCCTTTATTTAGAGCACTATTGATGCTGGAGAAAATTCAAAGACATCATTTAATAGGGAATAACGTCCTCTACAAAATTAAATACAAACAAATTGCATAAATGGGACGTCTTCATATTAAAATTTGCACAAACAACAAAATATCTTATGAAAACACAATGTTTTGATGCCATAATCAGAATTTGCATCGTTAAATTAGTCTAAATATGGAAAAGTAATTTAAATTAACGTCGTACTAGAGCAACACAACGGGTTATTGATTACGGTGTCCGGGATCAATACCCTTGTAATTTTTACTACGGTCAGATGACGAGGCAACAATTGAGCTGGTACCCCACTCTTCAAACATCCACAGCAACCCAACGTGAGGACTTTCGGCCACGACATATTTAATGTGCACCAGCCGCTTACAAATATCCATGCACTGACACGGATTTGAACCAGGGACCTTTCGATCTTGAGGTTAACTCCTTAACCACCAGACAGGTTGGTCATAGGTATTAAATCTTAAAGTTTGTACATATTTCAGGGATCATCACGAAATAAAAAGTCGTGACTTATAGATCGAGATTAATTGCAGTTAAGATTAGATCGAGATTAATTAATTATAGCTATACCCGAATTTAAAATTTGAATACTATTTCAAACGCATCTTTCAGCGATTACAGAATTATTGCATTTATAACGCAAGTATAAACGATTTGATTATTACATTATTATATTAAATATGCACGTTCAAACGAACGGAGAAATTATTAACCCTGGGTTGTCAGACGTTTATTAATCTTTTCGTTGCCCACTAAAATCGCAATAATGAGGACCCGGACCATCGCCAATAGCCCGTTGTGTTGCTCCAGTACGACGTTAATTACAAATTACGAATTACCAACTATAATTTTTTCAAACATTAATTTAATAATTATTATTGCATACTAAGAACTATTTAAAATAAAATATTAAGTTGATTTTTTTGGGGGGATGTTTAACAGTAACATATCAGCGCTATAGAGATATTATTTAGGAAGATATCCAAAAAATTCTAAGAAACTGATTTATCATTGGGAGCCTTAATCTTTCTATACTCATAACTTCGAAACGGTAAGACTTAATGACATGGCATTTGGTATCTGAAGTTAAATTTTGATATAGTTTTGAAATGATTTTTCGAAATTGGGGATTCCTATTGGAAACTATGAAGTTGATGCCCAATTTAATATGAAGACAGCCCCCTTATGCAAATTTTATGAAGACGTTAGTTTCTGTCAAGCGTCATCTTTGAGTTTGGTCTACTGTAAAATTTCTGGAATGAAGAGGTGTGGTTCGTTCTTTTTCCGCGACTGTACATTGTGATGCTCTGATACATGGTGACAATTCAACAACGAATGATCGATTATAATTATTCTGGTATAATTATAATCTGTATATAATACGAAGGATGCGTTTTGATTCTCAATGTGAGGTATTACTTAAGAAATGAATGTATAGTTGAATGTTAAATGTTAAAATTTCTGAAAAATCTTGATTTTGTTTTAACGCTTGGAGAAAAAAACTGTTAAAACACATATTCCCTTTAGCAACTTTTGAGGGTCAAAACATGAAAAAGAGTTTTTGGAATAATTTCCAATAAGAATCGTCTTTCTTAAAAGATTAGAATTTGAGATGTCACACTGTTCAAAGTAATGATAATAAGTTCAATGTATATATATATATATATAGGAAACTAAAGCATTTTGTTTTCTTAGAGTAGAAATTCATTAACTGACATTTTTTCAAAGATAAAATGTTGATTTTCAAGTGAATTAACACATTGTCATGTATTATAATCTTTTATGTTTGTCCTACAAACTAAAAGTTAGTCTTTAAGCAGCTGTAAAGTAAACTTTTTGTTTGAGAGTTAATGACTTTATGCTCCAATCCGCCGATAGGTTTTGATTAGTTTGACAAATTAAATATTATTTGGATTCATCACAAAATAGAGATACAGAGGTAAATGCAATAAAATATTTTTTCTCATCAAGGAAAACATTAATTTTTTTCGTTATAGAAACAATACATTGATATGAACATTCCATTTTTACATAGAAATATTCATCAATAAAATGTATTTCTATTTGTAAAGATCAATTTATTTAATCAGAAGTACCTCACATTGCATATTTAATCATTACTTTTACTTTTAACGTGCTACTTCAATACCACACAAGTTTTTATTTGAATCAAAAGTACATTTTTCATGAGACGAATTAGTGACTAAACCCACTTATGTTCTGAGACATTTAATTTAAAATAAATCATGTTTTTTACTGTTTAAGTTATGTATGAGACATTTTTATTTAAAACAAAGCTTTATCATAAGGGCTAATTATTGTTAATTATTATATTTCTAATGTGTTTTAATTAAGTTAAAATATGAATTATTTTTCGATTTGAAGCTTATTTAGCAGTCTTAATTGAAAGTATGTTTTCATAAGACACACGGCATTGCTTTGACGTTACTCTTAATTAGCGTTAAATCTTATTCAAGAATAGTTTAATTAATCTTATCCTCTCATCCACGTCTTCTTTACTTGATTGTATGAAAATGTTCTAAACGAATTATTATGACATTTCATTTTTCTAGAACATTGTTTCTAACGTAAACAAATTTGAGTGACAGTACGTATTCGAAATTATCTTAGACAGAACTGTAGAAGGTAACATTTAATTCAAAATATATTAAAAAATATTTAAGTTTTTAATAGTTGTTATGCAACTATATATGAGGTTACAAGAGTTATGAATAGCAGAGAAATTCGTAAAGCATAGGCTGAACATGTTTTCTCATGACTTTTGTAAAATTATTGTTTTATTAATAAAACTGATTTAGAAAATGATTTAAATTGGTACTTCTGTTAGCTCTATTTGAACATATAGCTTCATGAATCTCTGGAAGATTAGTAAAATATTCATATTTTTCTTTTTATGTTTATTGTTATCGGAAATAATTATTCTTGGAGGTAAAGTCCAGATAAAGCATTAAACGATGAGAAACTGATATAGAAAAACAATTATAAAAAGTATCTCGTATTTCCTATTCTTGATGACAGTTGCAGATCAATCAAGTAAAATTCTTAAAATAATTCGTTAAAATCAAATTCTACGATCGACATATCTTACATTAAATATACAGGGTGATTTTTTTTAAATGACACTATTCAGAGTCACCTGTAGCTCGATCTAATAACCGAAATATCACCAAACTCGGTATGGAGACTTAAAATGACATGGGAAGTAGGATTCCTTGAGAAAAAAATTTAGTTCCAAAAATCGGCGATAGGGGTATTTATGGCGCTGTCCAATGTAAAAAGTGTAACAGAAAAAGAAAAATAATAACACCTACAAAATTGCAAACAAATGTTAAGCTTTATTCACCACATTCACAACTTCTCCACATAGTAGTGGAGAACTCGCTGAAAGACTTCCAATACTGTGGAAAAATTCGTGTCCAATTGTCGCACAACACCCCGGTAGCTACTTCTACCAGCAATGGTTCCCTGTGATCTGTCGAGGATAGCAGTTGCAGCATCTGTTATCACCTCTTCTCACACAGGTTTAACCACCCTGCCTGCACGAATTGTCAGTGACCCTGTTTACGCGAACTTCTTATTAATTCCCTTAAAAGCATTAAGCGATAAAGGCCTCTTACGTAGCTTCTGTCGGGTTCTAAACTCACGAAGAGCTGTGGATGCATTGCACTGATTAAGATAATATACCTTCACAGGTAAAGCATGTTCTGGTAATGTGAGTAGCATATTCACATGAGCTGGCTCACTTCAGCTGAGAATATTTTTCGGAGCTGTCTGCATGCATTTATAGCCCAAATTGCTGGCGCTGTTGTCACATACGAAAGAATAAATTTCCATTTTGCTTTGATACCCGTGTTTTATGCTAATTCTCGCTTTGGTAAGCTACAACAGCGTCATAAATACCCCTATCGGTGATTTTTGGAACTAATTTTTTTTTCACAGAATCCTACTTCCCATGTTATCATTAGTTTCCATACCAAATTTGGTGCCATTTCGATTGTTAGATCGAGCTACAGGTGACTCTGAATAGTGTCAGTTTAAAAAAAATCACCCTGTACTACTGTTCGTAAAAAATGCAACACCATGAAGGAGTCATCAGAACTAAATAAAATTTAATACACAAACGGCTTGTATTGGTTCTAATAAAAGAATAAATTTTCAAAGCAAAAAAACAATATTGAGTGTCCGAAATCAGTATTTGGTGTAGTCACCAAGCGCTGCAATAAATGCTGCTATACGACGTGACATGGAGTAAAACAGATGTTGAATGTCTGCTTGTAGAAGAGGATTCCATATTGTTGGTATGCGCACCCAATGTTCGTCTTTTGAAGCTGTAGGAAGCGGATCACGAGCGAGACACCGACAAACCAAATCTCACACGTGCTCAATAGGCGACATATCCGGCGAATAAGCAGGCCAAGGAATAAGTTGCATGTGTTGGGCTGAAAAGAAGTCTCGAACATTCCTTGCAACATGTGGGCGTGCATTATCCTGTTGAAAGATAGCTCCAGGGATGACTTGAAAGAAGGGAACGACTTCGGGCTCTAGCACTTCACGGACGTACCTGTTGCTATTCAGATTACCCTCAATTCGTAGCAGCTGAGATCGTCTATGATACGAAATCGCACCCCAGACGATAACTTCTGGTGTTCGGCTACTATGACGTTCGATACCGCATTATGGAAGGCAGCATTCACCGGCATAGCGTCTAACACGAATGCGGCCATCCTTTTCCCACAAATTAAAGCGGGATTCGTCAGAAAAGACAACTTGTTGCCAATCAGCCCGTCAGGCTCTGTGCTCATGAGCCCATTGCAGACGCAGCTGTCGATGGTTTGGCTGGAGGGGTCCTGTATTATGGAATCCTTGCACGCTGTACGGTCATTCACTACCATGTGGACCAGGTGTCTATCATCGCGCGCTGACGTCACCATCCGTCGTCCACTCCCATTTTTCGAGCTGTCCGATGCTCGTCGGTCACTGCTTCCAAACTCGCATCACTGTGGAACTGTTCTGCGCTGCACACGAGCTGCTATTGCGCGATAGGAAACTCCTCCTTAACGAAGACCGATGATTCTCCCGTGTTCAAACTCCTTAAGTTGTTGAAATTTCACCCTATTTCGTCGTGGAGGCATACTTAGCACTCACTAAACGTTCGCCACTAAAAAATAACCATGCACTATTTTCAACGTCCCGCTATAGCCCTCTATTTATACGCTTTTAGCATCAGTTCAGAGAGCGCTGCACACACCACGCATGAGTGGTGACTCTGAAACTTTACTACTTTGCAAAACATCATATAATTGACATTTGCTGCAAATTTCCTTTCATTTGGATGATTCCTTCATAGTGTGCATTTTTTACAAACAGCAGTGTACAATTTCATCGCTTCGAAAATATACTAATTTATATTTAACCCACCTAGGTGGTGGCTGCATGCTAAAATGATGTTTACTGATGAATGCTAACATTATCTTTACATATGATGGTAACAGTTCTAGTTTGGATAGAAATATTGTACCTAACAGTCCTTAAAAATTTTACAGAAGTGTATTCTCAGCAATTAAGAAAAACAAAATTTTAAGCTGGATCATATCGAATCATTGACAAGATAAACTGTTTAGCACTTCCTCTACACACTTTCAACAGAATAAATATCCATAAAATCAACTATTTATGACAAAAGTTTGAACTAAGCAATAAAGGTTTGAGCAGGTTAACCAATCTGCAAGGCCGTATCTGATATATGGAGTTGAAAAATAATACGATGGGCTATATATAGTCAGCGGGAATCGTAAACTTGTCCGCAGGGTCCCACCGGGAGTGCTAGCAAGTTAAATCTATCAGGAGGGCCGTATCTTGTGCCTGCTGGCTAAGTAAACCTGTATGGAGAACCGTATGTGGACCGTAGAAGGGTGCAAATTATTCGGAGGTCTGTGGGTTTGATAAAAATATTTATAAGGCCATATCTGGAATGCTGGCTTGACAAAACATTTGGAGGGTGAAATCTGGCCTTCGGGCCAAGTTGACTCGTCTGAAGTTTGAGCTATATAAACCAATCTGGAGGGCAGTATTTGGTCTATGGGGCTGAAAAGTAATATGGAGAGCAATATCTAGTGTAGGGCCCCTTCTGGACTGCTGGTAAAATAAACCTATACCGAGGGCCGTATCTGTACTACCAATTTTATTAAAATATTTGGAGGACTGTACCTTGCCTGCTGTCCAAGTAAGCCTGTTGAAGAGCTGTATACAGACTGTAGGACGGTGAAACTTATCCGGAGGTTTGTATCTGGCCTGCGGGACTGATAAGAATATTTGGAAGCTGCATCTGGAGTGTATGCCCGTGGAAAGTATGCAGAGGTCCATATCTGGTTTGCTGGCGTGATAAAAACACTTGGAGGGGCGTATCTGGTGTACGGGGCTAAAAAATATTATGGCCATAGATAATCTGCGGGCCATGTAAACAGGTATCGAAAGCTCCATCTGGTGTGCGACCCGATAAAAATATTCGAAGAGCCTTGTTTGGCTTACGAGCCAAGTAAACCTGTTTGGAGAGCCGACTGTAGGACGATGAAACATATAGGAATGGCCCGTATCTGCTTTACCGGCTTGATGAAAATATTTGGATGTCCGTATCCGGTGTGATAGCCAGGTAGGACCCTACAATTAAATTTAACCTGTCTGGAGGATCGTATTTAGACTGGACTGATTAAACCTCTCTGATAGGATTGTTTCTGGAGTGAGGGTCAGGTATACTGAACCCTAGTCCATATCTGATCTCCTGGCCTGAAATGAATCTACTCACCAAAGCTAATTTATCTTACGCATACGGTATTTTGTAAACTAATATTCAAACCAGACCCCGAAGAGAGTAACATGTATTTCTCAAAACAGTCCAAAAAAAGAAAGAAATCGGAAATTTCGTTAAAATTTCAAAGCACATGGTTCACGGAAACCCCCTCCCCTAAACAAGCAATAATCTTCACCAAACAGAGACCCAAGCTGAAAACGGATCAATCGATATAGCTTCAAATACGTCCTTCAAATGCCACCTCAAATCACTTCAGCAACAAAAAAAATAGGGAATAAAAATATAAGGCTCTTGGAGGCGAAGAGCAAAAAGATAAAGAGAAGAGCTGCTGAGCTTCGGGCTATTGAGCAAATTATCATTCTCGAAGAAAGCGAATCACTCTCATTCTGAACGCTTATGGGTCAACTTCTGAATGAGTGACTGAAACTGGTGTTTGAAAAGCGAAAGAATTCCCGTCAGCCGATCATTTCTTCCACACTTGCTTGGGACTAGTACATACCACCGACGACTTTCGAGTTCTTTTATTTGGTTCTTTATTCCTTTCTATCGCTGTATCTTTTGTAGATGCATTTTCATCAGTGGGCCTTCTCCATTCAAAACTTTCTTTTCGGACTGGGTGTTGATGTCACATTTGATGATTTGCTTTGACATTGTGCATTAGCATTCGAACTGGAAGTTGTTGGTGTTCGATGGATTTTATGTGAGAGGTCAAAAAAGTAAGTGAGTTTGGAAGATTTTTGCTATTTCAAGGAAGAAAAGTGTGCGAAGCGTTTAGTTTGAATGACTGTTTGTTTGTTATGAGGTGTTATGGGATCAATTCTCTTCAAAAGAAATTTTCGCTTAGGGTCGTAAAATTCTTACTGTATCACTAATGATTCACGAAAAATTGACACTAGCTCAAAATGTAGTTGGAATGATTGCTCTGTAAGCAACTATACCTTTACAGTGAACTTAATATCCGTGTGGTACCGTTTCAGTACCACAAGGATACTAAGAAGAAAGTACTTGAGTCCCTAAAGCGGTTTCGACGAGATATCTCGTCAATCAAGGTCTGACCAATTTCGCTAATCACAAGACTTTTTATCATTAATATATTGCCGGTTTTATACGATGACAAGACAAAGATCTGGTTAGTTTTTCTAATTACTAGATATTTCGGCCAACAAGATCTGGTCAGTTTAGCTGAGGATGAGATACCTCGTCAAGGCAAGCACCAGGAGGGTGACATCGTTGCCATGTGACTACAAAATGTTGTGGAGGGTAAGTTTTGGTCAAAATGTTTTCAAACATAAAATAATAATTGCTTTGTAAACAAGTATAGTGTGATGTATAGTTGCTTAGCAATCGACTGAGTTAAGCAGAATAATTACTCAGTAAACAATTATCCTACTTAGGTGCGTGTGAAGTGACAGAAGCAAGTGTTTGAAAAACAAAAGAATTTCCGTCAGCAGATGATTCCTTTCACAAACTTTTTTGGGTCTAACATATACCACATATATTCTACCAAGGTCTTTATATTTATTCTTTATTCCTTTTACTATTGTTGATACTTTTATCGATACATTTTCTTCAGTGTATCGCCTCCATTCAAAACACGTTTCCATTTGACCTGGTTGTTGATGTTACATTCAATGCATTGTTTTGACATCGCGTATTAGCATCTAGAGTGGATGGTGGAGATTCGCTAGCTTTTATTACTTGGGGAGGTCGAACAAAGGAACGAGTTCAGACAGTTTTTTGTAGGGTATTCAAATATGACAAGAAAGAAATGTGTGTGAGAGAAGTGTTTTATTTTAATGTCTGTTGGTTGTAATGCGTTGTTTGGGAAAGATATCAATTTGATTCGTTTGCAACAGTTATACGTACGTGTGTAAAATATGTTTTGTGAAACCGTTGGACAACACTAATGATTCACACAAAACTGAGCCTAGCTAAATATGTTGTTCGATTATGCTGCTGGTTGGAATAAGCTAAATTTGCTCTGTGAGCCATTAATCAGTCACAACATGTGCAGTGCCTACGTCTGACTGATGAACGACCAACGACGCGCACATCACTGACGACTCACACTAAATAACGTATGGTCAATTTTGCTTAAGATGAGATACCTCTTCAACACAACTACCAGGAGGGTTAAAGATAAAGAGTATTAGTAATCATGAGATTAATATATCTATTCATACTTCAATTTTAACTCTTAGTATGTTAAATATTTATTTTGTTGTTCGAGGAAATTTTCCGAATAATAACTGTTTGCTTGGTTCGTTATACGTGAATACGGCTATGAATAAATACTCGGATGCTTTACCTAAATGTAATAATACTAACATTTAATAGGGTGTACACTATCTTCAGGTATGGGGAAAAATGTGTATCGACCCTTGAAGTAGGAATAATTTGGCGAAAGGAGAGTAAGATTGACATACTCAGTAATTTATTATTGTATGTACCTATACAGTACCTTTAAGATTTCAAGTAATCAATTTTTCAATTTCAATGAATTTAGAAAGTTTGAAACGTTTTGATTCTTGGGAAAAAAACCATACATAAAATCGAATTAGTTTATTCAAAATTAAGATCTTTTGACACTTTTATTAAATTTTTTAGCCCTTTCAGGTTAACCTTAATCGTTGATAGGAGGGAACGATACGTGCAACCGCAGCAGTTGAAGTAAGATATACAGAATTAACCACTTGGCCAAGGGCCATTCTTCTCTAGAAAAGCTAAAACACACATATCTTGAAAATTATGACTCAGCGTTTCACTTGTAAGCAAACAAATTTAGTAATTTAATTTCGAAAATAGTTTTCATAACCCTCTGAGGGATTGACATGCATAATTAGATGTACGTTTAGATCAATATAATCTTTCTCAAGGATTCCTTTCTAAGAATTGTACAGGAAAGCACTAACAGAATCGTTCCAAAGGATTCCTTTCTAAGGAAAGTACAAACAGAACCCTCCCAACACATTCCAAAGGATTAATTTCCAAAGAGAGTACCAACATAATCATTCCTAAGGATTCCTTTCTAAGGAAAGGACCAACAGAGAATATCATTCCTAAGAATTATATTCTAAGAAAATAACCAATAGCATCTTTCTAAAGATTATTTTCTAATTAAAGGACTAATAGAATAAGTCCAAATTACTCTATTCGAATAAATGGATCAAGGTAATATTTCTAAAGGTTTGAAAAATCCACGAATTCTTTCAACTAACAGGCGGAGTTTACTCATACATCATACTTACATTTATGCTCTCTATAAATCTATTCGCATGGTCTGCAATAAAAATGCACAGTTCCACAGTTCTGTGAAATTATGGACAGAAATTCAAGCGCATAGGGTTCTGCATTTTGTGACAACTAGGAGCTGGACGACGTTAGGACAGAATGGTACAGAATGCAATGGCACAAAATACAATAATTTACACAGCTACAGCATTTTAAGAAATATTTACAGAACGACTCGCTTCATTTAGGGCACCAATTTGTAGGTGAACATCGTCCGGAAGAGGACATTTACGTAGTCTTTTGTATACTTCCAAACAAAGGAGTGATCCATCTTTTGTTCTCCGTAGCTCCTTGTCTAAGCTATGTACTTTTTATTACCCACCAGTACTCAATAGATCCCTAAGTCGTACTGCTTTGTTTGACTTTGATTTGATTAAGAACAATTCGAATTTTGACATATTTGTGGATGAATCTAGAACCGAAAGTGATGGAATTCTCTTTATATCTGCTCTAATTTTAAGAATGATGTAACGGAGTAAAAGTGAAACAACCTGACAAAAACATAGTTCTGAGAAAACGAAAGGGGAAAAATTCTACTCCCTTAATTTTTACACACTGAGTTTCTCAAGTAGAAATATAACCTACACGCTAAGAAAAATAACTTAGTGGACTGCACCAGTATCAAGATTGCTACCTTCTGATCCAGTAGAGCTAAAAGAACTACATAATTTGCTAAGTTAGACTTGGACGAGCTTCAATTGTAAACCAACGAGTTTAACAGATTAATTTCTAAAGACACTTTATGCTTCGTAGTGGGAACTAGTGATACATTAGGCGTAAACACAAGAATTGCACAGGAAAGGAAACGAACTATTTATTTTCATCATTGTTTTACAATTACTTATTTACAGCGAATTTTTTAGAATATCTTCTGAAAGATACCACCACTAACATTGATGCAAGCTTGGCAGCACCGATGCATGGATTGGAGGACTTTTGCACCGCTGTTTGGTTTGGCGTGCTTAAAAATTATTCCTTTACTAGATACCACCAGTTGAAAGGTGGGTTTTGCACGTGATGGACTATTTTACGAATTCAGAGAAGGCAGGCATGCATCTAAAGCATGGGGCTGCCAATGGTAATGGACGAGCGGCGCTAAGATTGTACCATGATTGTCCCAACAGGTACCACAATCACCCGATTTATCCAGTCTCGATTTTGACTCTGTTGATGACCGCGTCGCTACACTTTCGGTCGCTTCTGCAAGTATGATGAAGCTACCTAGAGCACATATGTAAGAGATGGAGAGATGTATTGGAAACAAGAGAATACTGGACGACCCCTTTCCGACGTCCTTCCTGTAGTATCCTACTACTCTGTGATCAGAGACAGGATCCTTATTATGTTTTTTACTGGCCATGGCCCTTTTTAACAGTACCTTTTCTGTTTCGGGCAAAGTGAAACATCTCTGTGCTTGTGTGTTGATAGGATCCCCTCTACACTATGCTACCCTATGTCCCCTCACGACCCAATTTCAAGTGTGCTGCCGCGGAAGCAGACCGGACAGAGCTTGAAGAAAAATTGTTCACAGAGAAGCAAGGAAGCGGAACTGGTGCATTTCCTGCTGAAGTATGGACATGATATGGGGCAGTAGTACCTTAGTCTTTTATTACTTCTTTTTTTCTTTTTCACTTGTTATGTTTTTGTTTTATTTTTCTGGTTAACTTGTTCCAGTGGGCAATTCCTTCTGTGTAAAAGGGGTTGTAGTACCACAATGAGGAATTTGTTTTTCATAATCCGAACTCTAATTATCTCTCTTTTTTTGGTTTTAATAGCAAACAGACAAGTCCCTTAAAAGGACAGGCTCGAGGGCTCTTCTGGTGGTTATATTGGTCATGAAACTACCTAGCACCTTCGAAAAAATCCGTCAATACATGCATCGAGGCTGCTAACCTTGTATTAACGTTAATGGTGACACATTTGAGTAGTTAGAGTAAAAATTATTGCAAATAATTAATTGTAAAATAATGATGTAAATGAACATTTTATTTCATTCCTTGTGCACTGCTTGTGTTTGCACCCAAACGCGTCATTTGATCCCATACATTGTTATACAATATATGATTATTTTGGAGTGATCTAACACCCCCTTAAGTTTGAACCATGAGTTCCGATGTTCCCAGTATAGTAGTTTTGAAAAGCTTTAAGCCATTATATACGATACACAAGTCAGTAGAATGCGAAATCAGGGACGCATACTTACACTTATGTGCTCTTCATATCTCCTGGTATGGTCTGCAATAAAATGCACGGATTCCATAGCTCTCTGAAACTCTGGACAGAAATGCAGACGCATGGTGATACCAGGAGGTGGGCTGGCTTCTGCATTCTGTGCCGATGAGGAGCTGGCGTCGTCGTCAGTCGTGGGCACCTCACTGGGCCCCTTACCGGCATATCCATGGATACGACATCCTCCATAGGAATGGGACGACTGGGGAACCTGCTCTCCAAACTCCGCATCGTAACTGGTCCTTCGTGTCTGTGCCTGGGTTTCGCCGCCATTGCAAGATCTGGTCATGAACTTCCTGGGATCAGCCGAGTATAGCGGTCGGCGCATCAACAGCAGACGGGGTAAGATCTGCAGGAAAACCCGCTTGACCCAGGGCGCCATTTTGTGGGTGGACGACGTCCGGAAGTGGACATTTAGCACCACCACCGTCACGCAGATGGACAGAGTGACCAGTATCATGGTGAAGAGCAGGTACTTGCCGAGCAGAGGCACTACCAGCGATGTCGGGGGGATGATCTCCGCCAGCAGCAGGAAGAACACGGTTAGGGAGAGCAGGATCGAGATGCTGAGGGTCACTTTCTCGCCACTGTCCGAAGGAAGGTAGAAGACCAGAACGGTGAGGAAAGATATGCCCATGCAGGGGATGATGAGGTTGACTGTGTAGAAGAGGGTCTTCCGACGCATACTGATGTTAAAGGTGATGTCTACGTACGGCTCTTCACAGCATGTGTAGTACTTCTCGTGACGGACTGCAGGAACTTCAAGGATATCCCACTCGACGCTGAGGTAGAATTCTGTTAAATCTATGCCGATCTCGACTAAATTGGTCCCGCGTACTTCGTCTTTATGGCGAAGATCCACCTGAAACAAAAGCGCATTTTCAATACAGTTTTCTCGCTTTGTTGCTTCCTTAGACTCCTGCAATGAAATGAACGACTTAAAATGCCACCGTAGTTTTATAAGAAATCACAAGCCAAATATAGATGAGAGTAGTGTTTTTGCTGCGGTACGCGGTATTTCCCATACGTATTCGTCAGTTGGCTTGTTATAAGAACACAATTTCAGAACTTCTACAGTAAAAAGTCCAAAGAATGAAAGTGGCCTCAGTAGCCCGGATGGAAGAGTAAAGGATTAGCAGTCGGAGGGTTGATAAACATTACAAAAGGGGATGGCGCACATTAAATGTCCTCCCTTTCACTTAGTGTGGAAGTTTGGTGAGTGGGTTGCAGGTTTTACTTCGTCCTCTGACCATGGTGAAAATTACATGGTGTTGTCCTCGGATTTTTCGCTTCGGGTTTGATCCCGGACGGCCGCCAATAAAGCGTTGTGTTGCTCCAGTGCGAAGTTTATTAAACAACCTGCCTAAGAAAGAATGAATTGACATACGCTAGTTGATTGGTCAACAACAATAGGATTAACGCTCCACGTGGATTCAACGAGATATCTCGTCCACCAAGATCTGACCAATTTTGCTAGGGAGACGGGAGTTCTCGTCCATCGAGGTGCAACCAATTTTTCTAATCACGAGATACCCAGTTCATCAAGATCTGAGCAATTTTGATAATGACAAGATATCTTATCCATCAAGAAATATAAATTTTTTGGATGGGCTAACGAAATCAAGATCTGGTCAGTTTTTCTAATGACTGGATAACTCGTCCATCAGGGTCTCGTCAGCTTTCTTATTAACGAGATATCTTGGATTGGAATCGGACTCGCAACCCTCCGGCTGCTAATCCGTTACTCTTCCAACTGTGCAACAGCCGCTCGCACATATCACTGGGATGCCTGGGAGTACTGGCGCCCATTTTACTACAAGAAAAAATATTTATTTTTGAATTGAAATCTTCAAAAATACACCAACCCCCGAGAAATAATTTCACAGTTAAAAGAATTATTTGTAGCAAAATTGTTACATTAAAAAAAATGTAACGAAAAATAATTTGCAGTTTCTGGTGATATACACTGCCCTACAATAATGAACCGAACGCCAGCTGATTTCCATAAAATCCGACAGCTTGTTTTGGGGTGTTTTTCGTGGTATGGTCTGGGGCCTTTGTACGTTGTTCCTGGTGAATTGATCGTCGACTCCTACATTAACATTTCAGACAATCAGGTTCTTCCTACACTCTAGCAATTTTATGGAATGGACGAATGTTACTTCTATGACGACAACGATCCCTGTCATGTTGCAGCCTCTGTCAAGCAGTGGTATCACGATATGGATGTAAAACGTCTTCCCTGGCCTGCTCAGAGTCCCGACCTAAACCCCATAGAACATTTGTGGAACGAGTTAGAGCGACGCTAACGGACCAGAGAACCATGTCCGAAATCTACAGCTGAGCTGGCGACATTCTTGCAGCAGGGTTGGACACAAATACCCATAGCTGTGCATCAAAACCTTGTTGAAAGTATGACCAGAAGGGTTGCTAGTGCGTAGCACGTGGGGACACCTGTTAAAACATGTTTTCTTGCCATTATACAATCACATCTTGCTGTCTGGTCCATTATTGTAGTGTAGTGTACATGGGGACGCTAAAAATATAAAAAGTATTAAATATGCAGTGCATTATATAACACGCTGAATGACCTTTATAGCTCTTAGTGAAAGTCTCAACATTCTTTGTCATAATTTCGTAGAATACCGCGGTATTTAATTGCCCGTCGCGTGGTTCCAGTGCAACGTTTATTAAACTACCTACCAAAAATTTTTCTCTGCTTCAATAAATAAATTCAAATCTGTATTGTCCATAAAAACAGACATCATAATATCTAAAACTCACTTTTTCGTAGTCGCAGTTTTTCCCTCAGTTAAATACCGACTTTCCATTCATTACTTAATATCACACTATCACGTGCCCCTGATCCGCTGAGTTTAACATTCAAATCTCCTAACGATGATGTTCCGCGTAAACGGCATCTTAACTTTCATTTAAATCATTCCCCCAATTGCTCAGATCGTGCTCTATTACTCATGTATTAAAACTCCTTTCTCACTGCAGGAACAAATGAATTAATTGTGTGTCTCGTTTGGGATAATTCATCGGCTCTTACATTTTAATTTTAATTTCCAGTTTCTCTCCCTCCTTAAAGTGATTTCTTTAAGCAGAAAGCTATTCTACGCACAACGGAGAGAAAATAGAATACTCTAATTATCAGAGTAATCAAAAACTCGTAATGTTATCGCAGTTTAAAGAAAATGTAATTTAAACGACATTTTGATGAAAGAGGCACTTGAGATCCCAACTGCGAGTTTTTTTCCCAGAAAACTCTTCCTCGGTTTCTTAAAACTCGGTCGCGCCGAAAACTCGTCCTTTCACGACTTTTCTCTTTCCTTAATTGCGGCTATCGATTACATCTTTTAGCAGGATGTCGGGAAACTCTTAACTGTTGCTAGGGCACCGGAGTAATTTGTGTTATTTTTCGTTTTTCGATAAACACGCGGACATCCGGTGCTGGGTACTAATAGCGGGCGCGTAACGGATTGTTTTTAACCCAATTTCTGTTCTTCGTTATTGCGTTAGGTTGCAAAAACATAAACAAAGACAGTTGCAAAACGATGTACTCCTTTTTCTCTCCATATTGTTAAGAGAAGAATTTACAAATATATCAAGGCGTTATTTTGATAGTAGAGTGCATCTCAAATGTCGTAACAAAAACGTAGGTGTTAAGATATTTGATAAGAGAGGAATTCTGCAAAAAGGTTTTTTTGTAGGATATCCGAGAATACTCTTAACTGTGGCTGGTTACCGGAGTAATTTGTGTTATTTTTTTCGTTTTTCGATAAACACGCAGACATCCGGTACTGGGTACTAATAGCGGGTGTGTAACGGATTGTTTTTAACCCAATTTATGTTCTTCGTTATTGTATTAGGTTGCAAAAACATAAACAAAGACAGTTGCAAAACGATGTACTCCTTTTTCTCTCCATATTGTTAAGAGAAGAATTTACAAATATATCAAGGCGTTATTTTGATAGTAGAGTGCATCTCAAATGTCGTAACTAAAACGTAGGTGTTAAGATATTTGATAAGAGAGGAATTCTGCAAAAAGGTTTTTTGTAGGATATCCGAGAATATATATACTCTTAACTGTGGCTGGTTACCGGAGTAATTTGTGTTATTTTTTCGTGTTTCGATAAACACGCGGACATCCGGTGCTGGGTACTAATAGCGGGCACGTAACGGATTGTTTTTAACCCAATTTCTGTTCTTCGTTATTGCGTTAGGTTGCAAAAACATAAACAAAGACAGTTGCAAAACGATGTACTCCTTTTTCTCTCCATATTGTTAAGAGAAGAATTTACAAATATATCAAGGCGTTATTTTGATAGTAGAGTGCATCTCAAATGTCGTAACTAAAACGTAGGTGTTAAGATATTTGATAAGAGAGGAATTCTGCAAAAAGGTTTTTTGTAGGATATCCGAGAATATATACTTTTAACTGTGGCTGGTTACCGGAGTAATTTGTGTTATTTTTTTCGTTTTTCGATAAACACGCAGACATCCGGTACTGGGTACTAATAGCGGGTGTGTAACGGATTGTTTTTAACCCAATTTATGTTCTTCGTTATTGTATTAGGTTGCAAAAACATAAACAAAGACAGTTGCAAAACGATGTACTCCTTTTTCTCTCCATATTGTTAAGAGAAGAATTTACAAATATATCAAGGCGTTATTTTGATAGTAGAGTGCATCTCAAATGTCGTAACAAAAACGTAGGTGTTAAGATATTTGATAAGAGAGGAATTCTGCAAAAAGGTTTTTTGTAGGATATCCGAGAATATATATACTCTTAACTGTGGCTGGTTACCGGAGTAATTTGTGTTATTTTTTCGTGTTTCGATAAACACGCAGACATCCGGTACTGGGTACTAATAGCGGGTGCATAACGGATTGTATTTAACCCAATTTCTGTTCTTCGTTATTGCGTCGGGTCGTAAAAACTTAAACAAGGACAAGTGGAGAACGATGTATTAGTTTTCTTATTTGCTTTGTTAAGTGAAAAAAAAGTATCAAGACGTTATTTCAAAGTGGTACAACCTCAAAATGCTACTAATTTCTCATAGGAGAGGAATAATGCAAAATGGACTTCTAGAAGTATGCCAGAAATTATTATTGGAGTTGTTAGAGTATTGGAGTAATTTGTACTGTTTTCCGACTTATCTATAAACACACGGTTATCCGTTGCTGGATACTAATAGTAGATGTCAACGTATTGTTTTTAACCCAATTTCTTTTATTCGAGATTGCGTTTGGTTGCAAAAACATAAACAAATTCTTCGATCACAATTAAATCTTCTTACAAAATGAGAACGAATTGACCAATATATCAAGGGGTTATTTAAGAAGTGGTGTATCTCAAGTGACGGGACCTAAAGGATCTCCTAAGGTGCGTATACATTTGCGAGCCGAACCGTTCACTAGCCGCTCGTGAACCGTTCTAAAAGTTGTAGTCAAAGTACCTTGTCCCCAGATAAAAAATAAAATTAATAAAACAATGTACATGGAGATGGCTTTAGCAATATAGAGCGTAGTCAAAATACATTTTTGTGATCGCTGATATCGACGAAGTACAAAATGTAAACAAACCATCTGACTCTAAATTTTTGATTAAGGGCTTCATTCTTTTAACCATAACTTCCGTTCAAGAGTGAAATTTTACACCAGGTTTGTTTTAAAACGTTGCTAAGAAACAGAGCATTAAAATTAGATCATAATAATTTTTTTGATTTTTTTGAAAATTTAAAAGGTTTCTAACCCTTTAAGTAATTATATAATAAACTGAATTCGTAGAAGAATTTTTGAGAGCACTTTCTTAAATATTATGTAATAAGAAATTAATCGAAAGAAACATTTAATAATTGCAGTCATTTATTTAAAATACCTATTTAATGAATTAATTCTCATACTTTTATTTCAAGTAGAATTTCTGAACAAATGTTCAAAACTGAAATTAAGTCTTGTAGTATTGCTCTAGTAATGTGTTCACAAAGAAAAAAAAATATACTTTTTTTTATTTACAACCAATCTTACAAACTTCAAACAATCACCATTTTGAAATAAGCTAGTTCTTGCTCTAGTTAATCGATTGTATAAGTCTTTCATCTCATAGAACTCAAACTATTTTCTAAAATTCTGAAGGGCACTAATGTTATATTTTTGGTCGATTTGACAAAAATGAGTTGAATTTTGATTGGTTTATAAAAATTAATAATACTACTGTATCCGGTCTCTGTTCCAAAGTGGCTTTCCATCAAATCTTCTGGAAACAATTTATTTACATTTTCCAATAAAAAAAGTCGTGCTGAAAAGTATTTAAATCGGTATCAGTTGAAATTATTTGTGAGCAATCTTGTCAAAAGTTCAAAGCTAAACCGTTGAAATGAAATAAATCTCTTTTCAAAGAGGTATCTCGTTTTTAGTAAAATTAATTAGCTTTTGTTGGACGAGATATCTCGTCATTAGAAAACTGACCTGATCTTGATCTCGTCATAAAAAAGTCAGCAATATCTGATGACGAGATATCTCTTCAGCAAAATTGGTAAGATCTTGATGAACAAGATATTTCGTCGAAACCATTCAAAAGGCTAAGCCGTTTCACCATTCATTAGACACCAGTGTTACTCTTGCGGCTCACCGAATGAGTAACCGCTGCTCTAGCTGTATAATGATCAAAACAAAAGAAAACAGAATGAAACTATTTACATATACCAGTAATTTTTGTATCTAAACTCTAATTATATAACTAAAGCATAAAAAAGGTATCACCTTGAATCCATCGTACGTCCAGGATCCGAATTTCATGAGGCAAGTTTGAACATCAAATGGAAAAAATTCGACATCGATTTCACAAGAACTTTTGTATATGGCAGGAGGCTTCCATTGAATCATTCCTCGATTGTTCAGTTGGGCTTTAGTTTCTAAAGTTACTTCAAAGTTTCCGTCAGCACTATGCAAAAAAGAAAATCCAATTATTTAAATCCATAGTAAGAGTTTAGAAAAGCACTACATCAAAAGAGTACGCAAGACCTGGTTAGTTTTGTTAATGACTGGATACCTCGTCATGACATTCACCATGAGGGTGAAGAAACGTATCTATTTAACGTTTGTGAGCTATCATTTAATACTTCAAATATTTGATAAACTGGTGAAAAACCTTAGTCAAGTTGTTTGTAAAAAACAAAAAGCTTCAAAGAACAACGATCAGTAAATATTTATCGATTTACCGTATACATTATAATCATATCATTCACCAAGTCTTCAGTAAGTTTGATAACAACCTCTAATAGTTGTTTAACCCTCCTAGGGGTTTCGACGAGATATCTCTCCGTCACGATACTGTGAATTTTTTATGATTACGAAATCTGACCTCGTCAGTTTCCGTCCTAAGACCACTTATTTTGTACATCAAGGTGAGGTTAGTGTAACAAATGACATGATACCTCGACGAGAAAACCACATGGAAAGTTTGTTAGAAAATAATTAGAAGAATAAGAAGTGTAGTCTCTATATTTAGAAATCTTCACTATTACAGGATATGAACCGATTTTTCGATGATGACAAGATCAAGTTCAGGTCAGTTTTTTATATTGGCAAAATATATCGTCCATCAAGATGTTATCAGTTTAGATAATGACAAAATATCTCGTCGAGATAACTACCAAAAGGCTAAAATGCTTTCAATTTTGTTGTTCTCTTTATTCGCCACTTAACCAACCCTCCAAGTGGTTTCGAAGAGAAAACACGCCCATCATGGTCTGAACAATTTTGCTAACAACGAGATATTTTGTTATCAAGATAATCGCCGATTTTACAAGACGGCGAGACCAGGATCTTGCCATTTTCCTTCCAATGATCGTGATAGCACTTTCACGAGATATCTCGTCCGTTTGCTAATGACGAGAAACCACCAGGAGGGTTAAGCGACATACCTTTCCAACTGGAACAACGAACTCTGACAAACGCCAGCTTGATAACATTCAAAATGACCTCATTCCGTATAAATCATAATTGAATAACTAAATTCAAATGAAGAACGGCTTCACGAATTTATTGAATGTCCAGGAACCCACAGACTTCAAGTACATTTCAGTGCTTTTTTCGATTTATGAAACACTGTCAATGGAGACAATGAAATTACGACCCGCTCCTTCAATAACCACCAGCCTAGACATTGGTAAAAATTAAATATCCCTTCAATAAAGGCCGCAGTACGTTTGGTCGGTATTAGTCCTGTGTGCTAGTTCCAATAGTCCCCCTGATAAATAACGTCACAGTCGGTGCACTTATCTCCCACTGGTACGGTGCAATTAATTTACAGACTTGGTAAGCTTCCCGGTAGGTTTGAAAAGGACCGCCATTTAATGAAGGTCAATATTGTCCTGGAGTGGGAAGGAGCGATAAGGACAACGTCTCTGAACGTTATCCGCTGCCCTGGTTTAAGTGGTGTCCTGGTAGCGCCGATGAATTTAGCATGACTGCGGTTTCCAGAATGTGTCATTTCGGCTCATAAGAGCATCATTAATAATTAGAGATTCGGAATTAGCGGACAACTGCCCTCAAGTGTTCCGATGAGTCGTTTGGAGAGATCGATTTATTTTGGAGAGATTAATTGAAATTGTATTCGATCTTTCGGATGATTGAAAAATGATAATTTTCGATTCTTAAAAATTGTGATAGGTTTGAAATTTATTGAGTGGGATAGTTTTCTTATCACATTTTTAAACTCGGACATTTATTAATGAAAGACGGTATTTTTTTGTCAGTTCTTTTGTTTGCTCTAACACATTTAATTTTATAAAGATTATCTCAAATATTGGTTGGGATCACCGTTGATTGCATAGAAAGGGCCAAAAATACTTCAAATCTGAAGTCTTTTCAGAGATTTGAGTCCTATCATTACCTTTATGAAGAAATCTGAAAAATCCCGCATTTTTTCTGCCATAAAATTACGAAATCATTGGAAATTTACCTTATAGCGAAATAGAGGTAAATTGATTCCAGTTTGATTAAATATCACGAAATTCCAGTGTAAACCATTATATTTGACTTAAAACATAGTCCTCGCACCTATAAATCTCAATCAACCAAACAACCTTGGACATATTCAATCTTATGTAAATATATGCTTGATGAAATATAGTTCTTGTGCCATAACCGTCTTGAAACATTAACCGACAGCTGTAACATATTTTCTTGTAGGAAAACAATAATACAAAAAATGTTATAAGCTTTAGTTTTCCGCGCGTTTTTATTTAATATTTTGTATTTTTTTTATGGTAGATGGCCGAATGCTTTTGTGTGCGTGATTTCATTGGTTAGATTGTATTCTAAATATTTTTAGAGATTTTTTAAATAATTACGCGCTATTTTTTTGATGAGAGGCTAAAATAGAAGGGTTTCATGTGGTCAAATTTTAATTCCTATCTTTAGCTACATCATTATAAAATTCGTGTATATAGTAAAAAACGTAAGATGGACTAATAGTTTTGTGACCCCTTAGACAAGGGTCACAAAAGTATGATCATCAATGCATCATCAGTATTATCTCAATGCAACCTGACCACACTTTGAAAATTAATGAGCATAGGACCTGTCAAGTTGTGCTAATTGATCAAACTTTCTTAGCATGTTATATATAATTTCCGCACAACTTAACTTTTTCAAACAAACTTTATATCGTCGACTAGATACTTACTGTATCGCTGCTTAAAGGACTAACTGTTGGTTTTTAGGTTAAAAAAAAGAATTGTAAGCACTTATTTTATGATTCTGTTCTGTATCTTTTAAATAGGTCATAATATGAGTATGTATTTCTCATCATGAAAATAAGTATTTAGTGTCCTCGAGAAAAGGTCACTTAGCCTTTTGACTAAGCTATAGATGTAACAAGCGTGAGTCTTTCTTGGCGCGATTCTGATAACTTCCAAGGTACAAATGATGTACTGGCCGTTGTCAGCATTCTTTTTTTTTGCGCGATCATGGTACAACTGCTGCACCGGCCGTAGTTTAAAAGTTAATGAATTTTTGTGGCAAAACTATGATGTATAGGCTTAAGTTGAACACAAGCAGTATGTATAGTTTATAACAATTGGATGAAAACAACAAAAGTTTATTTTGAAACCTCACTGACCCATTAAATCCTCCTTCATGGTTGCGTATTAAGTTTGAAATGTTAGATGACTAAACGATGCTTTAACTGATAACTGAAAATTATAAGGCATATTCAACTTTTAAATAAAGATATTTTAATCATCCTAATTTATGCACACCACAACGGCTCAATAAATTAATGACAGAGTTTATTAAGGTCATCACTTTACCAATCACGGTCTCTAGCTGTTCTAGTATGTCAAAGATCAGTACATGTTACGGATCATATCAATTATATCCTTCCTGACACAGGCCGCAGTTGCAATAACCCCAAAATCAATCATTGGGCCCAATCAGAAACCTTGAAATTCCTTGGTAATGTTAGAATCACATAAAGTGGCATTACTTGGATTATCGGAAGCAATGCAAAGGATAATATAACAAAGAATCTAGTAAAAAGACTAATAAAATACGATATGATTACGATTCACGTTCGTTTCATAATGTACGAAACAAAGAGATAATGTTGGGTCAGTATTGTATATTCACAGTGAAAACCGTATATATTTATGTAAAATATTCCAAATTCCCACGATAGTATGTCCAAGTACCTTCTTTACCTATATAATCTTAACACAGGATTTTATTGTAAGAATATAAACAGTAGACTCTTTCAAAAGGATTCTTATCTATGGAAATGAGCAATAGACTGCAAATGATTCTTTTCTACGGAAATGAGCGATAGACTCTTTTCAAAAGATTTTGTTCAAAGGAAATTTCTTTGATTGCAAATTATTATTTTGGAAGGCATAAAAAATACAAAACCCTCTTTTAACTTAAGAACTGAAATTGAGCCTGAAAATCAGAATCGATTAATTAAAATAAGGGTTACCCTTAAAATACAAATTAGATTCAAACATTTATTTGAAGACAAACTTTTATGGTATAGCTAATGCACACTTATATAGTATAGTAAACACTATTGCAAGTCTAATGACACTTTTGGTTTGCTTTTGATCGTTCAGGGGTGGGAATAACAAGATATATTGGGAAACCATTTTATAGATTGTACATTCAACTCCTTTGGAAAAATAAAAGATTCATCAAAGAAAGGATCTTTTAACATTTTCCAAACCTTTTCTGATTGAAAGTTCATTCCTTCCCTCAATTCAAGGTTAAAACGTTTAGGGATTTACACGGGGGTCATATATCCGCTCCACAGCCTGTAGTCTTTGATGCACGACTTGTAACAGATTTAGCCTTCTTGACGTATAAAATATTTCCTGGGATTCTTTCAACTAATAGTGTGTCTATTTCATCGTAATGGTTGGTGTGTGTGGGTAAAACTAATAATAAACTACTTAGAAATATTGTGATGCTCAGAAAGTTAAGACTTTCACATGCGTTCTGAATCCTCTTTATACACATAGATATCAAATATCTTGTTTCATAGTACACAATCGTCTTTTCACGAATATATTTTCATCGACTTATAAAATAAAAGAGAACTGATGTTGCTCGGTTGGAAAAATAACGGATTAGCAACCGGAAGGTTTTGAGTACGAATCCCATCACAGACCTTCGTGAACGAAGAGGGCTGGTGCACGTTAAATTTACCGTGGCCTCAAACTTCATAACGTTGGACTGGTATGGAAGTTTTTAAGAGTGGAGTGCCAGCTTAGGTTTTTAACTCGTTACCTTATTGTGGTTAAAAATTAAGATTTGGATCTGTACGCTTTGGGTCTTGGATTAAGGACTAGATCCTTCCGTTTGGGATTGATTGCGAACCAACAATATACCGTTGCGTTGCACCAGTGAGACGTTCCTGTAATTTGTATATTTTTACATAAAAAAAGGGGGCAGATAAAGTGTTGAAAATGTAATATCGGTTGTCTACAAATATCAATATATTGAGACATTTTCCCTCAACAGTGGAGTTTGGAGTCTAGGTTGACAGCTTACGTGGTGACCTAATCATCTGACCGCAGTTTAAAATTACGAGGTGTTGTCCTCGATCTTTCCCTTCGGGATTGATCGCGTAGCACCACCAATCGTCAGTTGAGTTGCTCTAGTGTGACGTTAGTTCAATCTACCTATCTACCATTAAAATTCTTTTCACGAATACATAATGTATATCAGACTCCTTGTAAGATAAAATTCTTCCAATATCTATTAACAATAAATTTTTTTTTTTCTAATTAAAATACGTTTCTATGACGACAAATAAAAAAAGGAATCATCGAAACATCCATTCCGAATAAGATGTATGCATTTAAACTCCTCCACCGCTTCTGCTTCCTTTCACTGAATGCCTCCCAAGAGTACATTTTGAATACCTCGCACCGATATATTCACGTTATTCAGACCCGGTAATAAAGGTATTGAAATACAGACACACACACACGAAAGAAAAATAAGAAAACTCGCTGCCCGAGCTACAATATTTATGTAACTCAAAATACTTTCACGAATGAGGTTTTGTTTGAAAATAGACTTTCTCGTGGATGATTACCCTCTCAGAAAAGACGGTAGCCCCGCGCATCGAGCCAAATGTTTCAACCTCGTTTGTGGAGGAAAGAACTTTTAACGTGATGTGTGGAGAAGGGTTTTTATTTTGTAGGAGCATCGAAGTGAAACGGTATTTCTTTTGGATACTCTCCGAGTATCAGAGGAGGTGAAAGATCAGTGAGCAATATAGAATTTTGACGAGGAAAAATGCGGTAGATTTCGTCGCTAAAACATTTTGTTGTAGAGATGTTTTTGTTGTAAAGGGATTGTTATTATGTAAAAATAAATATGTATTCATTGACCACGTATTACTTGGATGGAAGGATAGTTAGCCATATTAATACTCTGAGTGCCACAAGATTTCAGAGTATTAAAGTCGTACACCTTCCCCCCAACAACTCATATAATAACTGAATAATTAGGTTAAACATTTCAAGATGCGGTCAAAATTTACAAAGATTTTATCGCTTCTTTCCTAGGAGGTGAATCATTTGGAATTATTCCATTGGTCCTTTCCTTAGAGTACTAGAATCCTTTGTAAAAACTGTACTTAGAAAAAAACTGTCTCGATCATGACCTGATCACCATAAAAAATCCGTAATATGTTCATGATGATGTATCTTGTTATTTGTAAAATTAGTTAGATCTTGATGAACCAGTTATCTCGTCGAAACGATTTCCACGGTTTAGAAAGTCGTAATTGATTGAAAGTCCTTCCAAGAAGGCTGTGTGTTATGGAACATAGTGGTATATGTGCGTCGAACCCTCAAAAGGTTAAAAACTTTATATGCATGTAACTTTTTTTATACAGTGTACTTCGAAAATATATATAGACGAATTTTAGAGTGTGGCACAGAGGCCCAAAATATATTTTGGTCAAAGAATGTGTGTCCAAAAATGTCTCGTTTAAATAGTAGAAGCTGTTTAGGTCAGTCGACAGCATCTTTTATTTTGCGTAAGACGTCATTCCTCTCGGAATTTCAATGGTAAGCTTCAAATTCGTGTAGCCATGCATGTCATTGAAAACCCGAGTTTAGAAAGACCCCTTACTACACAGAAACGATGCTTAATGATTTAAACAAAGCCCTATATCACCTACACGCGTGATTTCCTGATAATATTTGACAAAAAAATTTTTCGATCACACTGTCTAGATATTGTTTAGACAATCTGTCCAGATATTGTCGAAACACGAATACCTGCGTTAAATTTAAAATTGATATAAAATTATAATTTCGGAAATACTAACTTGTTGTACAACACAATATCTGGTCTCCATATATGATCGGAAGGAACGTGCAGCATATCCACACCACCGTATTCTCTTGGCTCCCAAGTTAGCTTGTAATCATGCCAGTACTAGAATGAAACGCATGTAATGCAATTGCAATGTTATAATCTGCAGAGAAGTGAAAAAATGTTTTGAAACAGAAACTTACCTGTTCCACCCAGAGATTTGTTGTCATAATTTGATTTTTCAAATTCTGTAAAAGAAAAAAAAAGTTTATGTAGAACGAGTCATGGTCATAGAACATATATTTATTTATATTAATTATGTTTAAAATAAAAAGACACAAATTTGATGAAACTTAATTGTTATTTCCGATACGTAGTGAGTTCAATTGCAATCTGGAGAATATCTTCTTATAGGTGGCGAACGAGTGACAGGTTATAGATACTCACAAACACTTCATTATATTGTTTTGCGTAACGTGAACACAACACAGAAATTTACACGTTTAGAAAGTCATCAAAAACCCGATATCTCCAACGCTATATCGCCCCCTAGCGACCTTCTTTAGTTACAGTTCTTGTTTACCAAAGTCAACTACAGCAATGTCATATTGTTTGTGCTGCCCTCTATGAGTGAGGAATAGTGCTGCTTTAGTTCAACATTACTCAAATACACTCATTGCCATAAAATTTGCGCACCAAGAAATAAGTGTGGGATCGTAACGAAACTTGGCATGAAGGTACATGTCGGCTAGATATGCAAATGATTAGAAATGCAGTGTGATTACACATTGCGTAATGCCACTAGAGGGCGTTGAACTTCGTTCTCCTTGGAGTATAAAACTGGTAAGCAGAGCTTGTTTGAGTGTACTTAATCTTTTGCAAAGTAAACGCTGAGGTAGACATGCCGTTACGTCGCCATCGAAGACAATATGAGCAGTTGTCAGAGTTCGAGAGGGGAAGAATCATCGGGATGATGAAAGCTGGGTGGTCACCTCGGCGAGTAGCTCGTCAAGTAGGCCGTTTTGATTTTACTGTGAGGAGGTGTTGGGACCAGTGGACAGAAGAGACGTCATTTACACGGCGACCAGGCTCAGGACGCCTTCGACAGACTAGTCGTCGAGAAGACCGTCACATCATGCAAAACTCACGCGTAGAGCCAACTCCCTCATTGGCCACTATTCAGACACAGGCAGCACCTTCACTACGGGTCCCTGTGTCTTCCCGAACCATCGCAAGGAGCCTGGCTGAAGAACATCTGGTATCGCGGCGCCCATTACGTGTGCTACCAATGACACCCACCCACCGACGCCTCCGTTTGGAGTGGTGTCGCGGACGACGGGATTGGATTGCAACGGAATGGAACCAGGTCGTCTTCAGCGACGAATCTAGATTCAATTTGAGCAGTGATGACTATCGTGTTCGTGTGTGGAGGCCCCGTGGTGAATGCCTCAATCCTTCCTTCGCTTTACAGCGACACACCGCTCCCACAGCTGGTGTGATGGTATGAGGTGCCATTGCTTACGATACACGGTCACCCCTAATATTAATCCATGGCACAATGACAGTCCAGCGGTACTTCCATGACATCCTTCAGCCACATGTGATGCCACTCATGACAGGGCTCCCAGGACAACAAGACAATGCTCGGCCACATACAGCAAGGATGTTACAAGACTGCCTCCACCACATTACCACCCTTCCCTGGCCTGCTCGATCCCCAGATTTGTCACCAATCGAGCACATCTGGGATCATTTGGGACGGCAAGTTGGACACCCTACGAGTTTGGTAGAACTAGAGGCGCGTTTACAGCAACTCAACAAAGAGATGTCTCAGGACATCATATGGAACTTGTATGCCTCAATGCCCGCTCGTATCGCATCGTGCATTCGCGCTAGAGGGGATCCAACATAGTACTAAAACTTCCGTTCATTTGTACTTTTTCTGCAATAAATTATCCTTTTTCTTTGATTTTCTAATCACTTACTTAAAACAAAGTAGTACATGCGTAAAATTTCGTTTCATTTTGACGACTTTTTCTTGGTGCGCAAATTTTTATGGCAGTGAGTGTACCTATCACTGATAAGTGAAATATATGTTTCATTGTTTATTATTGTGAAATGTATTTGAATGTTGAATATGCCACCTTAGAGAGTTGAGAAGTATAAAACCTTGTAACTTAGTACTTAGTTTTATGTTTTATTTTTAATTTATCCCCTTTTCTAATACTAAGGATATGGAAATTCAGAAACATGAAGATATTGGAAGAAAAATATTTTAGTAGTGAAAAATAATATGATATTAATGATGGAGAGCAAATGAAGACGACTTATTCAAAATCGATGATGGTCAATTTTAAATTGAACATTGAAACGACTGATTCTGATCCAACACTGTTTACCCCTCTAAGTGGTTCCGACAAGATATCTCGTCCATCACAGTCTGGCGAACTTTTATAATGACGGGATATATCGTCATCGCGATATTGCCGATTTCTTTTTTTGATGATGACGAGATCATGAATTGGTCAGTTTTCTTCGAATGACGAGATATCTCCTCCATCATGATCTGCTCATGGGGTTGCTTATGACGAGATACCCCATCAAAACAACCACCAGGAGGGTTAAGAGGATCTTTCAAAGTACGAAGAGCACAAAAGGTACTGGGCAAATGAACTGAGATTTTACTGTCAAATACTCGGAAAAAAATAAAACTTCTAAATAAAAAGACAAAGAAATTTCCTATTTATTATTTGTTTGTAATTATTAAATTATTATTTGAGGATCATTCTGCTTTTTATTTCAATCAATAATTGCCTGCAACCAAATGGAAATGGGTCATTTAACACATCTTGGTAGGATAGGCATTTGCAGAAAGTCGGTAAATTCAGCGTTAAACAGGAATCAGTACACTGACGAAATTCGATTGGAACTTCATCTCTGTCTAATTTAATCTCTCAGGGGGCACCGACCTTCTAATGAAATAGACAGAACATGTGGGAGGAGGCGCTGTCGTAAGAAGAGTTAGTCACGTGGGCTTACCAATCGACTTGGGACAATTGGCTATCGAAGCTCAGATTAGTGTTTTAATCACACTGAATAATCATTTTAATCAATCCTTAATTTCCCCCAAGTTCGGATCCATGGTTTTCCCCACAATTACGTGATAGATCTTCAAACCGAGTAAACCGAAGAAATAACATGAATTTCCACGCACGTACAATTTGATTATATGGTAGGTTGGTTGATTTACGCTTTATAGCGCAAGACCTAAAAGCTGGCAAGTTGCTCTAAACACAAGATAGAGCGTAACCCCATGTAAGTAGGTAAAATAACTTTACGATTAATTCTCTAGCCGACAATATCCGGGGGATTTAAAAATACAATACTTGAAATACAATACATTAAATGGAAAAATAAGGATAATATTGAAACGAGAAGATTTAACAGGATCTTATAGTCGTCATCAATACAAAAGGATAGCGAATAATATAGCAAAAAGTTTTGATGCAGTGAAATACATATGAAACATAAATATTATATAAAACTTAAAAATGTTATGGCTTGTAAAAATTTTAAAAGGTTTGGCTGGGGATTTCCGCCAGTCAAATCCTGCAGGTTTAAAATTGATCGACAGAAAAAGTATTAAAACCAGGACAATCGACCGAGATATGGTGTACAGTGGAAAGACTACGCGCGCTCCTAACACAGGTAATATTTCTCTTAGTAAAAGATGCCTATGAGTAAAACGAGTGTCTGATTCGTAAATGATTTAAGAGTATATCGTAGCGCCGTACTGGCAACGCAGGCCACACTGAGATGTCTGAACAAATGCCGTGCAGCTTGTTACCATTTACTAGAATGACGATGACTTTTGGTTTCATGCGCAAGATTCAACTTTGTAACATGAAGTCTTCCCTTCATGACTTTTGATCATTTTCACCTTCTTGACAAACATAATTTTTCTTGAAGATTTTATTCTAAGGAAAGGGCCTATAGAATATTTCCAAAAGATTTTATTCTAAGGAAAGGGCCTGTAGAATCTTTCCAAAAGATTTTATTCTAAGAAAGGGAGCAAGATAATATTTTCAAATGATTCTATTTTAAGGAAAGGAGCAATAGAATCGTTCCGGTGGATTCTGCCCGAAGGAAAGAACCGATATAATATTTACCATGACCCTCGGAATTCTTTGGAAAGACTACCATTCATTTCTTTAATATTTATTCCATTGGATAGATTCTATTATTAATTCACTCAGAATAAAATGATTTGGTAAGATTCCATTGCTGAATAATGGCAAGAGTGGTGGTAGTTCAAGTCAAGAAATTGTGTGTCTAAAAGCCATACAGAGAAGGCTGAAAGTTTAAAGGTGAAATTATGCGTGAACCTCTCAGAGGGTTAACCCTCCTGGTGGTTACCACTACGAGATAACTAGTCATTATCAAACCTGAACAGATCTTGATCCCCCATCATCAAAAAAAGTTTTTCCAAGTCCTTGGCTTACGCTTCAAATAATTTCACTGAGAAAAAATCAGATTAATCTAATTATAAATTATCTTATTTAGATAAAATGAGATAATTAGCATGATTCTTGAGCAGTGATATCTCAAATTCTAATTTGTTCATAAAGTCAATTGCTGTTGGAAATTATTCCTAATAATATTCTTGATGTTTTGACTCTCAATAAAGTTGCTAGAGGGAATATGTTGATTTTTACAGGTGTGTGTGTGTGTGGTTTCACCATGGAAGTCGAAAATATCATGTTTGTTTCAGGAATTTTAATATCTAAAAATCAACTACAAATTATTTTTTCAACAAAAATTCTGATTGAGTCTCTAGAACATCCACTGTATAACATGCATCATAATGAAACCAAAATAATAATAGATAAATTCATTGCTAAGTTATCACTGTTTGAACAAAGCATCGTATTGAAAAACTACAGGTCTTTTGAAATTAAGTTTAATATTTTGGAAACATGTTTGTACTGGTGACAGTACCTAACGGTAAACCTCTGTAACCTGAAAAGTATTCCGAATATTTACACGATCTTAGTGTTGTTTAAAAGCTCAAAAATTGGGAAATATTTTGAAGCAATAAAAACAAAATCGATATTCTGGTCAATTTTCATGATTTCTAGTGTATTCATATATACACCCTAATGAAAAAACGATCTTACAACACCGTGTCGTATCGGGCTTGTCAACATCGCAACGTTTCTCCAGGCTTAAGGCCATTTGTGTACGAGGATACAGTACAAAAACTCGCATTTCCTCATGAATATTTTGATAAGACTCGAGTGGTATAAAAAACCGTTAAAACCCCGATTAATATTGCCACACTTCTTTTCCCTTTCACCAAGAAGATAGCCACGAGGCGAACAGGTATAAAAACGATAACTTTTCGGATCATTTCTTCCAATTAGTAGGTGACTCCGAGTTTAACGATGATGAATTATAAAATCTACGCCATCTGCAATCTGCTTCTAATGGCATGAAAAACTCAACCGCCTGGCAAACAATCGCGGCCGGTGGGGTTGGTGTGCACTCCATTACACCAAGCGGACACACATTGCTTAGGGACCATAACGTTTTGCTTTTATTGCTTGGAAATTAAGTCTTTTTCATTCTCAGTTTTCCACACGCACAATGTCGTGTAGGAGACAATGCGTTTTTATCGCTCAGGTTGTGTCAACTTGTCATCGATGGTTCCTCATCCTCTTCGTCGTGTTCTTCAAAGCGGTTAAACATTCAGTGCAGATTGGGAGTTTTTTGAAAGGGTGGTGGGACTTTCCTAAGGCTTCCATGCGAGAAATGACTGATCTATGCATGGTATGTTGTCTAGTCAAGTGTTAGATTGCCCGAGTGGTGCTGGTCGTCATCTATCGATATCTCCGCAATTATTCTATATTACGGATGAGTGGGTCGCTTTACTTTTAGCTGTTGCAAGGAAGTATTTTGGAAGAATTATGCATTCAATCATGTGTTACTTTCTCAGAGCGGTGTTGGTAGCTGTTTACCTATAACTGTACAATTGTTCTGTATTATGGATGGTTAGGCCGTTTACTTTTAGCAGCTGCAAGGCACATTATTTTGATCGGTTGTTTTCAGAATTTATGTCGAAAGAGCCATATTTCGCCATTCTGCTACAAACTCAAGACAGACAAGACAATGCGGGAGGAAGGAAAAAACCCCAGAAAAGTAGGCTTGGGTATAAATGAAAGTAAAGAAATATTACTCGTGAACCTCGGGTTTGTGGTGCTCGGGTTGTCTACAGGTAGCTGCACAATTTTTCTATATTACGGATGGGTAGGTCGTTTTCTTTTAGATGCTGAAAAGCAGTATTTTATAAAAGTTACGCATTCAGCCATGTGCTGATTTATCAGAGTGTTATTGTTAGTTGTATATAAATATACACACAATTATTCTGTATTACGATCGGGTAGACCGTTTTACTTTAAGTTTTTGCAAAGCAGTATTTCGGGAAAGTTATGCATTCAACTATGTGGTACTTTCTCAGAGTGACGTAGGTAGTTGTCTATCGATATCTCCATAATTGTTCTGTATTAGAAATGAGTAGACCGTTATAATATAGACACTAAACCCCACTGAGTAATTTAAAGTAGACATGTGTGTTGCACTATTGAATAGACGTTTCTGACTGTCTATCAGTGTCTGAGCAATCTAGTAAAAGGTATGGCTACCCGTGTATGCCAAATAGTATAGGGTAAATTAAGATGTTGAAATGAAAAATAAGTATGTGAACTTTCTATTAGCCCCTAATGATACAGGTTGGAAGTAGTTGGAAACTTTAGATAACAGAGTAGGTGCTCGAAATTGCGGCGACCAATAATAATATTTCCTGACAGATTGCTGTGAAAAGAACGTGCTGCTAAACACAGTTCTCTATAAATAGCTCTTGCAGACATAAATTTGTATGTAAATACGGTTTAGGTGTCTGCGGAATTAAGGCTACCCCCAATAATAATGCACGACTGATTGCTGTACAAATTGTGCAACCAACCTGCTGTAAAACACAACACTCTATTAAATCTATAAAGCTCTTGCAGACATAAATCCGTAAGTAAATACGTCTTACGTTATCACTGAGACCACCAATAATACAAGCCTGACAAATTGCTGAACAAATTGGTCAACCACCATAATGTCAAAACACAACCCACTATCAAATATATATATATATACATATATATATATATATATATATATGTCTGTGAATACACTTTAAGTATATGCGCAATGCAGTGCAAGGTATGAATACGACCACCAGTAATAATAGACTCCTGAGGGATTACTGTACAACTTGGCCAAACAACATGTTACCAAACACAGCCCTCTATCAATCTGCATATCTCTTGCAGACATAAATTCCAACGTGAATACGGCTTAAGTGTCTACAAGGTATGGCTACTACCACCAGTAATAATTAAATCCTGAGGGATTACTGTACAAATTGACCAACCGATATACTGCTAAACATAGTCCTCTATCCAATTATGGTAGCACTTACAGACATGATTCTGTTAATGAATAATTTTTAAATTTTGTATTCCCTATCTCCCTTAAAGGTAGTCCACAAGGTAGTTTTAAAAGATGTTTCGCATCAAAAGAGACAATTCTTGATTCAAAAATGCTATTCAGTAAAACGCTGCCGCAGTCAATCCACCTCATCACGAGGCCCAAAGGGACACCTTAAATCGAAGTCTCTTGTGAACCAAATCCCTTTCCACTTCTCAACGCATTGAAGAAAACAAGCCTCGATATTATGTTACGTCTCCCTTTTTCCACTCAAAAGAGGTGTTCACAAATAATGTCCCATTGATTCGGATACCTATTCTGTGAATAATGCTATTTCCGGAGTAAGTTGGGAGCTGCTATTCTTTTGTGGACCATGTGTGGATCTATTCATCACTTTCCCTAATAGGAAATGATCTGAATTACCTCCTTGATCCTCCGCTTCGTTTTTTATATCCCCCAAAGCTATCAATATGAAGTATTTATCCCCGTTCGAGATCTACACTCACCTTCCGTTTTTTTCTTAACATAAAGTAGGCCATTAACGTCGGGGGGTGGGGCGGCATTCACGAGGGAGCAGGTACGAGGATGGAGAAAAATTAAAAAATAATAATAATAAAGAATGTCTTGGAAGGGGGAGGAAGGTTGGATTTTAAAGAAAACATCAGCGGCTTGGAGGAATTCTACGGTGAAAACTAATTGATTTTTTATTTTCCTCTTGTCATGCAGGACCATTCTTTTGACTGTCGATGATTCCCTGAAGCGAGAGTCTGCGGTGGATTGGGGAATGCATTGCCGCGGCTTTTTTCTTTTCTTCAATACTTATAATTTTTTGGAAAGAAAAAGGCGATGGAAATATACGCTCTATTAGGATGAATTCTAAAGGCTGGTTTTTATAAGGTGTGCCGCAGGAAGGGAGTGTTGACCATATCGCTATTTTATTTCTTGGTGAATGCCCTTGAAGAGTTTTGCACTTCGTCTAAGGTTGGTTATCTATTCAATGGTTGTTCGGTTATAGTTTAGACTGATATTTTCACCTACTTTTAAATTCATTTCGAGTTTCATCAAGAAATAAAAGATCTTGAAAGAAAATAATGTTGTACACCTGTTTGTTTTCACTTTTACACGGATTTGTATTTGGCGGAGCTACGAGGATATTAAAAGTGAGATGGATGAATTTGAATTAAATTTTAAAGAATTCCATTAGGATATGTTTATTGCACGACAAGGTTTAAGAAGTTAGTTGTGTATTTTACGCATAAAGTATTATTGGTCATACGGGGATTTCATTTCTTGGTGAATGGCCTTGAATAGTTTTACACTTTGAATGGGTCCTCCGATGTTCAATGGCTGTTCCCTTATGTTTCGAACTGATATTTTCCCCTGCTGTTAACTTCATATCAAGTTTTAAGAATGAGAAGATCTGGAAAGAAAATAATGTTGAACACCTGCCCTTGTTTTCACTTTTACCCAGATTTTCATTTGACGGAGATTCAAGAACATTATAAGCTGGGTGGAAGAATTTTTAATTAAATTTAAAAAATACCATTACGATGTATTTACTGTAAGGCTAGTTTTTATAAGGTCGCAGTGTACCTTAGGCATTGAGTATTGGTGATACGGTGAATTCATTTCTTGGTGAATGGTCTTGAAGAGTTTTGCACTTTGCTAATGGGTCTCGGGAGTAATATAATTTAAGTATTAATAATTAAATGTTGAATTTTAAATCTTAAACCACAGATTAACCTACCTGGTAGTCGTCTCTAAGCGGTGTCTTGACATTACAAAAACTTGACCAGTTCATATTGAATGAGATAGCTCATCATTAGAAAAATTTCATCTCGTTATTTTTTAAAACGGAAATATTTTTATCATAAGATATATCGTCAGTTGCAAAAATAGTCATATTTGGGAGAACACGATTTGCTATGCCATACTCGAAATATTCAGCAAAATTAGCAGTTTTTAGTTACCATGACATTTTTTTAAAACTTTACAAGATCATTTTAAATGGCTTAGAATGTATAATTGTATATGATTCAAGTCTTAAAAATCGATTGTATTCAATCCATGAGCAAAATAAAAGTTAAGAAGTTATCACATCTTATAATTGGATAAGATCTCGGCTAGATCGCTGAGTACAATAAGAAGCAAATCAAAAGCATTTAATTCCACTATTGATATGCAAGAGAATGAAACGGCATGAAAAGAGACTTCCATAGATATTTTATTTTAAATATAAAACATATTAATTTGTTTATTTAATATCGAGAAGTTAGGACAACTATCACTGGAGATGAAAGAAAATTATGAAAGTCTGAAAACGGAGAAATAAACGAATACAATATTTTCATCTTTCATTTTTTTGTGATATTTTATAGATTACGTAACATTTTTTATCATGTTTTAACTTACAAATCTAATAGCTGGGTTATTGTAATGTTAGACTGAATGGATTTATGTAGGAATTGTCTTGTAAAAGCCATTGTGAATTTCGAAAGGTCGTACTGATGAGATAAATGAAACAATAGGGATTTCTGACCATTCTTTGAAATAAAATATTCATAGTTTCATAATTTAGGAATTTTAGGCTGGTTGCAAGAGGAACTGCAGAAAACAGTGTGTTTTGATGACTATGTCATCTTGGATCTTCACAGAGGAAATACAAAAGTATCAATGACAAAAGTTTTTATTTGCCCCGGATCATGTGACTTAAACTAGTAATAACGTCTCTTAGTAACGTGACCCTCAAGGCGCGTTCTCACGAATAAAGTTTAATTGACCGATTGTAGTTGATCGATAAAAGTTGAATATGACTTGAATCAGTTTTCGTTCACTTATTTCAATTGAAACTGATCAACAGTTTCAGTTTTAAAATGGCTTCAAAAGCAGCTGTGCATGAAATTGTACTGACAGTAGCAGTTTTGTTAAAAGAACTAAAAACAAATTTATTTAGCATGAAAAGAAATCGTAAGACACGTCGTTTTGGGTGAGCCAATGGATTTTAAGAATTTAATTGGCAGTTTCAGAAACCTTGCTGAAGATACTAGCATTACAGGATAAAGAGGGATGTAGAAATCATTTAAGAATGTCTGAAGAAAGTTGTATTATAGAGAAGGTGAAAACGCAGGTGATGTTTTAAAAAAGTTCCAATCGCTTTTGTGTTATTGCAGTTTGAATTTGTTCCTGTAAGGTAGCATCGTAAAGAGCAATCTGTTTTAGCAAGACAGCGATATTTTTAGTAAATGTGTCAAATTCATCATCAGTCATTTTTATTACTTTGCACTAATTTATAAAGTTTATCAATTGTAAATCTTGGGGAATATTTCAACAAAAATTTGATTAAAACCCATAACAAAATGTGAGAATTATGGTAAACTAAAAATATCTAAGAACAACCAAAAACAGTTTATGTCAAAAACCAGAAGATCGCAAAGAGAGAATTTTTGTCTATATAATATACAAATTTCGATATAAATAGTAATAACACTAACTTCAAGATTAAAATATAAATTATACGAAAATAATTCACTGTAAATGAAGTAGTTCAATTTAAAACAAGGATGTGAAAAATGAATGAAAATTAAAACTTACCTTTCACATTTCTCGTTAAAGGCATTAAAAAATAACTTTAAATTTAATTTTTAAATTTAGCTTTATTTTAAAGACAGTTGCCACGCATGAAATCTTAAACGGACGTTGTCGGTATACATTATATCATAAATAAAATTACCTACTATCCCTTTGTTGTAAACTCTTCAAAACATCGAATACGATTAAATGTCCATCATCCTATTTTCAGTTGCTATTTATATAAAGCAGTAAGTTAAGGCAACTATATATATAAGTACTCCATTCAAGTTATCTTTTTATAAAACGAGATAAATAGCCCTTTTTGTGTTCGTAATCAATATCTTCGTCAAATGCGGCTATATTCGTACTGCGAAAATTTAAAAGTTACAGTTGAAAATGATTTACTTCAAGAAAATCAACTGATGTAACATTTCCCGCAGATTTCAAATCCGTTGAAATTTTCACTCTATCTCTAACGATCGCGAAGATAAAAACTTGGACTAGATAATAAAAAAGCTCTTTTGTTTTGTTTCTCGAATAAAATAAACCACGACAGATCGTATGTGTGGAATTAACTTTAAAGCAGATGGCGAATGACTCATCACTTGAACGCTGAAGTTTGAATGGGTCAAACTTTTCTTGATCCACTAAAAAGTTGATCAACTCTATTCAAAGGTTCCACTATAGTTTTCATTCAACTTTAGTTGATGAACTATAATCGGTCAATTAAACGTGATTCGTGAGAACGCTCCTTAAGACTACTTTTGATTGCCAGGCAGAATGTTGCATTCAGTATCATTTTTATCCACAGGACGTGAAATGACTCTCATGTATTGATTCATCATCCGATTGGTACGCTCGGAATAGTTGTAGAAATTGGCGTTTTGACCACTTTTGTCGACATTCCATAGAAATGAGCATTTACATACCTACTCTGTCATAAGATGTTATATCGCCAAACGAAGCGATACTTTGTCAAATCGGCCAACCAAGTCAATTTTCACATAACAGTTACGTGAATAGTAGTCGACATGATGGCCACACTTTTTAAAGCTATTCATTCTTAAATTTCATGTCTATGGACCATCAACTTAAATTAATTCTTAGCATATGCAAAAAATATCTGATGCATTTTTATCCTCCTAGTGATTTTGACGAAATACCTCGTCCAGTAGTAGTTTCTTAATGCCGAGATATCTCGTCATCCAGGTATTGCCGATTTCTTTATGGACTAGATCAAGATCCGGTCAGCTTTTTTTTCTCTCTTGGACGAGATATATCGTCCATTTAGCTCTTTCTAATGATGTAATATCTCGTCGAGACAACAACCAAGAGGGTTAAATCGTCCAGAAATTAAACCTAAATTATTTCTGGGAGAAACTGACATTTGTAACCCTCCAAGTGTTTTCGATGAGATACCAAGCCAATCAAGATGAGACCAATTTTGATGATGACGAGATATTTTGTAATCAAGAATGTCAATTCAATTTCTGAATTAAGATAATATACCGTTTTCTGATTATGACGAGATCAATATCTGATCAGGTTTCCAAATGATAAGATATCTCGTGTATCAAAATCTGGTTAGATTCGCTATAATGACAAGATACCTCTTCAAGACAACCACCAGGAGGGATAATCTCCACAAGGGTGATACAGTTCGATTGAAAATTCTTAAGATACTTTGGATAGAGATCATTCTACGTTAATACAACCCAACGTTTCTTTAAACATTGAAAATACGGCGGATTTTTTGTAAATAATAAGTAACGGAAAACGCTTAGATAAATAAACTGCATAAACTGCAAGTCATCAGGCCGAAGATACTGCATTAAAGTCCTGAATATAGAACACGAGTAAAACCAACACTAGAAATGCCTTGAAAACCAATTTTAAAAATTCTCACAGACGCAAACTAATATATATTTATAACTCCGTTTAATTCTCACTGGACTATCCTTTTCTATTAGACCTGAACAATTGTTGAGCTGTTTCTAAGCCCTTTCCGCTCTGGAAATAGGACAGATGTGTTAAGGGTGCGAACAATGGTTCATTTATAACGGAAAAAAGATTTCCTCTCCGCTATTAGCTTTTGTAAGGGTGCGACGAAAGTCGACCGCTTGAAAAGCAGCTCGATCAATCAAATCTCTGTTGATGAGAATCTAGAAGTCCTTTCGTTCAACTTGGAAGATGGATCTCCAAAAAAGCTTAGCGTTGTCAATAAAGTTTTATCAACATAAATGTTGGGATTTATCAATGCGGCTTTAGTAATGCAGAGTGGAAAGACAAATTGTTGCCGTACAGTAGTCACTCTATAAGTTTATTTTTTACTTTAGTTTTATCCTTAGTTCATTTCATTTGGTACAATTAATACTACAGGATGATTCTACGGTCATGAGACAAACTTGGATGTATGGTCGGAAGTGACTCGTGGAGGCACGAACACAAAAAATGAGACATGAACAGAAAAACATTATTTATTTACAACATCATTGCAAAGTGCTTCTTTGCAGTAATATTTATAATAAACTCTCAAAATTGCGATCACCAACAGTAATTCAAACTCGGAAGTTGTGATTGGCTTGCAATGCTATGGGTAGAGGGCAGTAGTATGCCTGGCCATCCGTGATCTGATGCATCTTCGAGAAAACGTCATTTGCAACTGTACTGTCGGCCGTGATGGGAGATTTTAAAAATAGTGAAATGGCGGATATGCATATGATTTACGGTGCTGCTAATAGGAACGGCAGAGCAGCGTTACGGCTGTATCAGGAACGTTTTCCGAACAGGCGTATACCGAACCACAAAATGTTTGAGCGGTTGTATCGGCACCTTTGTGAAAATGGTTCATTCATCGCCAGCTCTGTCGGAAGAACTGGATATAGAACTGTACGATATCCAAACATGGAAGAAACCATCTTGAACATTGTAGAAGAAACACCTCACACAAGTTCAAGATCTTTTGCACGTCGTGTACATGTGAGTCAACCCACCATTTGGAGAGTCTTACATAAAGAACGTCTATAGCTATTCCATATTCAGAGAGTTCAAACGTTGCAGGCAAGTGATTACCCGTTGCACGTAGATTTCTGCCAATGGTTATTGGAGCAGTGTGCGTTGCAGCCGGATTTCTCAGCTTCTGTGCTATTCACAGTTGAGGCGACTTTTACACAGGAAGGTGTTTTCAATGTGCACAATACTCATGTATGAGCAACAGAAAATCCACACGCTACACGTCCACATGTATTCCAAAAACGCTTCTCTGGGTATGTTTGGGCAGGTGTCGTGAACGATTTCCTCATAGGCCCATATATCCTACCAACGCGACTCAATGGCTCACATTATCGTATTTTTCTAAAAAGAGGTTTCACCAGAATTGATGCAAGATGTTCCGAATGTCGTTCGTAATCACATATGGTTTCAGCATGATGGTGGGCAAGCCCATTTCAACGTAGTTGTCCGCAATTACCTGGATGACAGTTTTTCAGGGCGATGAATTGGGCATGGTGAACCAGTCCGATGGCCACCCCGATCGCTAGATTTATCGAACATCGATTACTTCTTATGGGGGCATCTGAAGACCATCGTTTACGGGCTCCAGTTGACTCAATTGATGACCTCGTTACTCGACTATCCATTACGGCTGCAAGTGGGCGCGAAATGCCTGGCATCTTTCGAACTGTTTGCAAATCACTCCTTCGACGCTACCAAGCATGTATTACTGTTGATGGTGCAATTTTGAGCATTTATTGTAAACATTGCTACAAAGTAGCACTTTGCAAGGATTTTGAAAGTAAACAATGTTTTACTGTTCATGTCTCATTTTTTGCGTTCGTGCCTCCACGCGTCACTTCCGACCATACATTCCTATACGAAAAATGTATGTTTTAGTAAGTTGTACTACCCCTCCAAGTTTGTCCCATGACCGTAGAATCACCTTCATATGTTAATTCTTCTCGGAATGTCTTCCTCGCAAAGGAATTTTGTTTCCAGAAGAAAAAAGAGAATCGTGGAAAGATAATAATTGAGTTTTTAAGTGAATATACCGTTTGGACATGTGGATAAAATTTTAATGGTACATTATGTGGTCGGATAGAACTTATTGGTATCTTGCCACTTTTTGGTCTAGCATTTCTCAAAATAGAAATTTTGAGGAGAAAACAGATAATCACAGAAAAAGAAAATGAATGCGGTTTTCAGTGACACTTATATATAAACATGCCGATGGAAATTTATGTATAGTTGTATATGGCTCACGATTCCCTAAAAAATAACCCGCCTAATTACAATACTCATTACACATAAGTAACCTTAACGTTATAGACTATAACTGCCCACGTGTTTCTCCTCGTTTCACAAGCTAGCATTCATCTCACCGTTAAAATATGGACAATACAGACTGCCACACACATTCACCTTTTAACTTCACCCAATTTACTAACTTTGAGCGGACCCAATCGCTCGAAATAATTGGCTTTGATTTTCAGATCAACGGTGTAAAGTCAATTTTCTGCTTCATAAAGGTACCGACATTCTGCTAATGAACTTTCTTGATACGTACCCTGGTTCAGTAATCTTCCTCTTTACCTCCTTGAGGCTGTCTAACTATTGGAAAATGACCAGATCCTGATATCGTAACCATAAACAGATCACCAATACCTTGATGACTATAGAACTCGTCATTAGCAAGATTGGTCAGATTTTGGTGGACGAGTTATCTCGTTAAAACCATTCGGTGGCATATTTATATACACTCTATAACAAAAAAATCGACGCACCAAGATGGAGTTGTCCGATGGAGACAAAAATTGGTGGATAGGAAAATTATGTACAGAATAGAAAATGATTAAAATTTCAGAACAATTGAATGATTTATTTCAGAGTTACAGTAACGAGCTCAATAAGATGTTGACCCGCCTCCAGCCTGGATGCAAGCTGCCACACGGAGTGGCATAGACCGATAAAGCTCCCGGATGGTCTCCTGCGGTATTTCTTGCCAAATTTGCTCCAACTGTCGGACAACGTCATCAACATTCCCTACCGGATGCAGTCACCTTCCCATCATATCCCAGACATGCTCGATGGGAGAGTGATCTGGTGATCTGGCTGGCCAAGGAAGTGTTTGACAAGCTTGAAGACAGTTCATAGCAACACGTGTCGTATGTGGTCTGACATTGTCTTGCTGAAAAATAAGCTCAGGGTACTGCGAAAGGAACGGTAGCAAAACAGGTCTCAGAATGTCGTCAACGTACAGCTGATAAGTGTACCTCTAATGACGACCAAAAGGGGTCCGGCTATCAAGGGAAATGGCACCCCAGACCATAACTCCTTGTTGAGGGCCCGTGTGGCGTGCAATAGTGAAAGCAAGATCGGCACGCTGCCCTGGGCGTCTCCAAACACGTCTTCGATGATCGTAAGGACACAGTTGGAAGCAGGATTCGTCGCTAAAGATTATACGTCCCCAGTCAGCATCATTCCAGCCTGATCGAGCCAAACACCACTGTAATCTGGCTCGACATTATGAAAGGCGTGAGTGGCAGGTGGCGTAACGGTCGGTACGAACGTAGATTTCGCTCTCTCAGCCGTCTGTAAATGGTCATGGTGGACACTCGTGTGTGGGTCGCACGACTGATGGTTGATAGCGATGAATCAGGAGCTGTGACAGATGAACTAACAATCACTCTGTCCTTGCGATCTGTTGTGGCCCTACCTCGACCGCTACCATTATGACCCTGAAATTTGCCACTGTCCACCCACTCTTGCCAGTATCTTCTAATCGCCACATCGCTTCGACTCACATGAGGAGTAATTCTCCGATTTGTCCAACCTGCCTCTTTCAAACTAATGATACGACCTCTTTCAAACTCTGAAAGTTGCTCGTAATGAGCTCGAATCCTGCGGCGAGGCATTTTTTCAGTCGTTGAAAGGTATCCTAAATCGCAATGCATCAGCAATTTTTAACAACAGTTCAAGAAGAACTCCTTATATACATCTGCTGGATGCGCAGTTCCGAT